>QVRM01004322.1:0-315313 GCA_003439945.1 Dermanyssus gallinae | reverse complement strand
GCACGCAGTTCTGGCGGCCCGGGGGGGGATGTTTGCGTTCGGGTCCGGCTGCCCCACTTCCCATATTGAAATTGCCCACCTGTCGGCACATACAGACACACACAGTAAGATTGACAGACTGTAATTCCGATGTGTTTTCGGTAGCTGCGACACCAGTTGCAGCGGCTACGTCTGCAGAAAATAACCTTCTATCAACGGATTCATCCGCTGGCCGCTGGTAGTCATCTCGGCCGCGTAATTTGATTGGCTTTGACGAACCGCATGAATACGTGGGATTTTTTCGCACCCCTCCAACTTTGATGCCAACAAACTCGCCATGATTGTGGCTATACTAAACTCAACTGACAGACTGACTGACTGGAAGCGGTGCCGAGTAGAGATACCCAGAAGACCTGTAAACCGCTAAAACTGAGAACGAGAGAAAACGTTCCCAACAAGTCCCAACTCCTCCGCCCATTCCCCCTACATAGAAGTTAGCTGGCTTGTTAAAGGCGCCTCCGCCGCCGCCACCACCTCCGCCAACAGAGAGGCAATCGGATTCGGGATTCTGGATTCATTCGAAAATAATTTGCGTGGCTGCTTGTCGGCGGTGAATTACCCCGATTGCGTTGCTCGCATTCCCGTCGCTGGTAGAAAACGCAACAATGATTGAATTACAATTTGCCTGTTTCAAATCTTGTTACACGTACCTCCACCATGCTTTCTCACTCCTTTGAACACACACACACACACAGACATGCGAACGGCACGTTGTCACTGCCCCTCGCACACGAATGGGTTGTTGGCATTAACGTTGCCATTCGAAAATTACGTACAGCAAAGGAGATACACTCAACGCAAGACACACAACGTACCGGGTGTACGTTTAATCGAATCATATATATGTTATATATATATATATGTGAAAGTCAATGTGGAAAGTTGTCGTTAACCCGTGTACAGCTTGTAAGGTATGCCAACGCATTGAAATCATTTAATCAATGAAACTAGCACTAGAATTGAATAGGCACTAGAAATGCATTACGCAATGCTAAAGGCGTTTTGACTTGTTGATAGTAATAGTGGTGTACATACTGTAAAAAGTAAATGATGTGAACATTGTGGCGGAGTTCAAAAGTCACCCAATGAGCATTAATTGTGTACAGACGAGGCCAGAGCTAGGATACGTAAACAGTCGAATCGAAGCCTGCCGTGGGACGTCGATAAACGCACGCTTATATCCAGTTCGGCTCAACATAGGCTACGTGCGTGTTATTACAAATTCCGACACCACCACGACTAGACTGTAAACTGTTATAATAAATTATAAATAAACTTATTTCGTACGAATGTCGCCTGTCATTAATCTAGCCAAAGCGTTACGTTGAAAGCTTACAGGTAATCCACTTGGTCTGGATATATCTCCACGTGATTTAAGCCCCTAATATTTCTCTGCGGGTGCCCATGTTTGCTGGTTTATCGGTGTTAGCTCTTGGGAAATGTTACACTTATTATGAAATCCTTTTGCTTTTCATATGTGATGAGCAACCGAGAAAACGCAGTGTAAAATTGACTCATTTGGAAATTAAATCGCTAATATAGCACTGTGGTCAGCTGGACGGTAATTACAATCTAGTAGAACTCGGGGACTGTTTAAATAGGTTACCTTGTTGTTTATGAGGAACGTCTAGTTAGTAAGTCGTTACTTTTATTCAAATACGCACATATCTCGCTGTACGCATGGATTTAAGCAAATATCAGGCATCGCCAAGCCGTTCACGGCCATTTAGCTAGATAAGCGTCACATCCTATATAATTTGCGTGGGTATCTGGAGCGTTCTACTTAGCATACCCAACCTTTATACAATATTTGTTTTTAAATCACATCAAGTTTGACCTGTTATCGCTTTCAAGAATTCTGTCCATGACAGTGTCTAACAAGGCTCTCGTCCGTAATTAAAAGGCGTTACTTGAGCTAGCAAGGTAGACTTGATATGATATGACGTTTATTGATTCTAATTGTAGTTTCTCATTTGTGTTACAACTTCATGTAGCCACAGGCTAGTACGAAGCATTGTACAAGTTACAGTACGATTTTAAAACATTATAACCTTAGTCGCTCGTGTAATTACAACTATTTATCTATAGATTGTGTCCATAGTTATATTTAATCAGACGCAAGTAAGATTAGATAGTGCGATCTCGCAGTGTTTTTGAATTGACTAAGCGATATAAGTGTCCTAATGTCACTAGGCAACTTGTTCCACAAGGCAGCACCTCATTTACAGAGTGCAAACCTTGATTGTGTACTTGTGGCCGAGGAAACAATAAGTGAGATGCCGAGCCTCGGGTGTTCTGGGTCCTTACAGATTCGATAAGCCAACCAACTTGGGATGGTGACCAAGAAGTATACGTTTTTAATTTGATAACAATGATAAATTTAAAGGTATGGTAGCGGGAGCACTGAGAGTTCTCTATATCGTTCTATTGTTATTGGGAACGCGATGTGGGAGACCTCAGACAATTCGAAGTGCCTTTTTCTGAAGCAGATAAAGCGGAGTTAGTATGAGACATATAAGAAAAGACCGTACATCTCCAGATCATATGTTAGGTGGCTCTGTACATGTGCGTGGTGCATCTAAATCGCACAAGCAGATGGTACTCACACATCATACATCACACACCAATAAACCAAAAATAGCATCACAGTGTAGATTTAATCTCGTTTTTTGCAGCTATCATTTGCAAACGTATGTTTTTGGAAAAAAAACGTACGTTTACAAACAATTATACTTAATAATGTGAGGAAATTATTGTCATTGGCCTCTGTGTGCCATTTGTTTAACATTTTTAAACACAAGCACCAGAGTCTACAACTCACCGGGTTGGGAACGCAGGCCCCTCCTAAACATACTATTCAAAGCTTACGCCTGGACACTTTAAATTTTTGGCACCAGTTTATTTTAGAGTAAAATATGCTAGAAATATTGAATTCGCTGCGTTTTAGACTTTGAAACGTGTTTGCAGGTTTTTAGCATGTATGCTACAGCTTTTGCTACTAGCAACTAGTAAAACGTTGTATAATTTTAACCACGATCCCTGCTAAGCAAACTAATTAGTTAGAAATGATTCGTTCTGCTTTCGCGACGGACGGGTGTCAAAGAATCAAAGCGAAGAGCAAATACAACAGAGGTACACACATTACGGCGCCTTCTAAAAAGTGACACAGAAATCTTATTTCCGCTGTCGAGGCGCACAAACTTAGCCCATTGTCACCTCGCTGCAGAGAATGATCTGAACGCACGAATTCAGAACTGAGACTTGATAACACCACTAAAAGCACATGGATTTCTAATTGTAGTGTGGTATCATACGTTAATATATGATACTATTGAATCCTCTCAAAAGCAACATAACGTTAAAGCACTACACTCAAAATCTTGCAAACGCATTATTCACTTTCTGTGACACACGTTTGTATGTTTTGCGCTCCCTATCTGTAAGACAAAGCTATCGCGGACTTTCACCTTCGTTGTCTAGACGTCGACTCCTCCTCGTTGTTTAGACGTCGTAGAAAAGTCGTTAAAGAACGAGAGAGCTTAAAGTGTATGTCATGAGGGTTACACAAGGTTACGAAAAAAAAAAAGAATCGAGTACGAGAATCACTTGCGTACTAGAGACACTGCAGTTTGTCCTATTAGGCCTAGGGTGTTATTAACGCACACAAACCAGATACATATAGATGTAACCCTATACCGCATTCGCATATAATTAGCATACTCACTTTCCTAACGCTGCGTTGCCAAGTCGACACACAGTGATGCATTGCTCGTCACGCGAACTCAAATGCATATCAGTTTTTTATTCAAAATTACTCCCTGGAGGTCAGCCACTCCATCGCCTATAGCTGACAGAGTTTCATCCCAACCTTAGACGTGGCTAACATCTACGCTTGATGAATATGGCTTTTCGCGCGTTCTTGCCTTGTTCTTCCTTGCTGTTCCTTGCTACCGTCACGCTGGAGCGACATTTAAACAAAGGATAGTCTGCTTAGTTTCTTGCGGTGGAATTATTCGTTTGCCTTCGCTCGCTGCTTAGCAGGTATTTGCGCAGCATAAACACGCAGAATTAGCATAGCAAATAGTTTTTTGTTGCTCTGCTTCAGCATATTACAATTTTGCCCTAATCCTTTATGACAAACACAAGGCGTTCACGCAATTGACGTTTTCGTAAAAACACATGAAAAGGCAAGACCCTTGAAAAGCAAACCGCTCTAGTGCTGATACATACAACTATTATCAGGGCATTCGACAAACTAGAAATTACTTCTAAGCTGTCTAACAGAGCGTCCCATGAGCGACGTGGACCTAATCGGTCATTTGCGCGCCTATTGTTGATTTGGATGTTTCTCTGCCAATTAAGACTTTTGGCTGGGCAGCGCAAGCGGCTCTAACGGACGACCAACCAAGACGCACAATCAAAAAAGTTATGTTCTACAGTTGGTGGAATATCAGAGGCATCGTTGATTTGAAATTCTCAGTATAGATTTTAGCGATCGATGCGGTTCTTTGCACCTGTTTAAGCCCAGCAAGTTAGAAAAAAGCTGACCTAACACAAACTCTTAGAAAAAAACAAACTTTGGGCTGGGGCTAGCAACGTTAAGTGTTGACCATATGCCACAAAACTTGCATCTTCGGACTATCGTTTATCCTAGTCGTTAGAAACGCCACGCTAAGAAATGGCTACGTCTTCGCAGAGCCCGCTCGTTGCCCACGAGCGTGAATTTTAAATATTAATTTAACTTTTCTGTTATACGGTTTCCTCTGTCCGCTGTGAGTAAGAGACTGTGCTCTTGGGCGCACACCCAGCACTGTCACATATTAACATGGTTGCATGCTTGTTGCTCAGATACCCACAACCCCCACTCACGATTTGACGCAAATAGCCAGATAAAAACGAGCAACGAACGAACCAAACGCATTTACCGCTAATACTAAAACTAACGTGGGCCAAGTTAGAGGCCGCCCTGATTTCCGGTTGATGATGGTAGGTTAGTGGCTGCGTGATAATACGTTCGCCACCGGTTAGAGGCCACCGGTTAGACCGTTCGATACCGGCATTTAGACCAATTGGCCCAGTTCCCAGTGGGCCACACGTCGCTAGGATGGGAGTCTTCCTTCGGTAGGAAAGGGAAGAACTCGCCAGGACCACAGGAACAGCAAACGGAAGCCAAAATCGCATTCGGAAGCCCATGGTGGTGAAGGCCGGCACAATGGCGAAGGTAATGTTACTGAGTGCTGAGAGCGCAAGCAATTTGTCGAGCCCAGCGGACCTGCCAACCAGGGCTAAGAGCTGAAGACACCTATATAGTGGAGGTAGCAGTGCGAATTTGCATCGACGCATGGGGCGGCAGGCAATACGCTAGGTAACGAGAGAATGTGTCTCCCACAGAAGTGAGCAGCGATGATTCAGTAGAACATGTTTCAGTCATTTCACTACATACTACTGGGTATCGATTTATTAAAAGTAAAAAACACGATAGCTTCCTGACATGGAAACGTATTCAAGCATTAGGGCCCTAGTGTATTCTCGGAATTAGTTGCTGCTGCTCTGAACATTTGGATTTTAGCGAATTCTCACTGCTTAGTTCGTTATGAGATGTTTTCTATCTCGTTTCAGCTCGTTACAATTCACTTGTGAGTCTGATGAAAATTCGCATTGGGTATCGGGACGCAGAGGTCTCACTCGGCGCGTTTTCGATCTTCGTCGGCTGGCCGTCAGCTGTTCGTCTCACACGCTAACGAGTACTGTGCAGTTCGGATCCCTGTACGCTAAAACAACTAATTCTTTGAAGACGATAAGGGTCCTCAGAGACCTTCTCGCTTCCAGTCCTACGGGGACTCCCTGAAGCGGCCCACGGCAGACGATGACAGCGCTTGACGACGTCTAACTCCAGCATCGAATAATTACGTACTATATTCGCTTTCAGGCCGGCTCACACCCCGTGTGTGTAACCTCGGCGCTTTGACGCTGCCGTTGAGTGTCGATCGTATAAACATTTAATCTACACTAACCGAGAGAGAGAGCGTTTATTGACACTATGCTAAAGAATGCCTTGCCTTATTGCATATTGCATGTGCTACTGCCAGACGATACATGATGACAGCATGGGAGTAGAGTACAGAGTTAACTGCACAAAATAAATAGCCAGTTCGCTCAAAATACGATATTGGTTTTCTATGGAATAGTAAAGCTTGCGTCTACGTGCATAAGTGCTAGCTTTGCCACCTGTTTGTAACAATTATGGTAGAGCCGTTAAGATAAGGGAGGATAACGCAAATAAGCTTTTTAACTGTACCGATTTGCGGCCGCGTCTCATTGAGTTCGCTTTATATCGTGCGATTCTGGTATGTGGTTGCTTTTTCCACATACGTTGCAATTAAATGTATGTGCGTCTGATCATTCCAACCAAGCTCAGTACAAAACAAATATAACATGTCTGTAAAAATGGGGGAGCGGAGGGGACGTGAATCTAGAACCATTTCTAGGAGCCTGATGAAGAAGTGAAAGAAACATTCGTCCCGCCCGAAAGTGGCAAAGAGCAACACTGACCTTCTCACAAAGATTCCAAAACTACGTGAGCATTCGACGACTAACGACTGTGGCCGGCGCGGGATGGCTGGTTTGGCTGAGGAGAACATGCACACCCTTTTTAACGCCTATTCGCTAACAACCCGAGTCGTCATGCCCTACATCGTTATATACGTCTGCGCATCCAGACCGGGCTATCCAGAATGCACACTACATACCTGCAAGCCGGCCGGTCGGTGGCGTTAGCTGGCGCTTGTGGCCTCGGGCAGTCTCTTTGGCCTTCAGGTGGTTCCATCCTCGCACTCGGATGAAGCTTCCGGCGCAAGCACGGCCACGGCCGTGGACGACCAAGCACGCGTCGTAGACAAATGTGAGCGAATGCGCCAGTTTGCAGCAACCATTTCGAGCATTGCCTGAAATTGCCGTTCACCCGCCGCTATTTTCTGCGCTTCCGGGACACCCGCCGGGAAAGGCGTCGGCACTTAACTTCAAGTGCAGCTCAGGGACGAACAGCCTCGAACAGAGTCGAGTGAATGCTTTCGTAATAGGTCGGATGGCGTCACTCCACAAAAAAAAGAACGCCGAGGGTGGTGGAGCATTTTGTGCAGGCAAAGCCAGTTCACTGGCGACGCAGTGATATAACGAGCGCGTTGCATCGGAGCTAGATGGAATGGTTGGTTAGCCTCGCTAGTCGATGCAACAGACGCACCTCATTAAATACAGCAGACACACACGCAGATTAACGTATGCATGTGTGCTAGTGATCGACCGAATAGGTCTAGGTAAAATGCCGCTTATGCAGTGGTCAAACGTCATCAATGGCGTCGAGCATTCGACGCAGAAAGTAAGCAACTGTGCTAAAGCTCTCGCGGCACGCGCTACTAAACAGTAAACGGTAGTTTTAGCCATTAGGCAAACGTCAATTAGGGGTCAGGTCATGGCACAAAATAGTACGAGAACTTTGGCATGACAAGAGTAGTAATATGATTTTCCTCAATTGTACATAAAAAAATATAAGTCATTTCAAAATGAATGACCGCAAATGAGATGTCCAGTGGGTTCAGCAGAGCACATCCAATGACAACAGTAATGAACATGAATCAAAGTAGAGCTAACGTTGGTCATATTCGAATGTACGGGCTGTGCCTTATTGGTGGATGCTTTCAAGCAACTTCTGTGCTCTGTGAAATTATGTGTGTAGAATTGCGTTAGTGGGGGTCAGATTGGGCAGTTTTCGAAGCCAAAAACTGATAAACACATACCCTTTATATGACAATGAAGGAAGACTTTATAAACTTTATTATCAATTGTATGGTTACAGGGAAATGTGCATAACTAACTACGCTAGGGCTTGTGAGGAGTGCTACCAGTCGAGCCTATTCTCGAGGCAGCCCCTAATTGTGCTCATAATTGCTGCGGCATTGCCGCGCTGAACCGCCAGAGATAGCCGCTGAAGTAGAAAGTCAAAAGCTCGTCTGTCCCTTGTCGCCAGTTCGATTCGTTTGCCAATCTTCTGTAGAAGCGACCGTGCCTCTAGGCCAGGCATCCCGAGTGTCTCAAACACTAGCGGCACGAAAATGAACTCGTTGGCGAGCTGGGAATATTTGTTGGTCTTTAGACGTTTAGCCTTGCGTGCCGCGGAGCCAGCGGCTGATGCGCTGGCCTGCAGGTTCGAGGGGGCGAGCGGGGCGAACTGATAAATCAAAACTCAGCTCCTTGTGCAAAAATACTATTAGTTCGCGGCAGCTTGCACAAGAAGGTGGCTAGCCTTTCTTAACGTTGGTTACTACAGAAAGCCAGCATGCAACAAGAACCTCCGCATCAGCGAAACACTGAGGGTATAGTAACATCGGGGCATATATATTTTTTAATTGAATTAACTGATAAAATGCATGATGCACACAGGGCGTCGCCGTTAAAGCCGTGGTAGTGTGGGACTCACCCGCGTACTAGAATCCAGTCGTCCTCTTTGCCCCTTGTTGGGAGTTGCCGCAGCACTGTCTGCTCGAGATTACTTCACAAAGAAATCGTTAGCGCTTTTAGAGGACACGTAATACACTGTTTGTACTATATGTTTTTTGCAGAATAAGTCAAACATGTAAGCATATTATGTACGATATAAAATTCTTCATTCAAAGGCGTTTGGCTGTTGCTAGACTGTTCGAATCGAGGGAGAGAACAAGCGTGACTATCCATCACAGTGTCGTTCCTTAGCAGATAGAACCCGTTACATAAATAGGACGTGTGTAGCTTGAACGAGAGAATGGCGAACGCCTAACTGTCGCCGGTCGGTCATGGAGGTAGTGGACACTTCACGTATGTTAAACGAACTGACGAAAACTCTGCGTAAAAGCACAACAATATACTAAACCGAACAGAAGGCGACCCGAAGTAAACTTGTAATTAGTGACATGCATAACGTGCAAATCATGCAGGTAGACACGAAACGATTTTACCGCTTTGCTCTGCATAAATCGGAAAAGCAAACGTCTCACAGAGAAGCAAATAGGAACCGCTGAGTAAGCAACAAGCAGTTCTGTGTGTATTCTCTATTTGTTTGTTTATTGCGTTTGTAATAAATATTTGTACCGGTTCGTGCATTTCACTAATAATGACAGTGCATTTAGACACCCTGGGTAGATCACTTTCTGACCCGTGTACCGCAAGGCAGATAGGTCTTGTTCGTCGCCATTTTACACAATCTCCAGTGAGAATTAAGTGCAATAGAGTGTTTCGAAGAGTTTCGTTCGGCGATTGGAGAGAGATTGAAGTGTATATGAATCACTGAGGAGTGTATATAGATGGTGCGCCATTTTTTTTGGGCCAAAATTTCCATTCTTGTCCGACTGAAAAGTCGGTCACGCAGACATCGTACGACAAATCCAGTGACATCTGTAAGACAAATCTCGTGAAGGATGTCCAAAAACAGCAACGGACGACAAAAGCGTAACTCGTGTGAATGCTGCTGCAATTGACGAAAATCTAAATATACAATGCGCGTCGCTAGAGGAAATTTTGGGCTTAAATACCGTGTCTCTCCATAAGATCCTTTACAAACATCTCGGACTCACCAAAAATCTGCTCGGTGAGTTCTTAGTAATCTGTAACATGATAAAAAAAAGAGGCACCGCATGGATATAGGTGGGAATTACGTTAAAATCTTAATAATGATTATACTTTACCGCTCCAGTCGAAATAGGTTGAGTTATATTTGGTGCTAAGCTATTTGCAGAAAGAAAGCTAATATATCCGTAGAATATTCGCCCTTAACTATATAGCATGTAAGCTGCTGTACAACCGATAAAGGCCTTTGTTGATGCCTCGAGTCGCTGGACTTCAGGTGCGCATTGATCACTAGAAAGAGACATTACATGTACAAAACAGGCATATTGCTATGCGAGTAGCTTATAATCGGGGAAAAATGCCGCTTGATGATGGAACGCCTCCCGGTTATACTCTATGTCTCGATACGTCGAACGGCGATGTTTTATAGGAGCAAGAAGAATGCATTTAACAGATCTGGGTGCGGCTTACTGGGTCCAAAGTGCCTCGAGATAATTCAAAAAGCATTGAGGACAGTTTTAGAATGCACGACACTTAGATCAAACACTATGATTCGGTGATTACATAAAATAGGAAAATTTATCAATATCCTCACTGCTTAGGAAATCATAACTAAATGCCGTACATTGAAGAAGTCGTCACTGGATCTGTAGTGGATTTGCTTCTATGAGGTGGTGATAACAGTCGTTACCGTTTACCACTAGGTTGAAACAAAGTTAACTGGCTCAGATGCGGCTCCCAATAATCGGCGTCTGTAGATTGCGTTACACAGCGACATGACTTCTTCGGCCATATCAAATAGAGAATGCCAGGATTCTCTACTTCTAGTTCTCAGAGCAGTTTTTAAGCAGACCAAGCAGGCGAACCAGTCACTCAGTTTCAAGCAGTTTTCAAGCAGACAAAGCAAAACACAACATTATTCCTGTTTTAAAAGCGAAGCAGTTTCATTTCCAGAAACCACTGGCAAGCGAAATAAATGGCACCACGTAATATGGAAATACGGGTGTGCTTAGAGAGGCCCCTAGTATGACTAGATGGCGAATGACCATGCATGGAACGCTACTCATGTAGTTGACATTGGCAGCGTCCTAGGGGAGAGAGTTTTATGTTGGTATATACACCTCGTCGAGCGCGGTGGCGTGCACCTCGTGACCAGAGGAGACATATATATATATATATATATGCACGGGTTCGTTGCACATTTCTATTTTGGGGGCCCGTCTTACCAAGCAAGACGACTTAAAAGCAGTCCCGTCGACGTTAAATGTTGGCTGAAGGTCAGCCCGAAAAAGTTCATATACATTTTGGGTCTAATAACTAATGAGTAGTGGAGGCATAAACGGGCTTGTTTGGTCTCTCTTATTTACGGTGAATACATTGCGAAGAGATGATTCCCCCCTTAGTTTCCCCTTGAAGCAGAACGCACACTGACACGTTACAATGCTTTGGTCGGCGCGTATAATATGCGCCCCGCCACAGGCAGCTTCGTGTAGCACAGAATTGGACGCAGACGGATATGACGACACTTTGCCGATCTCTGTTTAGCTCACGTTGTTTTGCCAGACGAATGCTAGAGTGGTTAGAGTGTGGCGCGCACTTAGACTATGCTCAAAGCTTTTCGCCTCAGTCATAAAAAAGGCGCAAAAGTGCTTCCGACTTAGGGGGCTGCCATCTCGTAGGCTATACAAGTGGCAGTTGCCAATTTGGCAGTCTCTTCTTCTGACTGTCGACGCACGGTGTGGAACGACCCGGATGGGTGAGTTGAGAATTCGCGCAAATGAGAGTCTCATGCCACGGATTACACCGGAGCTAATGCATATTGAATACGTTGGCTACGGAACACAATGCATTGCTGCTGTTGTTGTTGTTTTCGTATTTATATTTACTTCTAATTTATCAGTAGCACGACCCTTTACGTTGGCCACACCGTCACCCACCTCGGACATACCGAATGTGTAAATACGCTGAGCCCAATGGCAATAACTACAGCCTGTCAATGGCGAGAGAGCGCGCCCGATGAAGGAAAGCTACCTAATGGGAGTTCGTTTGCGACAGCATCGAAGGTCACCTAAACGAGAAAATAGACACACAGAAAAAAAAGAAGAGAAAAACATAGACATATATTAAGTGGATAAGAAGTTTGCAACGTCGCCTGTCTACAATTTTAAAATAACGCATGCTGACTACAGCGCCGGTAAGCGACGTTCTTTGGAAGTAACAAATATAATGTGGATTGGTTTTGACTTGCGTTTGCACCAAATCACGCGACTATATGATGTCAGACCCTTCAGTGACAATGGAGAGAAACGAATGCTGTGATGTGAGTAATAATTTATTTAAAGGCAGAACTACAAGATAAATTAAAGCTCAATTAAATATAGTTTACGAAACTAATGCACCGACGTGCAGTACCATTACCGAGTAAATTCCCTCGTTCAAAAGTGTTGAGTATGGCCACCGAGGATGCACCACGTCCTGGACAGCAAAAACAGCTCCGGATGCGAAACTGTGCTAGACTTCTACAACTTCGTGATGGCTGACTGCCGAATGAAGCTTTGCAAAGTAACGAATGAAATGAACATTCGCTATGACGCAGTTAATCAAAAATTGCATTCACATTTATGCATGAAAAAACTAAGTGGCTGCTGCGCGAACTAACAATCGAGCAACAACTGGCATGCTAATTTGGAAATTTTAAAACGAAAGCCGCGGAATTTTTGGACTGAGTCATAACCGCGGACGAAACTTAAATACATGACTTCACATCCAGAAGGGAAGATACCACTAGAGTGAGAACCACTCACGGCGAAAAGTCTCCTTTTCCAGGCATATTTTCAGCCAACATGTAACGGGCACGGAGTTGTAAAGAGGCATATCTCGACTGGAATGGGTTTGGTCCCACCATTTTTTGGGACGCAATCCGGGTATTACATTAATTGGCTGCATTTTTACAGGCAAAAAAAGGGAGTAGTATGCAATAATCAGAGCACTACGATCCGCCATGCAGACGAGGACTGTGCTCTTTCACCACGACAATGTACTCGCCCACACGTCCCTTTTGCCATGACCACAATACGCAAACTTTAAGTATAAAGGCTATTAAGCATCGTTGGACTAGATGTGTTGACCTTGAAGGCGGACTATATTCAACAATAAAAAGTACGTGTCTTTGTCCGTATATTGCTTGTGTTCCATGGTACGCACTTTTTGATCCATATATATATATATATATATATATATATATATATATATATATCACTGACGTATTATTCTCTATCTAATTAAAAATGTAGTTGCTAACATATATTTTTTAGACTACGCCTTTTAATGGCCACTTGTGGGCTGCTGCTGTGTATAGCACAAAAAGTGACTCACTATATTTTAGAAAGAAGCTGAAGAAGGGACGCTGCTTGCGCATTGTAATGCTCCAGGTCAGACAGACTGCAATTAGCACCTTGCATTTCCGTACCTGTGAACCCGTTTCGTTCAAGCTGCATTTTTCTTCAGCTGCACTGCGCTCGAAAAAGTGTCTGCCTTCTTTGCATCTTTTGTATTTATGCTGGATGACCTCTTCTGACAAAGCTACTACCAGCTTCCAAGTTTGCTGACTGAAGGCGATGTATCCGACGAACTCCTTTAGGCTGACCCAACATAGCTTGCGGTTCTTGTATTATTAATTTTCTCCCCTGGCTTTTTTCTCCCGGACGTGTCTGCTCGCCCTTACCTGCCTTTCCAATGCCCATTAAGTACAACTGGAGGTTCCCGTGCCTTGTCAAGACCTGGGTGAAGTGATAGGTAAGCTCGCCTCCCGTCATCTCCATCCATAACTTAATTTCTGACAGCATTCCACGTATTCCTATATCTAACGTTTTCTTGAAAAACGTTAGATAACGTTACATAAGGAGTTCACTACTCATGCGGATTGTATGCGGACTGATAACTCTCTACCAAGTTCGCCCGATAGATTAACATTACTTCGGCACAAAACGAACTGACTACGTACATACCACCACTAGAAAAAAAAATGTTTATATATATACAGCGTTGTCCCTCTAGACCTTCTATAGTTGTGTAAAACAAACGTTTTAATAACTTCCATAAAATTACATTTAACAGTTGAAAAACATACTTTTCTATAAGTAATGCTACGTCATTGTGCACAGTCTTCTCTTGGCTGAGAGAATCGTGTCCATTTCACATTTTGCATGGTCATTATTGACTGATTGGCTATTACAACTTTCTGCCTTACCCCGTTCAAATGTAGAGCTTACGATTAGATGTGCATATAATTATTTACCACTTTTTGTTTCATAAAGTTAGTTACTATTTTTTAAATATAATTTCTAACTTTTGTTTATATACTTTTAACATTTTTTTATTTATAATATGTATTAACAATTTAATAGCAAGTTTATCAGTTGATATAATATTATAGACAAATGAATGTCTACTAACACAACGGGAGACTATATATCCTTGTCAGGTGATCGACTTAATAGTTCCATCAGTTCTAGATAGGTCGAGTTAAACACTATGCGCGTCCTACTTTCAGTGCCAATAGCGTACAAAAAGACATGCCACAATACGTGTATAGTAAAGTTCACAAATCTGTTGATGTGACGGTCAAAATGATTTGCCATTGTGCTATAAGGAACTTAACGACGGCATCGAAGTCAAGCTTGAGACAAAATTAGTTTGTAGTATTTTTACGTGGCAATGTTCCTGAGTACGATAACGCGTTGGCTCAGAATGCTAACTACCCTATATATGTACGCCGAAAAGGCCTCGAACTATCTAACGGAAATACTATAAGCAGCAACAATAAACGCTTTGATATTTTCAAGAAAAACACTACTTAAAAAAGAAACAAAGAAAGCTGACATTTTCCGGAGATGCATATACAACGTATTCTATATATGCTCAAGATTAACGAAAACGAATGCCGCCTCCGAGACATAATGAACACGTATAATGTATCGTAGTTAACAGTACCGAAAGATTATGTTATAATAAATAAAACAAGAAACAAAAAAGTGTACATTCACAGACTCACACAACTAAGAAGATGAGAAAGAAACTACAAATGTACGGTCTTAAGGTCGCGTCGGGGAGCCATAGAAGCAGTGCGCAATGCAATGTGAGTAGAGACATTTTTCCCGGGGGGTCTATTCCATTAGGTCGTCCGCAATCTATTGCCTAACAGCGCACTCACCTACGCAACAGTTCTTTTGTTGTGCAACTGCGAGTGCTCACAACTTTCCGGGGAACGGTGGCTGCTAAACGATAAGCTTCCAAAGCCGAACTTTTGCTAATCATACAACTATAAAGCAATTTAACGACTATCGCGGCGACGACCACGGTTGTACGACCACGAAGCCGGTGTATTCTGTGTATAGGTGTATTAACGACACAAATATTAAATTTGAACGACATCTTATATTTGTGGCGGTTCAATACGAACGAATACGTTTGCCGGACGCTACGGCTCTCTGCTTCCTTTGTCTAGGTAGACTCGTGCACACTAGCTTCTATGGGTGTAAAATATTCATTGCATGCAGGGTCAGACATGTGAATCATTTACATCCACACAGTGCTCTTCGGCCAGCGTATTGACAGAAAAGCTGTTGTAAAACATTTCGTCTTTTGCCAGCACGTTACGTTACGTATGTGCAGTTATGTAATAGGACGGTAAACGCACGCTGGTTTTGGAGGCAGTTCCACTGTTGAGACTTTTAGCGCTGCAGATATTTTGGACACGGCTGACGCGCGCCTCTCTCTATTGCTGCCGCCAAGGTTACGTGGGCGTACGTTGCTCCAAGCATGTGCCTTCGCTGGGTTACTTTTGTACTCTGGCTGTACTGGCTGGCGTCCTTATTAGGCCCGGGCACTGAATGAAGTCGGTTAATTTCAATCCAATAAAATATTTTCCCTTCTGTTAGAAAAAGACGATTCTCTTGCTACTGCTAGCCTGCATTTTTGTGATTCTGTGTAAAAGCAGTTACTAAGCATAAGCATTGAAAATAGCTAACGCTAATAGAATATCTAACGACTAGCTATCTTACGTTTAGCCCTGAGGCACTTATTGACTTGGCGCATACAGAGAAAATAGAAACGAAGAGTTCATCAAAAAGGTTCAGCCTTGTCCAGCACTGAAGGATGGAAACAGGCCCACCAACAGAACCGTGTCCTGATTAGTCGACTGATGTGTCGTGGGTACCACCACCATTTACGTATGAAGCCAAACTGTTGGCACAGATTACTATGTTTGCAGCTTTTGTGGGCATTGTGATATTGAACGTTTTAATATACTTGTGCGCAATTGAATTCTGTTGTCAAGCGCCATTTCTAAGGATTCCCACTATCATTCCTATGATGAAACTAACACATTTCAATAAGGTCATCACTTCTCAGTTAAAGGTTGCAGTTGATAGACTTCATTTTGACCAAATATGAGAACAGCTAAGTAGTATATTCATAATGCTATCATCATGAATAATCATAAATCGCAGAAATGTGGCAAATGCTTACGTGTTCTTACATAACGCTATTTATTTGAAAAACACATTACTAACTTGCTAGGCAACCACTAAAAAAGACTCAAACCCTCGTCGGAACAAAGCATCCTATTTTGGTCTTGCCTATAATTGCCCTTAATTAGTACGCCGGACACCGACAAAAGTAACTGTCGTTCAATAATAATAATAATAATAATAACCCAAAAAGGGTAGACGTTTGGCCCCAATGAAGTGTACTTTTTCTGATAAATGTGTAAGACTGTAAAGTGGCACTATTGTTGTAAGCGACTATCTAGGTAAAAAAAGACATAACTTAGCGATAGTTACTGGTAGCGGCGCACTTAGCGGAGAAAAAGAGAGACGCTACGGCGGCAGCAGCAGCAGCAGCAGCACCAACCTGCCGTCGTTGCGGTTGATGTAACACCTAAATTTGATGTCGGTAGGAGAATATGACGACATTACAGTTAGTGAAAAGAGACGTTGTTGAGTCGCGGTCGAGGGAGGGCCGCAGAGAGGTGAAACAGGCCGGCAAGGCAGAGCTGTACCGACGTCGCAGAGGAGTCGGACGAAATAAAGCTTACAGCCATGGTGGTCAATATTCGTGTTTTCTTCCTATCAATTCAGTGAGATTATTAAATATTCGCTTAAGATGTACACCTAAATACACATGTCGGCTTTTTATATTAGGGGCGCTTAGAGCAGCAGCATAAGCAGACATATTGAGATATCTAGGGCTCCCCTCCAACATTCATAGTGGCAGCATAGCCGTTGACTTTCAGCGGTATGGTTTATCGTATATTCTGAATATCGCTTAAAGAAAATTCGACTAACAACAGGGATCAAACTGGACACGCCTAGGCAGATGATAACTATGATTAGCGCTCTACCACCCCCCCCCCCCTTCCCACACCAGACTATCGTTCCGTCACGTCGCCTTTGTGGTACTGCAGAGGCACGGCTCTGCTAGATATCGGTGGATGAACGTTAACAAAGCACTTCCTGATTGTTGGTCCGGTCCTCCACAGCGGCCTCTAATTATACCGATACTCTGTAGAAGAGTGGCGTGATGAGTTGGCCTATGCAACTTCTAGCGTCTCAATTGCCAAGAGCATAAAATTATACGCTCGTGTATCTTGTTCAGGCTGTTTCCGTAGCTTATCCTGCTCGGCCTGCACGACCGTGTGTCCAGGCAGGGATGCATCGTGCGCAACTCATCGCAACGCAGCAACGTTTATCATCTTTGAGCAGCCTAAGTTGGTATTCCAAATGCACGATATTCTCGCCGGGTGTCGAGCTTCGGTCAGAGTGTCATTGATAGGTTTGTGCCCCAGACCTTAACCCGGACCCCAAGCATATGGAACACCGTATTGTTCAAGGGCAAACAATATATATATATACATTGTTTTAAAAGTCGCTTCAATACTCAAAAGTAACATAAACACAAACATGAATCAATTATTTCATATTTAAAACATAAATACATTAGTTACGTAACATAGCATCGGTAAGATGACGTATTTTTTTTGTTATTACAAATCGTACACGAGATACCTAAATGTTTAGTATTTTTTGCACAGCACATAGATCTGACTCAATTGTATTAATACACGCTTTAACATTAGGATGTATATTGCTAGTGGTCGTGAGATTATTAGCGTGCACTTTACTCTAACGAAAAAAAAACAGCCTAAAGGCGTTAAATCGCAAAATCTTGATTGCCAGTAAATATCCCCATAACACAAAATTAATAACACCAAGTCAATAACGCTTGCCCTTTACTGTAGATTAAAAAATAGCGTCTAATTATTGGCCTTTGGACCAGAGGCCACATCAGGCTGTCACATATGACACATGTAGCGGCTCCTTTTGACCAACGAACGAGTTTTCAGTTGTTTGGACGCGACAGCTCATTTCGTCGCGCCTTTTCTTTTATCTCATATGAATACATTGTAAAGTTAGTTTGCAGAAAAGATCCAGTTGTTGGGTACGTCGCCAAACCGACTTTTCCGGACATTGTTCCATACTGCCGACCACAGCGGCAACACTTTCAGCCGAACGAACACTCCGGGACTTTTCACTATTCCTTGGCGCATCACGTACTGCCCCTGCCCTGGGAAACGCTTGCATAAGTGCATGAATGGTTCTCTCCCTAGGTCGGTTACGTCGACTGTAAATTCCATGAAGAGCTCGCCAGCAAACCCTCAATGACGGTTTCAAGTTTTATCAAACGTTATTATAATATGCGCGCTTTGTTCTGTTGTGTAACATTCTTTTATGGATTTTGGCAGCCCCAAACTGGTTTTGCTTACGAAACGAGCTGGCCGCTGAGAGGGCAGAGCTGAGCGCAGAAAATGTTTAGAGATCGAAAGTGACCCTAAAAACGCCTATATATAAATGAATCGACTCCACTGACGTCGGCTGGTTTTGGTCATGTTAAGCGCGAACGATGTGTTCGCGGTCGCCCGCATACTTCCCTAGAACGGATCACCAACCAATGACGAAGACACTATCTGAGAGTTGCGTGACGAGCATCCGCCGGTGCACCGCTGAACACCGCCTCCCGAGCCTCGTCTCAAAAGTTCGCCAGCTGGGCTAGATTTAATTAGGCCCTGCTTGTTGACCAGCCTGACCGTGGCATCCTTAGGAATGGCCGCCACTGACTTTGGTGGAGCACTTGCCGGTGTCATAGACGTTTAGCGCCATGGCTACGTTCCAGACCGATGGCATTTCGACTTTGGAGCGGAAAGTTATTTGCGCTGCAGAAGACCGATAGATCAGCGATACCTATTGCTTGCTCATTGGCTGCACTCGACGGCTGGCTTTACAGATCAGTATTCGTGATAGCACGGGTCCCTTAGCGAAGGAGATTGACAAAGACCAGCTAAAATTCACAAAGCGCGCTGGGTGGGATTTTTTGTTGCCGTTCGTATTGTGTCGAAGGCGGATGTTGAAGGATGCACCCTGGTGTGGGATGTAACTGTGTCGAGCTCACTCATACCCTATATGGTCTGACGCAGCGCATTTTAAAGGGGTTTACGAAACAGGAGGCGGTGAAGTGGAAATGTCGTAAGTACTCACACTTTAGGCACGCGTGCAACTTGCACCAATCACTTTTGAGACACTAGTAAGTCCCATAGCGGAATAATCAGGAGACATGACACGAAGCAGCGCATCGGCACATGAGAGGCGTTAGGCGCTCTCGACTGTGACACCAGAGGTGCTAACATAGTTCTGAGTGAGCTTACGTTGCGTTAAAACCGTGTCTCACCTATGAAACCCCTCCACGTTTTCCCGGGCTTTAGCCGGTAGTGCAAATGCGTGGCTGGCTAGCTAAAGGTCAAATTAGAGTCTATGTAATTTGAAACTTGGGTTCCTAGGGTAGAGACAGTCTTTTGTGTTATTGTCACGGAAATCATTGTGAAATTTTTCAAAGGCTCCTTCTGGCCAACTGGTGCGAGTTTTCAGCGATGGCTGGGAGCTCCGAAAGCTCTAGAAGCACTTTTTAGTACTGACGTCCCCGTGCGTGGCAACATAAAGCATCCTACGAAAGGCTGCACCTGGATAGTTAGCGCCAGTATAAAGAGCAGGAGGAGGCGTGCCTGCTTGAAACAGTGAAGGCTGTGCCTCACGTCTATCTGGTCCACCGCCGGCATAATAGCATACCTGACTGCTTTCTATATAAGAGTTTGCAAGCACCCCTAAAACATTTTCGCCAAGGCGGTTATATAGAGAGAGTTTTCAAGTGTCGAGAAGGCCCTTCCACCAGAGCAATTCAGGTTTAGGAAGAGTACACAGGATGCAACATGCAATCCATGTATTCAGGTCTAAGATTAATGGAATGTTGGCATAACCCGGGAGCCACTTACACAGTATTCACTATTAGTGTAAACACCTTTTATAAAACCCTTGCGACCTACGGGTTGATTCATGTCGATAAGCTGTATATCAACAATTCCTACTTATATCTGGCCTTGCTCGCAAAGTGCGGGAGTAGTTTAGAAACCTGGGTGTCACAATATGTGCGGATGACGCCGTGGTTGCACCACGCGAGCGCGAGGTCATCCTATGTGGGAACGACAGGTGCCAAGCATCAATTGTGTCTTTATACACAAAAGTGAACGAAGGTAAACTTATGGGTGTGTACTGCAGTGCAGCTCTTTAAGCTTTATATTATACGAATGTTGTATTAGAGCCCTGGTATCGTTTGGAAGCATCTTACAGTGGCCTAACTCGAGAAATACTTCTCAGTACACATGAAGCAGGTTCTTTGTTCGTCAGTCAATTCGTGTGCCGCCTACTAGTGGCCTGCGAGCCGACAGTGAAAACAATTAGAATCAGGCTGAATTTGCCACTTACTGATCCTTTCCAGCAATTATTGCTGGAATAGTAGGATAAGGTGACCGAAGCTAGAAAACAGGTTACAAATGCAAATGAGTACCTCTCCAGGAACCTATAACACGGCATAGCATGCACTATTTGTCGCGTGTACACAAGTTACATAGTGCGCAATTACCACCATCTACTGTATTGCAATTGTGGGTTGCATCAAGTAGGGGAAAAAATGCCGCTGCCGGTTCTGATTACAGGAATGCTCGAAGTATCACGTGAGTAACTGCCACATGCGTCGACGATCATTGTACATTCTCGTCTAGTGGGACGTATGCTAAAAAAACCCTGGGAAACAGTATTGCTGCATTGACTATGTCTTACACACATATATAAGAGAAAATGACGCTACGGGAAACAAAAAATCGGGCGAGTTTCTCAGGCAGAGGACGGCAGCACCGCGGCGGGGTGTGTTCGTTGGCGAAACGTGGTGATCCTGGACTGACCTTGGCCTGCGACTGACGCACACGTGATATACGAACGACGTTTACAACTGTAACGGACAACTTTTTCGCAAAGTTGATGTTTGCAAAAACGAGGCGAATGAACAGCTTAAGTGAATCAATTAATACCAAATTGATAGAGCTGACGTCTCTAGTTGCAACGCAGCTCAAATCTCCCGATGGCCATATCGGAAGCAAGTGCATACATGCAGCTACTATGTTCGCTTTCTTTGTCAATCAAGTCACTCGTCAGTCAATCCTGTAGAAACTCAGAAAAATATTTATTTTAATTCAAATCTTGTTCTAACGAATACCCGTAAGCACAAAAACAAAGCCAGTAAGCACAACCGGTAGCTATGGAAACGCTCGTGTTGCACGCGTTCAAAGATACCAGGCGTCTCCTGAATGGTTCCAGCAGCAGAAATTATTCTGGCGATCAGATGAACAGGAGACTCAACGGGAATTGCATAGACTAGATCCTTTAAGTGGTCCCAAAGGAAAAGTCGAGACTGGACAGATCGGGTGATCCCGCCCGCCAGGCTAGATAATTCCGTACCTGAAGGGCTCTGTGTGCTGGGGCACCAACGTACTGAAACCACCTTCTCGACCGAATACTCCGTGAAACGTTCTGACTTATTTGTGCTCAGAAATCTGTGATATGTTGATTCGTTTACCTGTCGGGAAGTATATAAAATTCGATAATGTAATTATCCACTATGCCAGCCTAGATAGTCGTGGAGAAGCGACGATGGCGTGCATGCGGGCGGACCATATGCGGGTTCTCCTCGGCCCAACAATGAACATTGTGTGCGTTGAACACACCATCTTGTGTGAAGGAGACACCGTCGTCCGTGACGAGAACAAGAGCAGGAAATTCCACATTGGTCGCTGCTTGTTGCAGAAACCAGCGACAGAAATGAATGCGTGGCTGCTAATTAGAATTCCGCAAGAGCTCACTGCAACCGGAGCGCATGTAGCCCTGATTCATTTAGCACCTCGTAGACAGTGGTGCGACATACACCGATACTTAGTCACCTGCCTAATGCTTGCGGATGGACGCGCGACTACTTGTTCAACAATGTGTTTCTCCGTATTTTGGCTTCTCACTGTCCGCGGCGTCTGGCGTCGTAGTGACGGCCGTGCACTGGTCTAGTATTGCGCAGTAATCGATGCAGTCGCGTAAGCATTGTGCTAGTATCCGTCGGTACGGACAAAGCTCTGTGTACAACCCAAGTGAGGTACTCGCGCTACAGTCCGTTATACCAGACAATAAATGCATGTCGGTGTTATCGGTTTTTGTAAACCGGTCCATCACGATACACTTGGACCCACGTAGACCCACCTGCACTTGAACTCTAATTGAAGATAGACACTGTAGTGTTCACCACCCCCACGATCGAACGGCGAGCGTTACTAGTTCGCCAGCCTCTCGCTTAAACAACACACGTCCTCTGCCTGGCTCGCGCCAACGAATACTAACTTGTTTATTCTCATACCTCCTTTTATATCACATATTGCCCGCGCATTTAGTGACCTTTCGCGTCTTCGCTACCGGGGTGGCGGCATCTTCTATTTGGCGCCATGTGTTTAGCTTAAAAACCTTTCGGGCTAATCCCCAGCCAAGATTTAACGTCCTCGGGACTGCTTTCGCATTGCATCATAGACAGACCCCATAAATACAAATGTGCAACAACGAGGCTTGAACCCGCGCACCTATGCGCCTCCTCCGGTCGCGAGGCGCAGGCGAACCCACAACGCCACCTAACTCGGGCTTATTTTTAGCTTGCTTCGCCATTGCTAACATGTCTCTAGCCTGCTTCGCCAACCTGTTAGATATCCGCGCTGCTTAACGAAGGTTGCTATCCTACAGACACAAGACTCAATTACCGCACCACTGAGCTCAACCTCTCTAATTACAGCCACGCAAGATGCCGCTCCATAGAACGGCTAAAAGCTGAATCGTCTGCTTTCGCATCATGGCGGTTCCACTAACGGTCGCGCGTTTTTCAAATTCAATATTCTTAGAGTGGCTGACGGGCATTCGTTCGAGCATGATTTGCCTTAAAATAAAATAAAAAATCTGATCTTCTAGAGGTTCGACGGGTGGCTTATATTGACAAAGAAGGCTATCATAGCAGTTGCATTTATGCGCTCACATTCGATCGGGAGATTCGAATTACTTTGCAACCACAGACGCCAGCTCTACTAATTTGGTACCAAAACGATTCACTTAATATGTACATTCGTGTGAACGTATTGGTTGTGCACGCGCATTGGAAAAATTTCGAGAACCTAGGCCTGAAAAATCAAGCAGGCAAAGGTAAAAGAATATTTTTGTAAACGTGTGTCGGGGCAGCCAGCCCGTAAATCACAACTCAGAAAATTTGTTAAAACATTATCTCACTTTTATGCGAAGCATTTCCGCTCCTCTGTCTACTGGCAAAAATAATTTCCTCACTGAGCCTGACCATACCCCAGAGTTTCAAATAATCAAATCCGGTCACCCTATATATATATATATATATATATATATACATATACATATGCATATATATACATATACTTATATACACACATATAAAACACCCAAGTTTAGTTTCAATTTTTTTTAGCCCAGCAATCAACTTTTGTCAGCGGCGCATACATACGACCGTGCTATAATTACGTGACATGATATCGATGGCTCTACGAGGATTGTGGCTAATGCCTGACACATAATCTTTTTCACAAGCTAACGCAAAGCAGAGAAAAAGGCTTCGAAAAGTCGACGAGGAGGTTAGGCTAAGTCAGTCTGACAAATTTTCGCCCTGTTTCATCACGAAGAATAACCCCAGGGGCTCAATCTTGAAACGGTCCGTCGGCCTATGAAAAACCTATCGACGATGGCAGGGAAACGCATCGTCAATAGCGTTTTCCATCTACCTCACTGCCTATAAGCCAGCGGTTCCGGAGCTTTCATGGCAGCTCCTTTCCTCCTTGCGGCACCTTAAAGCCTTTCCACATCTGTCGACCATCAGGGAAGATTCATATCTGCCCTCCCGTAGAACCTGCTTGGATATGCCTGTCTAACATCAGGTTAGCGAGCTTAATCTGAACGCAAATTGTAGTGATGACACAATCCAGATCGCGCGGTTTTTCCTTGGTCGAGGAGCTGAGACCGCTGGAAGCATAGCACTTGTACAGTTCAATAAAATAACAACCGGAGTATAACCATAGATAACGTTTAACTATATAAGATAAGTGGTTCGTCACTAATATAAAAGCAACGGAAGACAGGCAAAGCTAAATGTGAGAACTTTTATCAGATGCATGAAATGACACATCAGTTGTGTAAACGGACATATATAACTAAAGTCATACCACAAATATCCTAATCATGTAGGTTGGAGGACCACCAACCTTGTAATGGGTTTGAAAGTCCCACACTACCCAGACCAAAGGGTGAGCATTACGCATGCTTGTTCCCGGCCCTCTGTAAAAAAAAAAGTACACATTTACATCAGTACTGGTGCAGATTAGATTTTTGCCACTATTGGTCATTGCATTACTAGTTGAAGTACGAATCTTATCTTTGAACGCTGTTGATTCCTAAAACGAATGTTCCAAAGATTGCATATGCAACTATGTGTCGTTTTCTATATTCCGTATGCATGCCTTACAGCAGCCTGCAATAAAATTACCTTGTTAATAAGTTCCACTACTACTACTTTTAGTGTTTACAAATGTACAGATCTATTTGCAGAAAGTAATACAGTAGTTTGAGATCAATCAATGCTCAAACTCTGCGCCACGAGAGAATTGGAATTTGGATGAATTATTTTTCCATCCGAAAGCCATAAATGAACCGCCGTACATGCCGTCAGTGTAGACGAGAAGTACCTTCTACTGATGAGTTTGATGCTACGTTTTAGATTCCACACAGATAATGCTTCCACTCCCTAGTTAAATGTTAAACGTTTTGACTAGTTTATGTACGACTTTAGATGTGTGGTCACTGGCCAAAGTGTGAGGTAACGATTATTTGTTTAATTTTGCATGCTCGTCGAGATGGGTCGTTTAGCATTATACCATTTGTGGCGGCATGTGCTAAGGGACTCGTGCATAGTGATGGTTGTCATCTACCGGGATGTCGCCGGTTGTGTACCTGTTGTTAATTGAATGTTCTTTTAACGACGCTCATTGAGAATAGATCGTACACTGGTGGCCATGCTGCCAAGGACAATTGGGGAGACCCAAGTTTCCAACATATTCACCCGAGGCTGCACTGAAGATAAGCCTACACGTCAATTCAATGCCCATAGGGTCGGAGGATAGGCTAGAATTAAAAACAACCTCCTTAAATGTTCTAATTCTAGCATTATGCAACCGATAGATGTATATAAAACTGTCGTTAGCCTATAGATGGAGCACTAAGCATTCGTACAGATTAATTAGTCCTAAATGTTTATAGGATTAATGTATATATATATATATATATATATATATATATATATGACGTTATTCAACGCACAAGCACATATATATATATATATATATATAGCCCGAACCACCACTGAGTGTATGTGTCCCCGAAAACAATAATGCCATTTGTTGTCTATAAGTATCCTCCTTATCAAGACAGTAATTTAGTGCAATAATTGCACTCTGTGCGCAGACTGATGTTCGTTTTGTCAGGATGCTCTACTTGCCTAACATTTATGGTCGCGGTATGATTATTAATATGATTTCTTTGGGCATATCGGGTAGCCACCGGGATCTCACATGCTAATATCGCGTTTCCTTTGTTTTGTCCTTCGGTTAGTAGGAGAGGGGCAATCATTTGATGCAGAATCACGAAAGAGGAAAACGTCGAAGATGGTCCTGCTTTAAGCTGAATGGGCGAATGGACAGGTATATGAATGCATGGATGGATAGATGCATCGAGCATAAAAGCTTTCCGTGCGAAGACCCTTTTGGGCAGTCTTCTATGAAACTGCTCGGCTAGGCCTATCCCTACGGTTAGCTGAGAACTCAACAGCCTCAGCCGCACGAAGACACGCGATACTAGATACGATGGCAAAGGGAGAAATCCCATCCCATCTTTAAACAATGATCTATGGTGTAAGGCCTACTACACAAGGGCCTCTAGGCTAAAATGCCTGTTGACGTCATTAGCTTTCGTATACGCTAACGACTTAGCTGTAGTAGTGCGAACTAAACACAAGAAGACGATCTAGTTTTGCGCTGATGTCTTACTTGAAGCAATGTTAGTCCGGATAATATAAAACTCCCTGACACTCGCCCCGAGGAGCAAGGCGAACTCTGCCGATCAGGAAAAGGAGATGCGGTCAGCTGAACATTAATTTGAGCAGGTGCAACATAACCGTTAGAAAGGTATGTCAATCGTATTATTTATATTTTTAAAATATAAATAATACGATTGACATACCTTTCTAACGGTTATGTTGCACCTGCTCAAATTAATGTTCAGCTGACCGCATCTCCTTTTCCTGATCGGCAGAGTTCGCCTTTTTTTCAGGACTAGGTAACAAACGACCCCGAACCGAACAGTCTGATACAATGCTGGTCGAGGGTAGCCCGCCAAATTGACTTCAAGTCGAATGCGACAACAACACACTTGTTAACACGACCAAATGTGCAGAACTCAAGACAATATCCCGATGTATCCTTTGGAATGTAGAAGGATTTCATTCAGTATTAGAAAGTTGTGGGGAAAACGAGTTTGAACAATATGACATAATGTTTCTTACCGAAACATTTGTAACAAACACAGCAGCTATTGTGCTACACAAACACAAGATCTACCATGGTGAAGCTATAAAGGCCCCCGGTAGAGGACGACCGAAATGGGGGGTCTCAGTCGCTGTACGCACGACCGAATGGTCTAGATTACTTAGATCCACGGCTAGACTACTTGTTGTTGAAATAAGGGACTTTTATTTAATATGTATATACAGCCCACCTGACCGCAACGTGACAGACATTTTACTTGATATAGGAGAGTCCCTGATGCTATGCACAGACAATTTTAAACACACTATCATAGCAGGGGACATGAATTGTAACCTCGCTAAAGATGACTCACGAGCGACAGTTTTTATCGAGGGAGTAAGGGAAATGGGCTTGCAAATAGAAGGTAATTATTCCGACGCTACATATATAGCATGGAATGGAAAAAGTGCTGTAGACCTAATTATGAGTACTTCTAGTGAACCGGGAGCTTATATAAAAGACCATAAAACGATAGTTTCAGCCGAGCGGAAGCACTGCAAAGTTACCTTCAGCCTTGCGCATACGAAGATAACTGGTCGTGACAAACGAATTTCCCTCGCCCGCAAGATAAGTCTCAGCAAGCTAGAACAAGCCTTATATCTACTCCCAGATGCGACCGAAGTAGACACAGACTTTTACGAGCGTTCACTTCGGTGGGCCATTCAATCTGCAGCATCATATAAGAGGAACACTGCGACGAGACACAAACCATGGTTCGATCACGAGTGCAAAACCATCAAAACGCACATTTGTTGCCACAACGATTGGAGCCTAGCAGGGCTGGCAAACCTAGCTGATCTAAAGAAAACGTATAAACGAATGATTCAGAGGAAGAAATATGAATACGAGACCGCGCAGCGCACACAACAGGTAAAAGAAAGCATCCAGAAACCATGGATCCTCTTACCGAAGAGACCTGCTGTAGCAAACCCACTAATAAACGACGAAGAATGGGTCTCGCATTTCACAACGCTACTAAGCCACGATGTTCAACTGCCTGACAATGAACACGCACCCCATATAGAGCCTGACTGGGAAGACTTTACGGAAGGGGAGGTTCGAATGGCTATACTAGCGAAGAAAAACGGAAAATCATCAGGTCCTGATAATATTTACTACGAACATCTTAAGCAGGGAATAGAGCACATAGCCCCAAAGCTAACAGCGCTGTTTAATGTATGCTTAGAACAAGGGCACATACCCGAGCAATGGCGCCGAAGCTACCTGCAACCAATTTACAAAAACAAAGGCGACGCCACAGACCCAGCGAACTACCGCGGGATAGCATTAACTAGCGTAGTCTACAAAATATTAACCTCACTAATTGTGACTCGACTATACAGCAAATGTAAAGACCTAATACCAACGGAATAGAATGGGTTCTTGGAAGGTCGCTCAACTGAACGAGCTCTCAGGGAAGTCCTTCGTCACGTGCGGGAACGTTCCAACGACGGACAGATGACCTACGCAGCGTTTGTTGACTTCAAAACTGCTTTTGATAGTGTACCTAGAGACTGCCTTCTGGATATTATGCGACAGCATTTTGGCATCAAAGGCCGAATGTTCAACCTAATGAGAAGCATTCTCACTGCGAACTATATCACAATCAGAAATGGGCCTCACTGTATTGCGCAAGAAGTTAAACAGACAATTGGGCTAGCACAAGGCGACACGGCAAGCCCTTTCTTATTCATCCTTTATGTCACAGGGTTAAGCCAAATACTTCGAAATGCTAAAGCCCCGCATGTATTCTACGCTGACGATCTCATCATAATGGCCAAGTCAAGACCACATCTACAGTTTTACCTGAATGAAATGAGCCAATGGTGCGCACAGTATAAGCTGACAATTAATATATCCAAGACAAAAGTTCTTCGATTTTCCCGAGGAGGTCGATACGCCAGTCTTGACCACATCATCAGGGTCAATAACCAAAATATTGAATAAGTAAGTCAATTTAGCTATCTCGGAGTAATCTTGACCCCTGGCCTATCTTTTACAAAGCACATAGAGAACAAACGTGCAAAAGCAGTATCGGCCATGACGCTACTCGGAGATCTAACCCAAATTGACATTAAGACTGGAATGAACCTTTTTAAGATAAAAATAGCTCCGATTATAACTTACTGCCTTCGGGCCATTGCACCAAACTTAATTTTAGACAACATTAAAGAGATAGACAAAATAAAAGCAAATTTTGTGAAATATATGCTCGGACTGCCGCGTAACGCATCGACAACCTTGGCGATGGAACTATGCCAAGAGCGAAGCTTTGTGGAAGATCTTATCCTGGACAAATACGTTTTTAGCCCACTCGTCGTAGAGCAGTATCGCGCATACAGAGAAAAGCGTAATTTGAGCTTTGCCGTAGAGAATTTCACTGACGGCCCTGCATTCACGACAGACCGTTGGAAGCAGGGAATGCAAGTGAACAGACGGGTACTCTGCAGACTTACCTGGCATGGCTACCACCAATATATATGCCTAAAAGGGTATTGCTTTGAAATTGAAGATTGTGTATGTAAATATTGTGGCACATGTAATATTGACCGATACCACATACTGCAATGCAAGGAAATGGAAGCTGGTTCAATGCATGCAGTAGTGAAAGATGTTATTAGCCGATATGAATTTTAGGTAGCATCTACCAATTTCTGGTGAAATAAACCTGTATATATATATATATATTTTTAAAATATTGGTGTATCGGCTAAAAAAGCGACAGGGACAATCAGCAGCCTCACGATGCTGATTCCAACGAACAGAGGCGCCAGCGAAGGCTCCGTCGCAAGACACTCTGTTTGGACAAAAGCCTTGAAGAACCAACAAGGAACAGGACGCAACTGTTACGAACACAACAACTTTTGGCGTTGAGAATATGCCGAGCGTATAGGACCATAATAGCTACTGAAGCTGCCATGTAGTTGCCGACATGCCATTTGACCGCATGGTCGCCGAGAGAAACGAGCGCCACTCTCGATGTTCGCGTGTGACGGTTCGCAAGGCTTGTGGCCCGGAATGCGTCCATTGTAACCGGCAAAAAGAAGACAATGTAGCTGATAGCTTGCTTTGCCGCTTGCCACCTAGAAGAAAGCGCACATTGCAGGAGGCGTACTCACTATGAACATGGCGTCAACATCTGCTACAGTATGAGGACTCTTGAGACTACATACGTTTACTCTACAATGAGACAGCGCAGGTAGCGCATAACCTGTGTTAGATCAATACTTAGAAGTAAATCATAAGTAGCTCTGAGTATTTTAAAAAGACTCGGGGGAGGCTTAGGTTTTGATGGGTAGGGCATTTAGAAAATGTTGAGTCTCACGTTGTCTATCAGAAATGTAGATGTGCGCTTAAATGTATTGCCCTTTATCTAAGGAAAACACGCCACACTAAGCTAGCCCGACGAGACCTTCACTCTCTATTCATGGCCAGACGTAAGACGAGTTGACGCGTCAGGCAAGCTGGCCGGCACGAATAACCCAGCCTACACTTTGTTAATTAGAAGTCGTATAGAGCCCACTCTGACCTTGGCCCTCGTCCATAGTCAAGAGTACGTATATATATATATATGGCCGGCCAGCCTCGGAACCTTCTAAAAGGAAGGATCTAATTTGTATGTTACGTATTCGTCTATGATTGCGCTGTAAATAGTAGATCCTATTCCTTTATAACAATGAAGACAACGAGGTTGCTCTCTCTCTCTCTCTCTATATATATATATATATATATATATATATATATATAAGGCAGGCTCTTACTTTGTTTCGTTACACAGTGTGCTGTAACTTTACTTATGCACGATACTAGTGGAAAAGGAAATCCTATATAAACTTTTCGTTAATTTAGCCAGTGATCTCTCAACCTTCCTATATCTGCGATAGTCAGATTGATTTGTTTATGTTTGTGACCTACCGAAAATAGGTTCCTAGTAGTAGTCTACTTGTATCCTTGTAGCTAACCTTAGAAGAGAGGCGCGGCAATTTCGCTGACAATAATAGCTTGCAGTGACATAACGATACATTATTTTTATTTAGAAGGTTTGAAAAATACAAACGCACAATCGGTGTTGCCAACCGACCATCTAGTGTGGGACTCCCACCCATTAAACATAGTAGTCTTCTTTACCCGCCAGGGTCGAGATTGTGTATGGCAATGCTTCGAGGCCATGAAAATTTAGCATACGTTACCGGTTTACCATGGTCCCGGAGCTTAGGGAGAGGCATCGCGACTTATCAGAGGGTCTAAGACCGGGGTACCTTCGTCTTGACCCTTACTAGGCGATGGTTTGCCTGCAAAACGGCACTGTGCGTGTCTTTTCTGCGATGAGAGTTCTCGTCCACGCGACCTGCGTATGATCGTATAAGGGAAAGCCCACATCTCGACCTACTAATCCAGCGCTGAGCCTCAGGGAGGCTCCGTCTATTGCTGCCGTTTTTAGGGTTAAATAAGGCCATACTGGCGTAAAGGGCATTTAACCTCGCGACGGTGGCTAGGAGCTGCCGCCACTTGTTCCAGGCGATTTCTAGGGAGGATCCCGGCCAGGTTCTGGAACACTTCAATCGCTTTTTGACGACGTTCTTAATATATACCACCTTGGTTATGCTTGTGTCCAAGGTCACGCCGAGGTATTTAGCAAATCCAAATCGGAGAGAGAAGAATGAAGTACGCCACTGTTCCTGCCCTTCTGGCATCCTTTCTAACCGCTCTGTCGTAGTCCAGGTTCCATTCAGGTAAGCATCTTTAACGTTAAAAAAAATCAAAAGTGCAGAGGAGTGGGTATATAGGGACTAAGTGGACCTTAAGGCAAGCCACACTGGTCTTCGGACACAGTATGTAGGTTTTCGATCTCCGAAATCTATGACTGTCTCTACCAACTTGCCTGTAGCATGCGGTAGACAAGTTGGTCTATAGGCAGTAGATCCCGGCTTATTATTCAGCGCCAATGGGCCTTTAATCAACAGGTGGGCGATCAAGACCTCAAGAGCCGCCGGATGCTATCTGACAAGCAGGCAGATGACTGCTGGGCGGGCAAATGGATGACCTCTGGCGGAACCTCATCAGTATCTGGTTTGCCCTGACATACTCTTTCCAAGTAGCCTCGATTGCGGGGTCCACCAAAGACAATGCGGACGCGGGGGGGGGTCTTCCGTCTGGCAGACCCTTTGTAAAATGGTGGATCACTCCATCGCATAGGGGCAAGACACCGAAATAATGCTAATACAGGTTGCAAACTTGCCTGTGAGGACTTCTGACCGAAGACGGCACATTTGCCACCTGTCACATGCTGGGCTGGGTGTAGGAGGGATTTATGTGACTAGCGTGAAGACCGTGTAGCGATTGAATGCTCATAGTCTCCTCGTTGGGCTAAAGCTTCCAGTCCTATATAGCACAAATCGCGCGCCCATCGGCTACGGTAAAGTCTTCAAGAAACGATTGCTGGTTTCCGCGGATACAGGTGGGCAGCGTTAGCCCGGTTCATTAAGGACAGGGTTAGCTCGGCCATAAAATCTAGTAGCATATGGCGGCCCCCAGGACTTGCTGGCTGAATTGAAGTCCCAGGTTGACACAAGGGACCCACAAGTCATTTCAGAAAATCCTCGATCTCACACCGGGTTTGTTTGAAGAGAAATAACAGCTCATAAATATAGCTATGTCAGTGAGCTCCTCTCAGATGAACTTCGGGCCAGACCCACATCCTAAGATATGGTTTTTTCCTTTCATATAATAGGAGAGCAACAGCCACATTGTCCATTAGCAGATTAGGCATTCTCCTGGCGAAGGACACATTAGGCTACGTATGAAGATGCATCCTTGCGTGTTAGGCACGAGAATACGCAACGCGGAAATTGTTAGCCGTCCGACACCTATTCAGTTTTACATGGTAAATGCTAATCGTCCTTAAGGTTTCTGTTCAGCTCCCGTCACCGTACAGTCGCCTTGTTCCTACAGCCGGGACGTATTACGTAATATTGTTCATCTGTGGTGAGTCCTCAAAGCTCTGCCCGACACATCGTCGGATCTCGCTATGTTTAAAGCTCTGTAATGTGTGTGCTTTTAAGTGTCTGTAGTGTGATGCTTTTAAGATAAAACAAACCAGCAGTCGCCAACCATTCCACGCAGCAGTAATGCCCTCTTTATTTCTCTCTTACTGATATACTTATCTGTCAAATATAATTTGCTCAGATGAGGACCACACTATCGCCCTTAACGACCTTCTGAACAAACATTTACACACACTGCCCGACGTCGTGCCTTTAGAGAAACACCTTCCATTGAAGCACGAGTATCTAAAAGGAAACAGCGAGGTCAAGACTACGCAACAACTCACAAACTTTTTTGCCAAAACCGCTTTAAATGCGCTCATGAGGTGCTGGACGGCAAACATAACATATACAACATGCAGGCCACCAAAGTTGTAGAACACTGGGCCAACACGATGACACAACCACCCCCTGAACCACTCCCTAGCCCCATATACACTCCTAAATCTGATCTCCTCGAGGTTTCCCTCCCTATCCTCCTAAAGGAAACCCAAGTAGCTCTTCGCAGACCTTCTAAAGCACTCAGCTTGCACGGGATTTGTCCTTCGTCCCTCCGTAAACTGCCGTTAGAAGTAGTCTGTTGCCTCCTCAACTCACTATTCAATAGTGATATTGCTACAGCCCATAAAACTGCTCGCTCTGCGTTCATCCGTAAAATTAACAATGCGACATCCCTTAGCGATTTCGGACCCTCATCTATTAGCTCATACATACAACAAACGCTTAACAAAATTCTCTCTCTAGACGCCTTCAGAACTCTATTAAGCTTCCCCCAATCCAGCGAGCGTTTTTTCTCTGGTGCCTTCGAAGGCGTTCGACATGGTGAATCATGTCCGTCTGGTGACTCCAAGCTCGCAGATGCCCGGCTTGTACCTCTCATCTAAAACTCTCATAGAATTTGGACAAAAATGTGGCACTTTTTGGCCAACTAGGGGTGTTAGGCAGAAAGATCCTCTGCCCTCCTTTTATTTAATCTAGTTCTTGACGACATTCTTTTAAAATTAGATAAAACTAATATCGGGTACCAACTTTCTGATGACTTCCGCCTTATGGGCTTAGCCTTTGCGGATGATCTCATCCTCCTAGCCTTCCAAAGGTTTTATTAATACCGTACCAGAATTCAACGTTGGGGAGCGGCAATTGCCAGCTAAAAGTATGAGCGATCGATGAGATATCTAGGAGTCGACTTTGACAGCAATGCCAGAGTTAACTCCACCAAGGATATACTCCTTAATTTACTCAACAGACTCACGACAGCTTCCCTCAAACCCCACCAAAAACCGATATGTTTGAAAGACTTTTTCATCCCCCGCCTCCTATATAAAAAAGTCTCCGGTCCCAGAGCATCTCACACACTCCTTACAAACCTAGACAAGGAGATCAGAAAGGTTGTTAAGTTGAAATGGTTTAAACTCAAAAACTCGGCGCCGAACGCCTACATCTCTACACGCACACAGCACACGGTGGTCTGGACATCCCCTGCCTCCAAACATTTATTCCCAGACTCCGGCCTTTTCCGCCTAACAGCACTACAACACTCCACACACTCTGGCCCAATGGATGCTAACCACCAAGCACTTCGGAATATTCCTTGCTCTCGCACAAGACTTCTCTGCGAGCGCTTGGGAACATCCATTGAGACCGCTACACAATATATCGATTATTGGTCTTAACAACTACACAACACGTTCGATGGGGCACATTTTAGAAAGCACACGTAACGCCCTTTGTACATTACTGATTTAAGGGTATGCCTTTTCTAACTGGTAAGGAGTATTTAAGCCTACTAAAGCTTAGGATCAAGGCACTACCAACGCATGCCAGATTGGCCAGGGACGCCGGGCTACAACAAACGTTGTAGGCACGGGTGTCATGCGCCTGTGACGTTGGCTCATGTCGCTCAGATGTGCGACACAACACACAAGTAAACCATAAAGAGACATGACGAATTCTGTGATCGCGTGGAGTGTCTTCTCCGCGAGAGGGGTCATGAGGTGGTTCGTGAGCGAGTATTCCGTCGACCGGGCGCACCGGGTCAATAGCCCGACCTCGTAATTACAACATCTACCGGGGTCTGGGTTTTAGATGCCGAGGTTTGCGGTCTGAACAGGGACCCGATAAGAGCACGGCAGGGCAAGATCACCACGTTGAGTCCCTAAGAGCGGCGCTCCCCGATCCGCAAACACCTCGCAGATTTGCATCACTATTTCTATAAGTGGTGCATGGAAGCAGAACTCCGAATCTGCGAGTATGCTCTTGGGGTTCGGCGCCATGAAGAGGAATCTTATGGATCATATCGTTTTAACGTTGCAAGGGACTTTGATGATATACCGCTCGCACCGAGTCTATAAGAGCTGGGTCCGCCAACAGGCAAGGACACGGACAGCTAGATCTTAACTTCACGTGACGCCCTTTTACCATCATTGTTATAAAGGCGAGCACTGCCGAGTATGCAAACGTATTGTAAATCATTAGTAAATCATCACAATATTTCCTATATATATACAGGGTGACCCATGGATATGTGAAGAGGGATATCTGGAATTGTAGAGCTTGTTAAGGCAAATACTTCTTCCAATGATCTCTGAGGAGTCAAATTTCGGAGTGAGAGCGAAATTACTATAATTTGTGACACTGGTATTTTGCCCCGACATAAAATGTGCAATTGCAATCTCCTATACAGAAACTCACCGCCGTGTTTCTGAGAAAATTCTGCTTCTTCTGAAGAATATATAACGCTGACCAGAAGATGCGACATGGTCGTTTACAACGGAAATCGCAAAAATGAAGTTATTTTATTAGCCTTCACACCAAATATTAAATATAATTACCCGACGACCACTCACAGCACTTACAACTAACACATTTCATGACCATCATGTTGGTACAAAACGTATGGCAATGCAAGCCGCGGCTGCGGAGTAGCTAAGATTGTTCGGAGAGCATGCCGAGATTCAGTGCATGCATAAAAAACCTAGAGTGATTTATTTGATGAAGTAGGTTATTTATGCATGCACTCCATCTCGAGTACTCCGCAACCACAGCTTGCATTGCCATAAGTTTAATACTAAAATAATCATCATGAAATGCGCATTTGCTTAAATGTGATAGTTTTGAGCGATGTAAATGGTCGTAGGGTTATGATTTTGAGGTATTGAACGTAGCAGCTATTAAAATAAGTTCTCTTTGCGTTTTCTGGGCGATTCTTCAAAAAGAGAATTTTCTCACGAATACGACGATGTGGCTAGTTTATCTAAAGAAAGACCGGTGGTCTCGCAATTGCACATTTTATGCTCCCATGTCAGGCAACAAACAATACCAGTGTCACGGATTTTAGCATATATATTCACACACCCTTTAGCAGGGGGGCTTTATTGAGACCACAGAAGAAGGTTATCGCAAGTCGGCCTTCAGGCGGCGGGTTTTTTTTTTTTTTTTTTTTTTTTTTTTTTGTTCTGGGAGGTTTCGGTAATGCATGATGCACATGCGCCACTAGCAGCCTGCGTGACTAGTGTGAGACTCGCAAACCCACTAAACCCGGATTCCTCCCCACCCCCCCAGGCTCGGTATTACTTTGGCATTACATCGAAACCGTGGGAGAGGCGTCCCTGCCGTTCTCCTTCAATCAGCTCTATCCCTGACTATCATCCCGCAAGTCTACCTTGGTTCAGTGGTAGGCGGCGGGTTGTACATGGTTAAGCTTACGGACTAAGCGCCATGCAAACATTTTGTTAACGGTCGCTTTCCTGGCAATCATTTTGGCCCGGATATTGATTCTCGAGCAAGTGTTTGTAGTATTAATATTTAAAAAATCGCACTGCTTGTTCGGGCCGTTTACATATGCGAGTAAACGTGCGTATGTGAACTATCTAACATTTATTAATATTGTCGCATTTAACATCGTTTTCGCTAATGTTACAGCGATATGCAACACGTTTAACAAACTTTTTATGAATACCGGCCAGTATCTTTTCATCACGAGAATAACCTAGATTCCACACAGGTGAGGCATATACCAAAATCGGGAGAACATATTGTTTATATAGTCTTACATACTGAGAGGGTTGTTTGATCACAACGGAACGCAGAATCCAGTTCATTCTCCTCGTAGCCGACGTTGCTACTTCTAGAATGTGAGGAGCATAGTTTAAATCGGAAGCTTAAACACCTAGGTCTTCAATAGATCTTTTTGCAGTTAACTCCTTAGTGCCGAGTGTGTATATATGTGCAGAATTGTTGTGGCCAAAATGAAGGACAGCACACTTATCCACCGACAGCTTAAGATCAAGTAAATTTGTTCAGTGTTCCTTGGAAAGAAACAATATGATTTACATTATCTACAGGTGTATACATTTTTACATCGTGAGCATATATCTTTGCCTGTACATGTTGAGGTATTATGTGTTTCATAGAGTCAGTCTACAATATGTACATTAATGGCCCAAGTATGGTACCGTGGGGACAACCAGATGTGACTTCTGTCGTTGATGATAGGCAATTATTAACCCTAACTCTAAAAAGTCTATCCGACAGAAAAGCCCTAATCCAATTAACTATACGACTACCAACTCCGTATTGCGGCAGGATTTTAAGCAGCTTTGAGTGTGTGGTGCTTTCGAAGGCAGATTTAAAATCTAAGTACACACAGTAAAATGCTTAAATTAAAGTCAGATACGGCTTTATGCTTCTTTAATATTGCGGCTCTGAGCCCTAAGGCTCACAAGCTTTGTTAGCTCTTTATGTTTAGACTCTGGTCGAGTTTCGACATCTTCTGTTTTCGGCATCTTAGTAGCCTGTCGAAACAACCGTAGGAAGTCGATTCGCGCTAACGAAAACGGTTTTGTTCACTCTTTGCCACTAATATGCGGCTCTTGAACTTTTAACACCAAGATGGTGTTCTTTTGCTTCTGACACCAAATTGTCACGCACCGCGCTCTTACTGTCAGGATGAGGGCTACAGGGTGGGACGTACGGAGGGTTCGCTCACAAGAAAGAACGACACGATAACGTCGGTTAGCACAGTAACCTCGGGAGCTTGGCGTGAGCGCGCGAAACTACCAGCCGTTCGGAGATGCCGTCGATTCGTTCTCCTCGATGTCTCTGGCTCGTCTCAAATAGGTCATTATGTCGGCCCGTTATACGCTCCCAGGTTCTCTCATTTATTGATTTCTCAATACATTTTATCACAACGATTACATAGTTTTGTGTCGTTTATATATCTGTCATACTTAACATGCATTATTAGTAGTGTTTACTCTTATAGTTGTTTATGTATTACAATAATTACACGTGATTCTGGATCTGTATTACTTAGCGCATGGGTTCGGCCGGCTGTCGATAGGTGGCCGTCTTGAATGTAATGTGCACGTCTTAGCGGTTCCAGAATGTTCTCTTACACGTGGTGATAGCTTCGAGAATGTTCCATTGCGCGCGTTAGCTGCTCTTGAATGAGGTGAGTGATACTGGCCTTTTATTATTCGGATCACTTTTTTCTCTGCGTTTGTGCACCGGACGTACAATGGCACACCGAAAGAGACTAGGTACAGTTTCTTCCTCCAGGGATCGTCGGAAAATCATAGAAAGTGGAACGCATACGTCGTAGCCTCATTTATTATAGACAAAAACTGGAATTCCGTCAGGGGTTGCGCTCCGCTTGTTGTCAAGCCTGCGGAGATGCTTTAGGATGTTTTCAGGAGATGCGTCGACGTCGTTCACAACGCCCATATTTTCGACCGTTGGCGTTGGTATAGGTGAAGCGACGTGTGCGTTCCACGTCTGCAGTGTCTCATATGTGGGATAGGTAGCTGCAAAAACATTTCTAATAATTTCTGCTTTGTTCTAGTCCGTGGCGATTGAACCGTCGGGTCTTCTAATCGAGGCAAGACTGTCCTGGATACTCATACGCTTCTGCACGCATTTGTGCACAGCATTGGGAGCAGTCGACTGCGCGACACTGCTCTCTTCCATAATTCGTTTTCTATGCAGCATTCTCTTCAGTTTCTTCTGTCGTGCTGGACCGGTTTCTCTTAGGTTGATTTAGATCGCAGGAGAGAACAACGCTTATGTCGCCAGCTACAATGTTCTGTAGATCAGCAATCAGTGAGTTTTCTAATCTTGTCGTCCGCTCAAGATGCGAGCCGGTCGGACTGAGATATGTACAGACTTTTTTCTACCAATAATAAATCTGCCGCAATTAATTCAGAGGAAGTGTTGCTTAGGTTTATCTCAGCGCAGGGAAGCTTAGAATTCACTAGCAGTGCAACGCCTCCACCTGTAGGTCCAACACGGTCCTTACGGAAGACTTCGTATCTTCCACAGGCAGCCAACTCAGCAGACGTTATCCTGTCGGTTAGCCAAGTCTCAGAAATGAACGCAATATCAGTCTTATCAGTTTCCATAAACGCATGTATACAATCGATAGCTCCAAGTTTGGCTAGTGATCGGGCGTTTATAGATATACATTTGAGTTCATTATTTACTTCACAATTCGGTGCCGTATTTGAGTTCTATTGCATATCCGTTACCATGGTTGATGACCGCCGATGTGCCTCGTTCAGTCATTGGTGTGGGTGCATCTCCATCACATCAGACTCTCTAAGACGTTCATTGAAGGTTTTGACTACGGCACCTTTATTCCACACCTCTTGATCGAACATCTTATTTACGTCTGTATCTGGAACTTCAACATAGAAGGAGCTATAGTAACTGTAGTAACATCATTCTCACTCCGAAACAAGACTTTTCAGAGACTATGTTCCATTGGAAAAAAAGATTTGCTTTAAGGAGCTCGACAATTTTACATACTGCTCTTCAAATCTTTCTGGGACGAAGTCATTTATGCATGCACTCAATCTTGACATGCCCTCCAAAAAATCTTAATTATTCCGCAACCGCTTGCATTGCCATACGGTTGGTGCCAAAATGATCATCATGAAATGCGCGTTTGTCCGAATGTGCTTATTTTAAGCGCTGTGAATGGTCGTAGGGTAATGATTTGGACGTATTTGGTGTGAAAGCTAATAAAATAACTTCATTTTTGCGAATTCTGTTGTAAACGACCATGTGGCATCTTCTGGCTGGCGTTATATATGCTTCAGAACAAGCAGGCGTTATATACCCACAAACACGACAATGTGCTTAGTTTTTGTATAGGATGACTGATTGCCTTGCAATTGTACATTTTGTGCTCCTGTGTCGGGCAAAAAGACCAGTGTCACAAATTGTAGTAATTTCACTTTCACTCGGAAATAAGACTTCTCAGAGACCACGTTCCTTTGGAAAAAAAAGATTTGCGTTAACGAGCTCTACAATTCCATTCATCGCCCTTTACATATTCCTAGGTCATCCTGTATATATATATATTTGCCCGTGCATTTTCTTCTATGTCAGATCTGCAAGTTTACATTATTTCTCTCCGCCCGCAAAACAGCATGACCAGTCTAGGCAGGGTCGTGACTGACCATTGAAGGTGCTAAAGAATTAGTCACGATAGCGTCCCAGAACGCGCTCCAAAGCTATTAAAGCCATTTCGTCAGGTCGATAGACGTCCGTCTATACAGACCTGCAAGTTCGAGAACACAGGGGTAGCTAGAAGACCGTAGAGCACGAGCCAGAGTACCATTCAGAGCAGCAAGTCTTGTCCTACGGCCTAAGCTGCGGATACAGGATGAGCTATGGTGACCCAATAGTAAAACCTTTTTGCTACAGCTGCACTCATGTTCTTTGCCCAGTAGGTTCCCAAGGCTAACCCAACGAAGATCCTGATGACCAAGCCTTTTAAGAGGTTTCAACGGGAGCACTTCATAGCGCATTGAGTTATGCAAATAATAAAACTGCTCGAAGGCGCCTAGTCCACCTCGTTTTCTGCTAAACCAGTAAGGTCGACTGGACGAATATCCTCCAATGGCGTGGTCCTGCTTGCCTGCGCAATCAGGTCTTCAGAGAGAAGTATTCCAGACCGCGCTACGAGACCATTCTTGGAATTTTCTAGTAGACTACGAAACCGTTCGACAGATGGGGAATCTAGAATGATAGGTACGCGCAGCATGGGTCGCCACTTCTAGCAGCAAAAACCAGTTGCTGAGTGTAGATGAGCATGCGATATGTCAAGTTATGCTGTTCTCTTTCTTAAAGCTAATAACTGCGCTCCAAATATGATAGGCAATTTGTTGGTAGCTCGGTTTGTAATAAAATGTCGATAAATTTGGCAAGTACATCGGCCAGAGCCTCCGCTCTTTTACCCATTACCCAAGAAATTGAAATTTGAACGATCCCTGGTCTGATTAAGTCAAAACCTGCAGCGGAGCTTTTTGCTGCGCGTTGTATATCATCTCTTGACACATTGAAACTGTCGGCAGGAGAGCTGTAACAGAGAAATCAGCCCACCTCAAGTCCGCCGGTACGCACCAGCTTATAAGCCTTGCAGCGCCCGACACATCACCATCGGGTTATTTTGTAATCACACTCCTCTTTAGAATATGCTTCGGAAGTGCCAACTCTCCTACGTTTCTCGTGACCGATTCGACTAGCCAATCCCTCGAGTTTGAGACCGTTCTCGAAGTCTCCGAGGTTTGACCATATGATGTTGCGAGTCACTCTTAACGTTTAGAATGCAAAGTGCAACGCGGGCAAACGATAGCAGAGATAACCATGCCGAATTATGATTGTTATTCTCTACGTCATTTAAAACTCTTAGAAGATATTACAGCACAATCGGTCTTGCTGTCTTGACTATTTTACGTATCCTTACGTATTTAAAAACACATTTGTGAGTTGTCGTCTGTGTAAGTTGTACGCGTGTGTGTACGTTCTGGTAGAGGCTACCCATGGGCTCTCGATACTCAGTGTGTAGAATTTATGCGTTGAGGTAAACGTCCTTTAACATGTTTGGCATTCGGATTTACAGCTAGCTTTTTTTTTAGATTTTCCCGTAAGGCAATTGCACGTGTACGGATTTTTCATGTCATGGCTAAGTGTACTCCACTCCGGCATTTACCTTGTCTAAATTGAAAACCATGCAAACCAATTTAAGAGTGGCCGGTCTGGGTCTCGAGCCCAGTCCTCCCGAATGCAAGGCAAATGCTTTGCCACTAAGCCACCTTGCTCGGTTGTAGAAGCAGTCTGATTAACTCCGAGATCCTACGATGATATATTATGATCTGATATTATATGCAGCTTCTGAGCTTTCGCAAGCGGTAGCAAGGCTTACAGGGACTGTAGAACCCCTGTTACCATATTGATAGCTTCTGCCTTTTTCTAGAAGGTTTTGGAAATGCAGAATGCACATGCGTCACTAGCAGCCTGCGTGACTAGTGTGGGGCTCACAAACCCACTAAACCCCACCCTCCCAGGCCCAGTAATACTTAACATTTCTTCGAAGCCATGCAAGAGGCGTTCCTGCCATTTTTCCTTAATTCAGCTATGTCTTCGTCTATCTTTCTGCATATTTAAATGCATCCAGAGAGGGAGCTTATGCCAAATGTACACCGTCCTGAAAAAATGCTTTAAGAGCTTAAGGGCCTGGCTGCACTTCTTGTCCCACCTCCCTCAGCTCCTTGTTTCGACCACCCTCCCGAGGCTGCCGCGTGAACCTCTTTCGCTTAGCGGTTTCCATGGCCGTCAAAATTGCGTCAAAGAGGTCCGTCGCTTCCGTTCCACGCTTCCATCGAAGTCATCTTATGGCTAACCACCTTCCTGATGAGGCGGCCCCTCACGGCCGTGAAGCCCGTGGACCTCGCCTTCTAAAGAGAGGTGTCACTGGTGCCCTTCCCTATCTTAATCATGTAGCTCTGGAACTAACAGTAACCGGTCAAAACCTGAGCCGTATAGGTTCTTACCGGTCACGGTCAGTTCCAGAGCTACATGGTTGTACTCAGTGAGACCTGGCTACGGTTATGATAAGGTGCTGCAGAGAAAAACGAGGAGGAGGTTTACTGATGTTCTTTAAAAGCAATTTTAAGCTAATTTCGGGCCACTAAAGCTTGCTGATAACAGCTGAGTCCATAATTATCGAGCTAGATTAAAGCCCACACTCTCTTAAAGCAACTGCTGTCTACCGTCCACCCGACCGGCCTCTTACCGATTTTCTTGATGAACTTGACGTCTTCTTAAATAGCACAAACACCATGTGGTACTTGGGGATATAAACGTACATCACACAATGGTTGACGACCCGCACTTACTAAATCCAACGCTGGATTCATTAATCTTCTGCAATTTAATTCAAGAACCTACGAGATTTACGCCACCGCGCACCCCCGATCACATCTACACCGACCTGAAAGTTAATGCATCAGGCACCTTCAACCTCAGTGTTAGCGACCATCTCGCTGAATCTTGAATCGTCTTGAATCGTCGTCCTACAACGAAGGCAATTCAAACCGACACCAGATTATGAGAGCACATAATTCGAAATGAAACTTGGGCCCCGGTGTGCTTGGCTCAAGACGCCGAAACGCCGAAAAAAAGTTCCATGATCGTCTATTGGAACTCACCAACACATGCTCATTAAAAACACACCGACGTCACAAAACACAATGCATACACCCAGAGTTGAAAAATCTTATCGCCGAAAGAGATCGCTTGTGGCGTTCTTTGGAGAGCATCCGTAAACGATCCCCGAACAGCATACGCGTTCTGAGAGTTCGAGAAGAGTATAACAAGATGGGAAAGAAAGTACAAACTGGACGGACCAAACTGGAGCGCCATCGACTTCGGGGTATGGTCGATAGGGACTCGGCCAACGGCCGACCGATCTGGAAAGTTGTGCGGTTTTTTGTTTATTTTAATAAATTGTTAAATTTTTTTTAATTTTTTTTTTTTAGTTTTTAAATTATTTTAATTTTAATAAATAATTGTATTACAAATTGTATTTTTTGTATAGGTTATGAGAATTTGTATAGGTTATGAGAATTTAAAGATAATTTACATGTGCAAAACGGGTTGACAAAGTGCCCCGGTGCCCAAGATGGATATTGATGGCGAGGCGATCACGGAGCCCGCGAAGGTTTCAGAGGCTTTCATCATTTTTTTCACACGTAGCGTCGCCTCACTCTTGCCAAAAGATCCCATAAATGAGCGTATTATTAAAGGAAATCTACCGGAATACACCGGGACGATATTCAGTTTTAAAAAGGTGACGAAACTCTAAGTGTTAGTTCTACTTAGTGGTATTGGGGATCCGGCAGCCGGCTACGACGGCTTTCAGTCTCACATTATCCACCACGTAATATTTCACATCGCCGACCTCCTGACACACATAATTAATGCCATAATAGAAGAGGCAGCATATCCTAGCCGCTTAAATATCGCCAGAGTAGTACCGATCCACAAATGTGGTAGTATGAGCGACCCATCAAATTACCGTCCAGTGAGTGTTTTGTCTGTATAAAATAAGATTATTAAAAAACAATCGTTAGCCAAATGCATCTCAAAACAACATGCTCTCGGGCAACCAATTTAGATTTCGCAAAAACCAAGGTACAGGTCATGCCGTTATGCAGCTAGTGGAGGGCACCCGTTTCGAGTTAGATAAGGGAGGACGAGCACGCCATTAAACTGCATTAATCGGCGTACTTCCTTAGGCGTCACCAGCTTGTGGACGTGGGAGAACCCGGAACTGCTCCCGGTTTTGCTAGGTATAGCACAGAGCTGGTACATTGGACCACTAGCCTTTCTCTGCTTTATATATGATATGGAAAATATCGCACGAGGAGCGGCTATTATTTATGCTGGTGACAGCACTTTTAAATGTGTTGGGCAGTCTGGTGAGGAAGTACATTGGGTGATGATGCAGGATGTTACAGCCTTAAACGCTTGGTGTGCAGCAAATCGTTTTGCTATCAGTGCAAGGAAAACTCAAGTGGTGATCTTCGGCAAGGGTAACGGGATATTTGGAATGTCACCTGTAATCATAAATGGCCACCTGATACAACCTAGCGACTGTGTCAAGGTCCTCGGTGTAACAGTGGATGCAAGACTTTCTGATAACGCCCATGTAGAGATCCTTATCCGTCGACTTGCTGTCATCACAAACTCATCAAGATACATCAAGAACAAAATGGAGCATCTTTATGCAAGCTGCTCTAACACACATTTTGTTTAGTCACGTTACGTACGGAGCGGAATTTTGGACGGCCTGCAGTAAGGGCTGGGCGGAGCGACTGAGTGTGCTACAGGGGCGCTTCGTTCGTATGTTTCGGGGATCGGCCAATTGAGAGAGAAAACAACACAAATATTAGATATAAAAATACCATGCGCTATTTAACCCCGATGTTTTGTAGGAATATCCATAGGATTGGGCCGAAGATACTAGAACTTGATCGCCTTGGGGGGGCGGGAGAGATTAGGGCCTCCAACACGGTCACACTGAAGATTCGCATGCTTCGAAGCAGGAAAAGCAACCCAGCTTTTGGCGTTTGAGCTATCAAGTATTGGAAAACTCTTCCGGTCAGCTTGCCTTGCTTGGAATCTTTAAACAACTTCAAGGAGAATTTATAATCACATTTATTATATCATCAATGATGGGTACACTAGACTAAATTGGCCCTGGCATAGAGAAAAACAAAAGCAATTTAATTCCGGCTGCAACTTTTTTCCAACACAATGGTAACTGTAGCCCGTTTAAAGTGCTATTGACTTCTTGCAGTTTTTGTTAATACAAGAAATGACATACCGTTGTAAATGTGTATATAATAAATAAATAACCTGGTGGTCATCAGAAAGAACTTGGTGGAGTTTCGACGTGGTGTTCGGCTTACAGACCTGGCTACCCTACTTACCGCGGGTGATTCGGGTGGTAATGTTGAGCGAAATCAGTCGATCACGCGGGCTGTGTCGGCCAAGCTATCAAACGGGGATGTGTCGGGAGCAGCCCGCCTTCTTCTATCTGACGACGTTATGGTCGATGAACCAGCCGCTACGGCGACGTTACGGGAAAAACACCCCCCCGCGCAGCCAGACTTGTGCTGGCCGTCTGCTCCACCCTCACAACTCTTACCTTCATCTACGTCGGTCGAGGATGTTCGCTATGCGGTTGGATCATTTTCAAAGAGCTCGAGCGCCGGCCTGGATTTTATAAGACCATGGCTCCTACAGGACCTCCTCTCACCGATTCTTGGCTGCTCATCCGATGGACTTTGTAAGGCCCTGGCAAAGGTAATCGACCTACTGCGATGGGGAGTTTCCCTTATCTTCGGAGCGAGGCTGTTCGCATTGAAAAAGAAAGACGGCTCGTTCAGACCTATCGCTTGTTCTTCAGTACTACGCAGGGTCGCGACAAAATTGGCAGTGAGGGACTCTAGGGGTACTATTAACCTAGCGATTGGACCGCATCAGCTGGGTTTCTCCACCAAGGGAGGTGCTGAAATAATGATTCACGCTACCAGGGCTTTTATTGATTCTCGGCTCGATCCATCCGTGCTAGTCAAACTTGACTTTAAGAACGCGTTCAACACCGTCAGGAGGGATCACTTGTTGAAGGTGGTTGGAGATGAGACCCCTGCCATTTATCACCAAGTAAAATTGGCCTACGGCGATCCATCGCACTTGGTCTTGCCCTCGGCACTGCTCGGCTGTAGGGGTTCAACAGGAAGATCCCCTTGCGCCCCCTCTGTTTTGTCTTGCCGTTAAGGACTTGGTTAGCTCACTCGAAAGTCCTCTCAATCTTTGGTACTTGGACGACGGGGTAATTGGAGGTAACATCAGTACGGTCTGTGAAGACTTAAAGAAGATACTTAGTTTCTCCACATGCAGCGGTTTGGAGCTGAACCCAATCAAGTGTGAGGTTCACATAATCAACTCAGGTACAGCTGAAATCTTTAATCGTCTTCCCCAGCTGGGCGCCCACCGGGGGTTGTACCTCCTGCGTTCATGCTTCTCTGCGTCGAGGCTGAACTACCTGTTCAGGGGAATCAACAGTTCAGCCTTCTTGGCCCAGTTGGAGGAAATTAACTCGAAGATGGGCTTTGCGTTGGAATCTATACTCAACCTGCGGCTGCGAGACGATTCCCTAGTTCAGGCCTTCTTACCGGTTGCCAGAGGCGGACTGGGCCTGCCTGAAGCTGTTTCTCTTTCAGTCGCAGCACACATCGCCTCTTTACATTCGGCGACTAGTGGTGTCGAGTCTATCCTAGACACCCGGGCGATTGCAAACTTCCAGGCCACGCTTGACCAGACTCACGATGACGCCATCGCATTCTGCGGGTCTCTACCGGAGACTCCTTCTCTTCAGCACGCGTGGTCAGAACTGGCAAACGACGGCCGATGGAACGGCCTGTGGGACCGAACAACTACGGCCGCTAGCGAAGCGAGGTTACAGGCAGTTTCGTCGCCCGGTGCAGGTGCATGGCTACACGCTCTCCCGAGCCCTCAGCTGGGTACCCTGCTCGACGATAAGTCTACACTAATACTAGTCGGGTTGAGGTTAGGAGTTGAGCTAGTCTCCCCACACCGGTGCAGATGCGGTGACGAGGTCGACTCCCTAGGTCACCATGGACTCTCCTGTCTCCAGAGTTCAGGCAGAATCGCACGCCACTCGGCGTTGAACGAGACATTTAGCAGAGGGCTTCGATCGGCAGGCTACCCATGCATTTTGGAGCCGTCTGGCTTAGTCAGAGACGATGGAAGGAGACCTGATGGAATGACCCTGACTCCCTTCGAGGGGGGCCAAATGCTAGTGTGGGACGCGACCGTAACCGACTCTTTAGCCCCCTCAATGGTCGGTACGGGCGCAGCCCGCCCTGGACACGCGGTAGCCCTAGCGGAAGCAGCCAAGTGCAGAAAATATTCAAGCATCAGTTATCCACACTTGTTCTCACCGCTTGCATTCGAGACATTGGGGGGGCCTGGGTCGCTCACGACGAAACTGCTCAAGGATGTCGGGAAAAGATTGGCGCTTGCTACAGGAGACAAGAGGGCGGGTATTTACTGCAACGTCTGTCATTAGATGTTCAGAGGGGGAATGCCGCTTCGGTGAGAGGTACCATGCCTAGGTGGACCAGCCCAGGCCTGGACCTAGTGCCTTGAGTTATGCCCCAGCGGGCTGTGCACACGTTCTTACATCACAAATGTATATTTTGCTACACTTAAATATATATATATATATATATATATATATATATACATACATACATTAATAAAAAAATAAATAACCTTGTTAAATAATAAATATATATACTAATTTTTTTTCTGGCTGTTAGCATGTATGTGTATGTTTTTTTTTATATACGTGTTGTTCTGAGGTTTAGCGGTTTTGCTTAAATAAACACAATAAAGCAATCGAAAGTGTATTGACAACATTTATTCGCCGTGTCTCATCGAGGTGTAATATGAATCGTAGTTCAACAGTGATAAACCCTATTGGGAAAGCGGAGTCTAGAGCGGACTGTCGAATGTGCAATCATACTTTAAACTTGTCAAATATGTCTTAGGATAGAGACGAAGATATCTTGGCAATCTGTTTTGACGATATTGTGCTGCCGTTTTTAAGATTGTCTAAAAGAATGTTAAGATATCTTCGTCTCTATCCTAAGACATATTTGACAAGTTTAAAGTATGATTGCACATTCGACAGTCCGCTCTAGACTCCGCTTTCCCAATAGGGTTTATCACTGTTGAACTACGATTCATATTACACCTCGATGAGACACGGCGAATAAATGTTGTCAATACACTTTCGATTGCATTTTTTGTCAAATCGCCACTTATGCGCCAGATACATCATCGCGTATGGCTATCACGATTTTTGAGTTTATCCAATGGACGAATTCACGAGGAGTACTCTGCCAATGCACTTGCCGGCTTGTCTGCTTGTTTGCTCGCAGCGGTCAACGGTCCGGCGCTCTATTAGGAGCGATCGCTTACTTTCTTTTTCGTTGGGACAACAGGGATCAGGCACCAATTGGCTGTCATAATATATTATAATATATAAACAGTTTTGACGAATATACTTTGTTTCATGCAATGAATAAATTTGATTGATAAAGATTATATGTATATATATATATATATAATCATAATTCGTTCAGCAAACCTTGGGATCTTTTTAGATTGAAGTAAGGGGCGGCAATGTCTTCTAAAATGAATAATTGAGAGTAAAAGCCAAAATATAAGAATTGCGAAGTAATTCATTTCTTGAGAATTATCTTTAATACCACAGTTTTTCTGCTTTAAGCTAACGTCAAATACAGTTCAGCAGATGCAAAGTTTCCCTGCAAACACGTAGGTATGATTGGTCTCGAGCTCTCGCAGTCACAGATTTAGTCAAGATACGTCAGGAAAAGCTTGATACAACCACTTTTGGTTATATCGCTCTCATTCCAAAATAAAATTCCTCTGTATATATATATATATATATATATATATATTGCAGGCATTGCACGATGGTGTTCTGAAAACAACATGATTCTCTCACCCTCTAAATGCATTGTACTGAAAAATGGTGCACTTGACTTGCATTTTACCGACCCTCACTTATACACGGGACTTAGGCATATATATTACGCCTGATCTTAACTTTAGCCTTCACATTACCAAGGTTGTGGAGACATCTCTGCGCACAAGAAATACTATCTGCCGCTGTTTTATTTTAACGACTCCACATGTGTACCTTCGCCTTTACAAATCTCTTGTTGGTGGATGGCGTCCAAAACATGTTTCAAAGACGCCTGCGAATCAGGTGCCCCCACAGCGTGTTAGATGACGTTGTTCCAAGTATTGACTCACTTTTCATGCAGTGCAACTTATCTGTTCTACATCAATTACGAACATGTGACTTGTTAGGACACTTTTTTTATGTACACTCCAATAACCTAAGAAGTCAACGATCAATCACCTCAAAAGCCGTGGCCCGCGGTGAATTCGTGAACGGACTGTTTGCTTGGCGTATGGCCAAATAAGCCCATGATAATCCAAATAGCGCTCGCCTATTTGGTGATTAGTCACAATTGTCTTACAGAAGTATGTATAATGATACCAACCCTTTTATATGAAATAAAGGTGATGTTATGTTTTTTTTCAGATTCAGATTCAGAACGTGGTTTATTTGCGAAACTGCATTACAAATGCTTAAGTTTTCGAAAAAAAAATTACATTTCATAAAATAGAGTGATTTACACAGTCACATGGTTATATATACAGGTGTGTACACAGTAAACGGTGATCAGTTCATCGGTGTGATTCCACATTGTAGCATGTATGTTATATATATATATATATATACCATGATAATATATACAATGTTTGCCAAGTAAGTGTGATCACAGGATATCTAATTGAACAAAGCTTAGTCAGTCATCATCTGCTTTGTATTGCATAGCTACAACGCAGACCCATGTGCACCTGCGACGAAGTGTACTCACGAGCTTGGTTTGGTGTGCGTGCAAGGTGCGCGCATAGATGCGCTTCAAAAATGTGTGTTCAAACAGCATCGCCCTGACATTCGTGTGAGCAGTGATTGTTGTTCATGCTGTCCTTTTAAGACACGACATCCGTGCACACGTGATGAAGCACCTTGGCTGGCAGCACCTTTAGCCACAACCAGCCAGCACACGCTGCAGTTCACGCATATGATGAGCAACATCGACAGAAACTCGGACGGGGCCTCCGTGACCAAATGCCCCTCGGCACGCAACGTGCAGTGCCACTGCTGGGTTGCCTTTTTAATTTGTTCCCCCTTTTTGTTGTCACTTTACCTCACCTTTTTGACTTTGTTTTCTTCTTCTTTTTCTTCTTTGACAAGAGCAGCTATGATGTTTCAGAGCGCTTGAGCAATGATAGCAACCCTCCTTCTTTCCTTGCCCCACAGCTTCGGATGACTGTGTCTAGACACGGCTGGCTGGCACGAACTGTCATGTCCTCGGCGGTATCGTACCACGATCCCAGTGCCCTATCGTGCTATTTCGCGTCAAGTACGTCTCGGCGTTGGTAGTATTGATCGTGAAGTTATCATGATCATTGTCATCATGATCATTGTCATCATGAGGACATGACCATCACGGTAAGAATAGTAGTCATCATCATCATCATCATTGTCATCATCAGCTCACTTATCCTCGTCAGTAAGCGTGCGTTATCAGCGCACGACCGTGCGCCATGTCGGCACCGATTGCATTGTTATCTGCAGCACAGCAGCAGCAGCAGCAGGCCAGAAAGCGAAGCGCACGAAACAGGACGGCAAAGGAAAAGATGAAAGGAAGCCTTACGCTAACACGGCGACACGCTTTGTCTTTGAACGGTGCCTATCGCGCGCGTGACAATTAATCTAACTAAGAGAGGTCTACGATACTCGCCGTCGCGGGCTCAGCCGAGGTGAGCGGAGGATACGTTGTGATGTGGTTGCGGCACTACTTTTGGTGGTTGGTGCTTGCAGACTTGCTTGTTGTAACGATGCGATACGGAGAGATGTGCTCGTACGCACGCAAGCAAGCACGCATGGAAGTGAGCCACGGCGCGCTATCTGTGGCTTGAGTCGGCGTGACGAAGTGTGATATTTCTCTTTTGCCAGTGTGCGTGTGTGGTTCTCTATTGTTCTCCATCTCTATGTATGTATGTATTTATCGCTTTCATTCTCTCCTCTTCCTTTCTTCCATTTCTCTGTCTCTATTCTTCGCTCATTTATTTCTCGCTTGGGTTTCACCTTCTGTATAAGACAGCTGTCGCTGCAAATAGCTGGAGAGATTCTGCACTCGATTCGATTCATTTTTGACTGTCTAATCGAATCCTGCTGGTTTCTGCTCCTGACTACGGAGGGGTTCCGTAGCTGGTGGTGCTGCTGCTACAGCTTCTCCTACTTCGAGGGATGATTACAAGTTTAACCACAAAGCTACGCTACGTCCTTTTTGCTACTAGGCATACAGGCGTTTATGCGAAATAGCAAACATGTTTTGCGCTACTGGTAATGACACATGTAACAACGCTGTATTGATGCTCAGGATTATGGGCACTGGCTCACGTGTAATCTTGTAATCAGTTTGATGAATTTCGTTTTGCTAATTCGGTACTAATTAGGATAGAAAGAGAGGACAACGGCCAGAAAAAATATTGAGATCAAACGGTAGTGGAAACGACCATTTATTTTTAGAAATTTGAAAAATAATGTAGGCGGCGGATGACCTTTTTGATCGACTATTCGAGTGAATGGTTCGTCGTTGATTTCGAAGCATAAGTCTGAAAAATAAGCTATTTTTCAAAATATAGGTTGTTTTTAGATGTAATGTCTTTCTACAAGGTAAAGTATGTTCTTGCATCCATCGATGTTATAAAATGGCTTGTGGACAGCGGGTGACGACGACATCAAACGAGTCATCTTATAAGCGGTGAATCCAGCAGCGTATTAGAGATTGCTCGAGTAATCGTTATATACCATACTAAAAAAATCCTATACCTTTAAAAACACGATACGCTTTTAAGCACGACCAGAATTTTAAAGCAATACGTGCTATTTGCAACCTTTTACAGAACTGAGATTAAGCCAAACGGAGAACCGCAGAACAGTCAGTCAGCATTGTGTGGTGATAAAATTTATAACTAGTTCTTAGAACCTGACAGCACGCCAGAGAATGCCGCCTAGATCGTTTGCATTACTTGAGCTTGGTACATCGTACACGGGTTTCATCACCTCGTATGCTCCGTAGGGAGTTTCATGAAGATTATACTACTTAGTGTATTTGTCGGTTCTGCTCGGAGCAATGTGCTAAGTACGACGCGGTTGATTGTCCGGCACTGCAACGAAGATATTAACACTTTTTCTCTTAGTGGAACGGCAGGACAACAGATAATTATGTTTAATTATGACATGAACTATCTTGTACGTACTCTATTTGAGTGAAATACATTACTTGAGCTTGACTACTGTCAACATTCTGTGGCTCGTCAACTGGATATCTGGAACCAGTTTTTTTCTTCTCGATCGCTTGGTCGAGTGCGGACTCTATTTACGTGTGTTCCCGGGAAATCGAATCGTGCTGCCGATTCGAGTTCGATTATTGCGGCGCCAATTGGTGCAACAACACAATGTTGAGTGACGTTTCCATAGACGCGCGACGCAAGCTCGGTAGCCGTCCATACACTGGGCGTCAGGACCCTAACCCGTTCAAGCCAGGCCGTTTCTCGAGTGTACTCGAAACTTTCGTTCGATTACTCGTGCTTGTTTACGCTTTACTGCTGGGTTACATTCTACTGCACACGGTAGACGCCAGCTGACTATCGACGACGATGTGCGGTGCGTGGCTCATGAAACAGGGACACCGATTAAGGGCTGGAAGACCGAGTTCAAAGTCCGGTCGTGCAATTTTTTCTCGATTTTTCTTCTGAGTGTGACAGTTATCTATACAGTTGACACCGAAGAGCGTTTTAGCCCCCCGAATCGCAACCCCCTCCAATTGTTGCCCCGCGCTCTCTGGACATTAGCAGACTGCGCAGCAAAGATACTACAGCACCTGGAAATGGAGCACCGAGCAGTGGAGTATTCAGTGGTACAGTGGCCAACGTTGCAGTGTTACCATCGGATAGCCTCAAGGCCGCCCATCAGAGACCCGCTCTCGAAAACACCACCTTGGCGACGGAAATAACATGCCCTTAGGCGTAGAGAGGTAGAAGCTGTTACTCCAGACTGTCCAACAGGCTGTTCGAGACGAAGTGGCGATCATAACTGTGGATTCACGGTCTACACTTTCCGTAAGGAGAAAACGCTTGGCGGCCCACCCGGAGCGCTTGAAGCAGCTGTACAAACTTAGAGACTATAATAACGTAGGTACCATAGGCACAAAAGTCGTCTTTCACAGGCAACATATCAAAGGTGATACGCCCGTTAACTTCAAAGACTGATCACTGCAACTTTGTTCAAGACGATTCACGCATTGTCCCCAGAAAGTAGAATTTCTGGTGACAAGTAAAATATCGCCGTTTGTTACTCTCACCATAGAGTCAGCAACTTCCCTGTTGAACATTTCCCACTTACTTATATCCATATTTAAACAATTAAATAGGATATAAGTAAAGAGCTCATGCCCAGCTATAGCTTTATACAAGGATAGAATTCAAGGTGTTAGCATCGCTTTCACAGAGGCGGAAATCTTTGAGGAACTCAAAGATCTGGGCGTAATTCAAGTTCGTCGCCTGCACGTCACTGGGCGACGCATGGAGGTCTTTAGACTTGTGTCTGATTTTTTCCGACAATACGTAATTACGCCTGTACATAAAAAGGGATCCAAGTCGAATGTTGATAACTATTTACCTGTGGCACAATCATCAATAGGGTGTATATTATTTAAAAAATTACTTGTGGATCATGTTTTTCACTTCATGCAGTCTGAGGGAGTGCTTGACGAGCAGCAGCGTGGCTTTACTAAGGGCAAATCCACAACAACGCAACTAGTTGAAATTGCCCAAAATTAGGCCATTTATATTAACAAAAAGAAAGCATTTGATTGCATTTAATTTGATTTTTACAAAGCATTTGACAGACTAAACCATTTTGAACTTTTACAGAAACTAATTCAATTAAATATAGACAAGCACACTGTTTTATGGATATCAGGTTATCTAACGCATCGGAGGTTTTATGTGCGGGTGAACCACAGTTTTAGTCGGTATGGGGTGTGTCCTTCGGGTGTGCATCAGCGATCATATCTAGGCCCACTAGTATTCTGTATATTTATCTTAGATCTTAAAAACGTTATACCCGAAACACTAAAGCACAAACTTTACGCAGATGATCTAAAACTTTACGGGCCATCTGGCACAAAAGCCTCATTCTCCATCTCCGATTAGTGTTCACAACAATTCCATCTCCGATTGGTGCGCCAAAAATGATATGATAATTTCGGTCCCTAAATGCGCCCTTGTGTGTCTGAAGGAGGACTATGTTCACACACTTAATGGTCAAGAGATACCCAGGGTATACGGCATTCGCGATCTTGGGGTAACGGTAACACCGGAACTAGATTTTAGCATTCACATCACGCAAACTATTCAATCTGCTAGTCTTATATGTAATATGATATTACGTTGTTTCATTATCAAATGTCCTGTTCTATATCCGTCTTCATAATAGCCTTGTAGTTCCCAAATTTATCTACAGCTGTGAAGTCTGGCGGCCGTATTTGACAAAACATCTTGATGCAATCAAAATGCAATCAATTTTTTTTAAATATTTGCAACAACAATCTGCGCAGTACTCAAACCATATCGTCGAAAATAGTTGCACGATCTGACCGAATCAATAATATGTTTTCGTGGCGCATGGCGAGAATGTTGAGAACCATAAACTAGTGATATAAAATTATATACTGTACAATTACATATATTACGCAAAGGTATTTCGACCTATCTACTATGTTAAGTAGTAGTACTATTTCGACCTAGCTATATATGCTAAATTGTTCTCTATGCCTCTTATATTGTGCATTGTGTATATTGAATACATGATTTTTGTAAATAATTATGTATATAATTATCTACCCTTTGAAAACAATAAAGGAGCACTTGAATTGAATTGAATTTTTAGGTTATAAGTCGAACGCCCTAGTGCTCAAACCAGATAAACTTATGGTCTGCTTCAAGTGCCATCGAATCAATCATATAGCATGTCAGTGCAGCCTACAGAAAAGCATCTAAAGTTTTCGGGCTGACCCTCAGCCAAGATTTAACGTCCACGGAACTGTTTTTCACGTTGCTTCATAGACGGACCCCATAAATACAAATGTGCAGCGGTGGGCCTCGAACCCGCGCACATATGTGTTTCCTCCGGTTGCGAGGCGGAGACTTAGGTCACCACGCCACCGGGCTCGACACAGAAAAGCATCTGCCCTGCAGCAACCATAGAATAATCTAGTAAACAAGTTCCCATGCCAGCAGATATCGCTGTTGGCCAAAAACATATGTTGCTGCCGTTAGTTGTTGGAATTCTTTTCCTTCGCATCGGTCATCCTCCTTCTCCCAGTCAATAGAATTATAAACCGGTTATTAACGCCAATCATAAGGAAGAATCTCCAGGACTACAAGTGCGGCACCAAGCTACCTAATTTGATAGTCGGCACAACCGCTCAAAAAGAAAAAAAAAACAAGTAAGTCACGTTGACTCTGGTGTTGCTTGAAGACTCCTAACCGAAGTTATCCGAAGATGACGACACCAATGCTGCTAGAATCCCAATCTCTACAAACACGTCTTTATCTGACCAAGATACCGCCAACGTTCTAAGAGCGAAACACCTGACTGCACCAGCCGAGCTTTCCAACGATGGAGTACTGACAGACAACGCCACCACAGTTGTTAGTGACTTACAGAAGACTATTGATTTCGAGAAGGTAAGCGGCTTAGCCCTAAACCCCTCGAAATGCGAAGTCTTTGTGGAATCCCGTGCATTATAGAATTCCGACGCTGGGTCAACAACCCCCGAGATCAAGCACTGCTTACCGGGCTGCAAGATACTCAACGCAAGCGAAGCAGAGGGTACCCCTATTAAGAAGGTGTTCCCCCGTACTGCAGAAGTGGTTAGGTAAACTGAGTACCGCTTCAGAGCGCCTTCCCCTGATAGGATACCATAGTGGTTTTCACCTGCTGAGGTGTTCTCATCAGCCACACGCCTGACTCATATCGAGGAGTACTGACAAAACGGGCGAGCTACGACGCTTCAATGAACTTACAGCCGATACGATAACCAACCTGCTCAACATTGAACTTGACGATACAGCCAAACGACAGAATTTCTTGTTATTAGCCAACTGGGCCTTGGCTTACCAGGCCTGGTAATATTAGTACTCCTTGCGATTGTTGCTGCCACCTATCACGTTTCCGGCAGGGTCTTCGAGCTCCTTAACCAACCAGGTCAGCTTGAATTCACCTTCATGTGAGACTAAGTCACAACCAGCTTGGTCGAGGCTCTTGGAACTTCACCACAAGACATCACATCTTAGAGTGGCTGGTCCTCCCTGCTAGCTAATCCAAATGCTCGTTTACCTACTGATAAATCTGACAATGACCTTACTAGAACTCGGCTTAGGACAACCTCTGCAAAACACGCAAGCTAATGGCTACACGCCCGAACCAGTATCATTAGAAACCTTACTGGATGATGCCACTACGAGCATATGTGTTGACCCCTGACTTGCTACGTCGCTCCTTCACCTTCACATATGCTGATGCGGCAGTCGATGGGAAGCCGGTGGGCATCATCGAGCTAACCACGCTCTATCCTGCGCTCTCAGTAAAGGTCTTTGACAACGCTACATTGCTTTTAATGTCACACTAGCAAGGGCCCTAAGGACGGCAGGCTACCCAAGCACGTTGAAACCAACCGGACTAACCAGGAGCGACGGCAAGCGTCCCGACGGGATGATTCTCATCCCTTTTGAACGAGACCGGACTTTCATATGAAACGCCACGGTAGCCGACTCATGTTCTCCCTCAATGGTCGGTTTCGGTTCCTCTAGAGCTGGTCAAGCCTCCACTCCAGCAGAAAACAACAAGGTGAACAACTACGCCGAACTAGCAAGAGCCCATAACTTCAGCCCAGTGGCCTTCGAGATCTTGGGACCACCGGGCTTCCTGACTGAAAAAATACTTCCTAAATTAAGCGAAGGTTTGGAGATAACTATTGAGGATAAGAGAGCTGCACAATTCCATTGACGTTTAGCGGGGCAACGCAATATCAATTCTTGGATTGCTCGCCGAATGGTGCAGACCAAGGTTGTTCTAAGCTGAAAATGAACTCAAGTGGTTGTTAGTACATGTACTCTGTGATGAGGATTGTGTAGCATGTATTTTAGAATAGAATAGATCGTTCTCACGGAAAAAGAGGCTTGACTGCCAAACGGTACGTTGATGAGATTTTGACACCCCCTATAGACAATACACTAGCTGCATACTATTGCACTCATTCGGGAGTACCTCGCAGAGGCTTACATTTAAAAACAACCCCTTCTTACCAAAACGGTTGGACTTTTTACGTTGTGCGTTAACCCCGAAACTGCATCTTAGCTAGTATCTTACTGCAATTTAGTACGTTAGAGGGCCAGATAAAATATTTTATACTTTCTGAAGGGTCAGATATGTCCGATATATAATCCGATATAAAACTGCTTTTCACGCCATGTGCTCCTAACAAGGCGAGCAAGTGATCAAATGGGTCTCACCAATTTTACCACTCGTTAGCTCATCCAGCGTGCGATCAGAAACACCACACGTCGGGGAAGTATTCACATAGCACTAGCTACCTAGGCCGCACCGCCGCAAAAGCTGAAATAAGCTTAAACTAAGGCGGCCAGCAACCAAGTTAGAGTCCGATGCCTAGCTCTAGCAAGACTTTTAAAACTCATGAATGCTAACTACGTACCAACGCAAATTATTTATTGGATGAATATATTATGATATAGCTATGTTTCGATAAATCTTGCCTAATCACTTAAATCAACAAAAACGAGCATTAATTCAATAGTTGACTAAGCTTCAGATCTAATTTGTTCGTTTTTTTCCGGAAAGTTAATTATACTGTTGTGGGACGCCGAATGATGTCTCTGTGAAACTGGATAGGTGAATGATAGATTTACGGGCAGCCAGATTGGTTCAGTAAAAACAAGGTAAGGCTGCTGCTTTTAATAGTTGTCGTGTTCCACCGTATTTGTGGCAAAGCATTCAACTGAGCAGGATCGCCGCTCTGTCAATCGACTGGGTGGATGACAATAGCCGTAAAGCGCTCAATGCGCACCTATAGATTGCAGCGGTTTTGCGATATGTAACTCTTGCTCCTGTACCTATAGACAAGTGCCAATGGCTTCTAAGTAAGTGGCTTAGAACCACGCCGCCACAATAGTTTAGACTAACTCATCGAAAGTCCGCGCCACTAGTGATAGTAATGTTGTCTACTGAGGTCACAACATCGATCCAGATAGTCTGTGAAACAGGCGGAAGGCGATGATTTTCTTTGTTATACCTTGTGGTCTTCGCTCATTTTGTGAGAGCGGGAGGACGACGCTTTCCCCCAGCTAGTGAGAATGAGGCTCTTATGCATAATGTATCAGCAATACAGACACGCATAAGCCAGCTGACTCGCCTCGAATGTTCGTTAGTGCATGTTCGTTAGAGAAGCGCTGGGTTCTGGTGAAGCTCTTTGGTTTGTTCATATATTAATTTTAAACTTTTCCTACCTGACCTTTTCTGCGGCAGTCCGTTATTACACTGTGCTTTTAGTGGAATACAAGTCCTGCTCTTGGGTGTGTAATAAAAAATTATGCGTTGCTAGCGTTTAAGCTGAGCTTCTTTCCAGCGTACTGGACATTGCGAATGGTAAAACATCTCGACGTTTAAAATATTGCATTTTGAGCGGCCACTAGCTAAGAAATCCATTTAGTCACCGTGCATTTGGATATTGACTAATTGACATAAATCGTACTTTATGAAGAGCAAACAAATGTGTTACACAAAAAGTATCTCGCACAACATTCCCTACTGAGATCTGCAAAAAGTGGTTTGTTATTTTCCTTTACATGATCAATCTTATTTATTATTGTAGCCAAGGAAAGCCTGAGCTTCTGTCGTGCAAGTGCTATGCGCACGCGTGTAGTAGTTTTATCGCGACATCTGCCAGTGCTGAGGTTTTTAGCTGACATTATGACGAAAAGCTGGTCCAGCATTTCGCTCGCTGAATGTCTTTCAATATTCCACTTGGGAACTGTGGCCACCTGTTAGTTGTACAAGTTTGCTACTTTTAGAATGCTATGATTTACATGTACTTGATTGAAAAACCGACACAGCACCATTCGTAGTGCAAGATTGCCTTGTAAGAGCTAAGTGCAATTTTTTTTCACTGAGGCGGAGAGCAACATTTAGTAGTTTGCAGCTAACTATGCGTTGCCTTTAATTTATTAGCTGCTTTCCTATTATTAATATTATCATTATTATTATTATTATTTACAAGTGCTGTCAATGCGCTGGTCATATCAAACACGTATTGGAAATCATCTATGATATCAAATAGCTGGAGTCAAAGAGCTGGCCAAAGTCTTACTGGAATGGAAGTAAATGGATGGAATTTGCCGATATTTCAACGAAATAGTTTTACGAGGCCCGATCCGGAGAATTTCCTTTGCTGCCCTCGCCAAAGCCAACGAGTGGTAGCAACGGATAGCACTGCTACGTGTACACTATCCACCGCTTCTTCATACGTTTTCTTCAGACTTCAGGCAACGTCGAGTCCCAAGAGATAGCCTAAGCTATAATAACCTAGGGCATTATTTACTCGAAACATTGAAGGCTTAGAGAATATTGTTGTAAATCGCGCAGAACAGATGCGTTTGATTTGGTGTCTACTTTCACGTACGCCGTAATAGCTAGTGGGGTGGCTCTCGGCACATCGCAGCTTTTTCTACTACTTATTTTTAGTATTGTTACACAATTTGATTTACATTGCACGTGCTCATTGGGTCTCGACAACGGTGTTTGTTGTCACTAATTTTGATCATATATAGCATATGTGTTCTATATATGATCAAGATGAATGACAACACAACCGCTGGAGTTTGTCAACTATTTTCCGTATTTGGGTCTGAGACTACACTATACGCGAACGACCTTTGCCCAGCACATCGGCGACAGGTGTCGGGCGGCTATTGCCTCTATTCACACAGAGGTGAGAGACTCTCGACGACTGTCTTTGAGTGCGGTTGTGCGTCTTTTTGAGCTTAAGATTGTGCCAATGTTGAGCTACGGCCTTGGCAGGGTGAGGGGTCATCTTCAGCGGCAAATTTTGCGCAGCTAGAAAGATTCTTCACAATATTTATGAAGCGGGTTCTTTGCTTGCCGCGGACGGCAAGAAGCCGCTTCGTGTACCTGCTAGCGGGTTGCAGGCGGGCAGTGAAAACAATCAGGCTTAGGTCACCTATTACAGGACCACTTTAGCAATTTTTGTTGGAGTGGCAGGGAAAGTGACCGAGGTCTCGGCTGAGGTAGCGCAACTGGATGTGTACCCCGTCAGGGAGCTTTGGGATGGAATGGCATGCACTAGCCGGCACGTGTACACAAGATACATTGTGCATGGCTATCATCACTTGGTACGTTCGACCCAAGGATTTCATCAAGTTGGCGATCAATATCGTTGCCGGTTCTGCTCGCAGACATGCGCTAAATACCACGCAGCGAGCTGCCAGACGCATCGGCGGTCCTTGCACCTTTTCGTCCGGCGGAACGGTCGCTAAAGTGTTCAAATTGTATATCATGAATTGTATTGTAATTATGTACCATCTTGCAATGCAATGGTATTTCAAAATAAACAATATGTATATATAGAGCATGTTGTATATGCATCATCCGGGAAATATTACTCACCCAACACCTAAATAGCTCGCGTTGACAGACATATCTCATGACAATATTTGGCGCAAGCGATTTATAATAGAGGCTCCCCGATGAACGGCATGACCCTTGACAGACTATAAGCTAACCTGTTCTGTACGTTTCTAAAGCCTAAAAATCTCTTGAGGAAAGTTACCTTTACCATCTCGAAAGCGTTAGGTGGCTAAACGGATACGTAACCTCGAACTAGGGTGGTACCATATGATTTATTATAATGACTTCTCGTATTCTCACATATAGTATTAGAATCGTTAAAATTGTTTCATGTGATTTATTATTATAACTTAGAATGGTTAGAACCGTGGCGTTTGTATGTATCGTTACAGTGCAATACGGCACAATTTTATTTTCAAAGGGGGTGCACACGGCTATTATGATCGCTACATTGTCAAAGGCGGCGGGCTGTCCGCCAAACAAGGCTTCACGATATTGAGAATTGCTACTTCAATGGGAAAAATCAAGCCGCCATTCCTAAGACTAGTATGTCTGAGGATGAAGAACGTCGATAACGAGTCATGCGACTGTTGAAGGCGCAACTCGGCTTTCGGGGATTTTTTTTCACACAAGAGCGTCTAAATGTGGGAAAGGTACGCCAATTTCGGTACGATAAAAGCCTGGCTACGGAGTGTTTTGTCCTTAAGCACGCTGTGAATCAGCTCACATGTACTCCAGAGTTGTTTGCCTGCCGGTAAGAAGGCTGGAGGCGCATAAACCCTGGATGAAATCTCGAGAGGAGCACACTGTCTCGATTGCTTCTTTATGAAGGCACATACACCAGCCGCGTTCGTGGTGGCTTTTGGTAGCGCTGCTGCAGCTTTGCATCAATCATGATAGTTTTTCGTTACGCCACACATACGATGACTCCATAAAAGCATCTAAATGATAGTGCAACAGCAATTTGCCGCCGATGTCCTCATTTGTCCCCTTATATAAAACATAATGCGTGTTTGATGTTGTCTTATTCGAATTCAATAATCGATGCTATCGAGCCTCACACTCCCTTGAATGGTAACCGCTTGCGTTTATCTGGCAGGTTATAAGTTCCACTGAATGGCATCCGACAGCCACAAGGCATATAGTGAAGCCTGTCCTTTGGCTTTGGTAGGAAAGCGCCACTTTCACATTAATTTCATTATTCACTAACACTGGCATTAAGCTGCTTATTTTGATCTTAATTTTGCTGACCATTAAAATCTAAAGCGTTCTTCGCGTATCGTAGTTAATAAGTGACAAATCAATTTCTTGTTAAAAAGCAGCGGGTTGCACAATCGGGGCACTCTACAGAAACAGTAAGCTGGCTCCTATTGTGATCTGGTAAGAGTAAGAGCGTCAATAAGAAAGACGATAATTTGGGGTCGCATTTTTACGTGATGTCTGTTAATTTTTGGATGAATGCTTCCTGTATTTTCGATTATACCTGTAAATCCTGATAAACATGTCTTGCTTCTCTTAAGAAAATACTCTGGCGAGGTCTGAGCAATTATGTAAAAGTTCTGGATGAACCTAGATGCCATTACATATCTCTTTTATTAATTTATTACATTTTATATTTTAAAAAATGGCTTGAAAGGTGTTTTACAATGTACATGAATCGGGCACTGGGTTGGCTGTGTGGGTGACGGGCCGCTTTGTGTATATGATGTCAGGCTGTGCGCCGGTTGTTAAGATAACTCAATTGAGGTTGAAAATGCCGCCTACAGTACCATTCAAAAGCTTTATCTCGGAATGAAACAATTAAGTTGAACAAGTTCGACGCGAGGTTGGAGACCTGGATATTTGCAGTGCTTCTGACCTATGGCCTGGTGCTGCATGTGACAATCGCCACGTCTATACCAGATACACAGTTTACGACTACCTATGACCTGGTCTGGTGAATACGAATGAATGACGTTTGAATGCGTACTTCCACAAGGAGTACACAGTTTGCGCCTGTCGACTGTGCTGTCAAGCGTGCAGGAACTATCATGCGTCTGCTTACCTGACCCTTGCGCAAAGAGATCGCTGCACTGCCGCTCTCGAAGGATATGCTGAAAGCAGCTAACAACAATATAAGTATCAATGTTATATGCATACTCAATATTAATTGTAATGATGGCTATCTTTTTGCTCTGTCTCCGAGCAGACATTGTTTTAAAATCGAGAGTGCAACCGCCAATGAGCCATGCTGATAACGAATGCCTGACGGGCTGGCTAACATGTACACAGGGACGCCTTCAAACGATTCGGAAGTTATAGCTGGGCGACACCAGCTCTAATCTGTCGGTTGCCGCTGTTATCAGTCGTTGTGGTGTCCCGGTCGGCCACACGTTGGTGGGGCGTTCCCACAGCAGCAGCGTGCCGGAAGAAATTGCGTTATGACGATATTTCTTCAACAGCAATAGAGCAGCAGAATGTCAAAAGCCAAATGAACATGGCAAGTATAAACAGAGAGGCACGCGACACAACGAGCAGATATCAACAAAATGGCGGCGCGATATACACATTGTGGCTTTATTACGATGGCTGTGGCACCGGTGGGCGCCTGGGCAGAGGCGCTGAGGCAGGAAACGGAAGCCTCGGATAGTCTCGTGGGAATCAATTGCCTCCTGTCCACGTAGGAGCGTGTACAGGTATTTGTATGCGGCTAGCGATTCGTATCCACGACACCGTACGTTCGCCGTACACTTTGGAGTTCAGAATTCCCCTCTATGCGTCAAGCCGCAATCACAGCGTCGTACACAAAGCCTTTACCTATTCACTGTTATGCTCGTATCGTTCATGCGACTCCTTTCTCTTTTTCTATATACTTTGTAAACGCTCTGTCGAGCAGCTCGCGTAATATAGAATAGCACAGTTTCATGTGATTCTAGAGGTAACACGAGTCATGCCTTTGATATGTGAACTGTTTATGTACACTCACTTCCGACGTGTCGTTCCCACGGAAAATCCACATTACTTCGCAAATCCGAATCATATCACCATCAATTCTGCAGCAAAGTGACTAGATCTGTATTTTTGTGATTTCTCCTCGATACGCTTTCACCATTTCGCTTTTGTTAGCTAACGTTTGATGGCTTTCAAACGAAACTGAACACATTTTTTCCGAACACGCTGATATGTTCACTTTCTTCATCGAACAACTCGTTCTCTCGAATTCGCACACGCTTCTTAAGTTATGTTCGGACAGCTACATAGGAATATAAAAAATGTTAGTAATTTTACTCTCACTCCTAAACGCATAAGACATTTCTGCCCTCCTTCCAGTGGCAAAAATATTTTTTAACGAGTTCGACACATACTACAATATCAAGTAAGTTCCAAAAACCCATGCGTTCTGGAGCACTAGATATATTAGCCGCAGTGTTATGCGCATAAAAGGGTGGTATACATATATATATATATATATATATAGAAAACATTGTGATGATTTATTAATCATTTACAATACGTTTGCACACTCGGCAGTGCTCGCTTTAATAAAAATGGTGGTAAAAAGGTGTCACGTGAAGTTAAGAGTCAGTTGTCCGTGTCCTTGCTTTATGGTAGCCCCCGCTCTTATGGACCCGGTGCGAGCGGTATATCCTCAAGGTTCCTTGCAAAGTTAAAACGGTTTTTGCGGGTCGGGGAGCGCTGCTCTTAGGAACTCGACGTCATATTTGGTGATCTTGTCCTGCCGCGCTTTTGCCAGGTCCCGGTTCGGGCCGCAAACCTCGGCATCTAAAACCCAGACCTCGGTAGGTGTTGTTATTACGAGGCCGGGCTTTAGACCCGGTGCGCCCGGTCGACGGAATACTCGCTCACGAACCACCTCATGACCCCTCTCTCGGAGAAGACGCGCCACGCAATTACAAACGTCGTCATGTCTTTTTATAGTTTTTGTGTGTTGTATCGCACATCCGAGCGACATGAGTCAACGTCTCAGGCCCATGACACCAGTGCCTACAACATTTGTTGTAGTCCGGGCGTTCCCTGGCCAATGTGGCACACGTTGGTAGTGCGTTGATCCTGAGCTTTAGTAGGTCTAAATACTCCTTATCAGATATGTTGGGCATACCCTTAATCCAGTAATGTACAAAGGGCGTTTCGTGTGCTTTTTTAAAATGTGCCCCATCGAACGTGTTGTGTAGTTGTTGAGACCAGTAATCGGTGTCTTGTGTAGCTGTCTCAATGGAGGTTTCCAAGCGCTTGCAAAGAAATTTTGTTTTTGCAAGGTCTTTTTTGAAGTGCTCGGTGGTTAGCAATATATATATATATATATATATATATATATATGTGTATATACATATACAGGTAGTTCAATAAGTTCTTAGAATGAAAACCAAGAATTGTCCAAATCATGTTTTTAAATTTATCTTATTCGATATACTCCCCGAGATGCTCAATACACCTTTCCCACCAAGATTTCAGAGCTTTCATACCTCTTAAGTAGAATTTCGCGTCTTTAGACTGAAAATAGGCATTGACAGCAGCCTTAACCTCTTCATTGCTGGAAAAACGCTTTCCACCGAGACTATTCTTCAAATGTTCGAAGAGGAAATAATCAGAGGGGGCCAGGTCTGGAGAATAGGAAGGTTGTTCAATAAGTTCGAACCTCAGTTGGGCCAGTTTTGCCGATGCTTGCCGGGACTTGTGTGCAGGAGCATTGTCCTGGTGAAACAGGACAACCTTCTTCTGCAAAGCGGGCCGTTTCACGATGAGTTCTTGCTAAAGGCAGTCCAACAGTCTTGCATAATATTCTCCTGTGATTGTTTTACCGCTCTCAAGGTAGTCGACCAGCATTATTCTACGTTGGTCTTAAAAAACTGTAGCCATCACCCTTCCGGTCAATGCCGTTGTCCGCACCCTCTTCGGAGGTCCTTCATCAGGTGCACACCATTGGCAAGATGCTTCTTGGGTCTCGGGAGTGTAGTGATGGACCCAGCTTTCATCGACGGTCATGAATCTGCGCCAAAAATCCGACGGATTGTTCGACATCTTGGCCAAATTTCGCTGTGAAGCGAAAACAGGCGCGTTTTTTGGCCTTGGTTGAGCAAATGCGGCAGCCATTTTTCTCTGAGCTCTTTCATCTTCAAGTTTTCGTATAGGATAAAATGCACACTACCTAAACTAATTCCTAATGCCTCCGCTATCTCCTTAATGTTCATTCGCTTATCTGTGCCAACGATGTTTCGCACTTTCTCTATGTTTTCCTCATCAGTTGCCGTTTTTTGGCCTCCTGGACGTAGTTCATTCTCGGTGCTCCTGCGACCTTTTTTAACACATTAATCCAGTTGGAAACAGTGGCAAAACATGGCGCAGAGTCACCGTACGTCTCATCCAACCCAATTTTTACTTGGGTCGCATTCCAAACTTTGAAATAAAAATGTTTGATAACCACTCGAAACTCTTTTTTCTTCATTTTTAAAAATCACGCCGATACGTTGCACGGGAAAAGCTATCAAACGAAATCGCAACGGCCAATCACCATAATATTTTGAGTGCTAGCAGTCGAAAAGTTGCAGTTCCTAATAGCGGTGGAAGCGCGCCAAAATTCGAATTCTAAAATGCTCATTCTAAGAACTTATTGAACTACCTGTATATATATATATATATATATATATATATATATATATATATATTTGTCTGTATTGATTTATTGCTGAAAGAATAATGTTATTTTATATTATCTTCAATATACGTAATAATTGAAAACCACTCTTTGCTCATCAATGCGTCTCCTGTTTCTTCATCTTTATAAATGCCGTTTTTGTATTACTCTTATAAATTTCCTTATGATGAAATATTAAGGGAAAATGGGTCTGCAGTAGAAAGTAAGACCGTTTTTACTAAATGTCTTCTTAATTGAAAAATTCTAAAATATGTTGGGCGCAATATATCGTGGGACGACTGCACGTTTCTAGTTGGCAGTGATCCAAAGATATTATATGCCTAAGTTGAGTGAATAGTTTACGCTGTTCACGTTTACAATTATCAACCGTTAACGCATTTTCCGGGTGCCTGCTTGCGGGCGCTCAGCTGAATTCCAAAATAACACAAACGTACTCATCATCGATTTTAAGTAATCCAATGCCGAACCCATTTCATAGACATACGACTTACATATAATGCGCCACAACGAAAAACACGAACGATAACAGACGCCAGGCGACATTGTCGGAGTTATACGATCTATATCCAACGATTCGTAGTAATCCTAGCGAAGAGTGCTTACTTAGTATTTGGCGAGAGTCTCTTGGCGTCGGCATTTGCTAAGCTGCTCTTGCTGAAGGGCCTGCTCTTTGGCCTGTGTCTAGATAATCCTAGCCAGGACCAGCTTGCAGTAATCCTTCTTTAGAGCACAGTCTAACGAAATATCGCCATATATTAGTTAGGATCGCCTTTGTTGTCACTTGATGGCACTTTAGATGGCAGAAGAGGGAAAGAGGATGGATATACTTGGGCTTCATGTGTCTCTCCCATGCGGAAAAATGGCCAAAATATGTGTTGCAGCTGTCAGCTGCCTCATTGCCTCACCGCATGCATTGTGGCTTGTAGGCACCATCGTGTGGAAACCAGAGTTCACTCGTTTTTATTTCGTGCAAGTTCGGTCAAAGACAAAGGATCATGCTGCGATACTACTCGCCACCGTAGAGTGCAAAACATAGAGTCCGATGTTTCCATTAGACCGAAGACCGCACCAGACTGACTTTCATAAAATACGTGAGAGTTTTCAGGTTTTCAGATTTCGAATGTTTTGTTTGTTCACACTTACAGATGAAAATGGGCTTTATAGGCAAAGACTTTTTTCCTTAAAACAGGCATCATCTCGGAAGCCTAATTGACATAGTTCAGCCGCTCTTGGTGGTCTGTAGGCTTGAACTCTCGTATGCTGTATTGTTGAAAGTACATCGCTAGATCCGATTTCTAAATATAAAAACGGGAAAAACGTTCTCATGTATTAATATGTGACTCAAAAGCGATTACGCCAAGGCCGGCTTTAGAAAACGTGGCCTTCCTCAACCCTATTGAAGAAACGCAGTCTTATTCACAAACATTTCTTTTTATTAACAATAACGAAAATCGATCAATAAAACCAATCAATAAAATAAATATATTATGAGACTATACATTTGACGGCGGATTCGACCCTAGCCATTAGGTATATCAATTTAATACGTTTCTAGACCTTTAGCAGACTAGTCACATGTTGAAAGCCCAAAGGGGAAGTTTCCACAAGTTTTTTACAAGGCTTCACATGTTTTTCGTTAGAACTCTGTTTTATTTATTGTGAACTAAACGCGATTGCACAGAGAGTGAAAGTAAATGACAGACCATAGTATCACCACTTTTGTGCATCACAAGCCTATGATCCTATATCATACTGTGTCGTACCACTTCGGCGTAGGATTTTTGCGGTACCCTTAAACTCAAGTAATATTCGGTCTTATGTGCATTAATTTCCTCATTAAGCATTGCATTGGAAACGCGTGCAGATATTTGTTTCTGACAATGTGTGCTTTAGTGTCCATACATATCGCAGCGCAAGCATCGCAGCAGAGAGTCTGCAGATAACGTACCTTTAAATGTTTCATCAGCATTACCGACCTCAGAAGCCAGCTTTCTGTCGAACCGGAGATGTACTTTCGAAAAAACATTCCGGTTTCTAGGATATAAATCCTTGTAATTACGGGCCGCAAAAGCACATTTTTTTTTCTTTTTTATGACTACCGCTTTGACCTTTAAATAAGTTAAAAAAAATCTTCCATAAGTTAAAGTTAACACTATATTTGCTTCTGCCGGTATCTGAGTGGAGGAGCACATTGACCTCGTATGCTGATTATCTGCAGCCTCTGACTGTATGTTTTCATTTTAGAAAATAAAAATTATCCTAATCTTGATGGCTAGCTGGTCTTGCGCTGTGAGGCGTTTGCGCGACACCACCGCATAGGCATCTACCTGCTCTCGGAACCTAATGTTGCCATTGCACGGCTTGCCATGAGACGTCACTGAAAACGGTCTTATACATAGCATTAGCCATAGGTGTCAGCAAGTCCATATGTGGATGAAACAAAATCACCTCCAGCTAGACTCTCAGAAGACGGAAGCCCTATTTCTCACAGTCCGGACGGAGACCCGGCCCACTTCTCGAGAGCTGGCAGGCCATCCAATTTACGTGACGAAACAAGCTCACTACTTGGATGTGATTCTAGACGTCACACTGGCCGGGCCGGCTCATATTGCCCATGTCTTTTGCAAGAGAGCTAACGTTTCCAAGCTTAGCCTGCATTTAGCCTTAAACTGGCGGTGCACCTGAAGGGCACAAGCGTCTCCCAGCCTTAAAGCAGACTCCATAGAACTATTTGCGTGTTCAATTTGAGCTAACCTAGCACTCCGGGCGGCGCGTAACTATAGGTCTTTGCGCTTCGCCCAACGCGTCGTGGCATTCCGCATCTGCTGCGCCCATAGAATTGTCGGCACGGACGCACTACTCGTACTATCACAACAGCTGCCCTGGGATCTTCTGGCAGGCGAGGGCGCCACTTGCCATCATGACGGTAATATAAATTTCGACCAAGCACGATCAACAATCCTTGACGCGTGGTTGCGGGAATGAATCACCCTACCTGTCTGGCTAATCACCCTAATCTGGCTGGCTCTGATTTTAAAAGCTCTCCCAGCCTCCGGGACCCGCACCTTTATCCCTAACCTTAGCCTTTACCACAGAGCCCTTCACCAATTACACTACATAGGTAGATACCGAGGCTTGGACAATTCCGAACGTGCATGCTCGATGCACCGAAACCCCCTTGCAAACCCGCGATTGGCACACAGGCGAGACGAGGGTGCTCCTCAAGGGCCCAGTGCAACTCAACGTTCAGGTGAAGGCTCTCAATGCACCTCGATGCACCGGGTTGAAGGACCATAAATCGGTAAAACACAAAGCTCCCCTCTCATGGTCTCGAAGTATTGTCCAACATAATTCCGAACAGTGACGGGGGGGGGGGGCAACATTCATCCATGAAGTTGAATGTACTTCGCCGCGGTGATGGCAGTGATATGATTTTCTCGCACGCAATTTGGTTACCAAGGACCATCCGCGGACTGATGGAACTTGTAGGAGCAGAGTCGTGTATACAGAGGGTCTTTTATAATAATATGTACATATTTTACGGTTTCGTAGAACTTCACACCACTTTGCGAATGTCTCGTTGCGAATGTGTCGATTTTTTTCCAAGTTTTATGTTGCGAATGTCTCGATATTCCCGAACCTTAGCAGAGTTGTGTGGCGGACCATATTCTCAGGCAAACGCTTTCCGGAACGCCTTCCAGCAATTGCGACACCGTATGGCCCAAGTACGTGCGATAGGCAGTTGCATCTAATTAATCGGGAAGCATGTGGGAACCTATAAGATAGTCGTCCACCATGCCCGCCCAGACATTCACGGAGAAGCGATCCTTGCGTGTATTATCGCGGGTCATATGATGGTTCTCGTAGGCCCACCAATGAGCGCTGAGTGCATCAAACACACCATATTGGCTAAATGAAGCCTCATCCGTAAACAGAACAAGAGCAGGGAATGAAGTATGTTTACCTTCTCCAAAAACTGTCGACAGTATTCAGCACGTAGCTGGTAGTCATTGGGCCGCAGAGTTCGAATTCGCTGAAATCGGTATGGATGCAGTCCTTCGTCGGCCAGTATCCTTTGTACAGTAGCGGTAACAGCTCCGGCATACGCAGACAACTTGCATACTGCTCGCAGAAGGTCGCTCGGCTAGTTCTTGAAAGATTAATTGTTCCGCATCTGCCGTTTTCGTCTTCCTGTGGCCGTCCAGTAGTCGTAGTAACGGCCATTGAACGATCCACTTTCACGTGGCCGACTGTATATATTCGTGAACATGCAGGTGTGCGTTTAATTGGAAAACGCTCTGCGAACAACCGTCGCGCGACTCTTGCGTTACAGCGTGCTTCACCATAATTGCAGATCATGTCAGCTTTTTCCGCATTTGTAAACCGGTTCATTACGAAACTTATAATACAGTCTGCAGTTCGCGATGAAATGGCAAGATGTTTTTAAAACCCAACGCTTCATTCTCTATAGGCACTCAGCGGGTCTTCTGCTCCCGCTTTGACGGTTTTTCTTATGCCGCTTTGGCGCCTCGAATGGCGTGAACTCCAAATCAAAGCCCGTAAGCACTTCAAATCAGCCCGCACAACAGCTGCTCAGGATAAAGCTTTTGGCAAAAAAATGCTGGTGTATTTCTGAACGAGCGCGACTGGTTTATTTGCTGAAGCAGGTCAACGTTCTAGCAAGTATGCATGCCTTCACTTTCGGTATGGCTGTCGAAAAACTTAGTTACTCGGCAACTACGTAAAGCAGCGCCATCGCACGAAATCGATGGGCATTATATTTGCCACTGCCTGAAGATATTTGTTTTTTGGGCGCAATGGCAAAATTTCACGGTTCTGTGAAAGCTCAACGTAAATCATTACAACATATCAACTTTTTATGACTTTTCTTAATCCAGGCTATTCGCCTTTTGCTAGCTTGCGCTGGGTGTCACTCAGATTATGCGGAATTCTCCGCCGGTATGATAGGTCCCTTCATGCATTGACTAGTTCTGCCGCAAACGTATATTTTGCACAACTATGTGGGAGAAAAAAGGCAGAATAGCTACTCTTATCAATTTCATCCTCACTCCTAAACGAGACCTTTCCGCCTCCTCCCTCCATTAGGAAAAATTATTTTTTTGCCAATTCTTTCACTCATCATATTTCTTCACTTATGTTGAGTAGCATATCAACGATATATAACAGATAAAATTGATAAAATAATAGTAGTAATATATAAACAAAATAACAACTCTCGAAGTGGTACGAGTATATATTAGAATAAAAAGCCCTGATAAGCGGGCTAGTTCATTCAATGATTGCACAAAGGGTCATTCTGCAGCATGATATCTAGTGCAGACGTCCCCAAAGCGGTTACAGGCACAGTTGTCCTACTTATCATGATACTCAGACCGTCTACATTGTCTACAGCGTATCGTGCACGGCTCTACCAAACCTTTAATATGTACATATTGTTATAAAAGGCCCTATATATATATATATATATATATATATATATATATATATATATATATATATATATATATATATATTATATATATAATATATATATATATGCCAATGCTCTTCCGTGGCGGCGCGGCCTATGTAGCTTGTGCGTTTAAAATACACTTTTCCGGCGTCTAGTCTACTCGATCGCAGGTTTGATCCCTGCGGTGTGGCGATCTGGTTCTTGTGCTCGAACATGACAGGAGTGTATATGTAACGCTTTAGAACAAATGTAATGTATTTAATTAATTTCATAATCATCACATTTATTTCACCCAGATTGAGTGTGCATATAGCATTGATGCTCATGCTCTCTTCAGTTGCCTTCTGTATGCCATTTGCGAGAGACACTGATCCCTTCATAAGGGCTAAACAGGCAAGCGTATGCTGTTTCGTACAAGCTTAAGAGCATAGTCGACAGATGCACTCTGTGTGCTCCTCCTGGAGGTTCGTATTCAAACTGACCAGGCGATGATATTCATGAACTATGTATCTGGTATAGAAGTGGCTATCGTCACATGCAACACCAGACCAGAGGAGAGAGGTGCTGAAAATATCCAGGTCTCCAACCCCTTGTCGAGCTTGTTTAACTTAATTTTGCCATTTCGAAACAAAGCTTTCGAACGGTACTGTACGCGGCGTCTTCAATCTCAGTTGGATTATCGTAGCAGCCGGTACACAGCCTGGCATTAGTCACACAACGCTGGTTCCTTACTCGCATTGACAAGCAAGTACTCGCTTCATGTATTTTGTGTGATAAATTCCAAGCAAATCAAAGTTTGTCTGAGTAAGGTGTTTCCATACTCTGTTATGGACCATACGTTAGCACTGAGATAATCGTAAGGTAGAAAGTTTCACTGCCGTCGGGACGGAGAGTCGCCAAACGTCGCCTCCACAACGAGAGATTAGGGCTGTGCGCACCGTCTCGATGATGTGCCGGTGAAGGTCGTCCCAGTATAATGGAGCCGAAGCCCCAGATACCGAAACTGAGCTGACGAATCCCCGGATTAGCCCGCCGCAACGTATAACATCTTTGGCAGCTAATCGACCTATTCTTCTGAATCCTCGCCTTCCACAGCCTTGGTTTTCATCCAAGCCCTTTTCTCAAACAAATTTTATTTCATACAAGCTTGATATTTTTGAAAATATCTATCCGAATACATGTATGTGTTTTGATTTTTAAAATTTTAAACATAATACTTTAATGTTCATATTCATGTATGCTTAAAGTTGGGTGCTAATGCCCACTTTGCATCCTATGGCAACATATTGATCCAATTTATTTTTATCGGTTTACTTATATATATATATATAAGGACACTGGTCGACACTGGAAAACGTAATTCACATAGCTTATGTTTGCCTTACAAAAAAAAGGGGGCGTGATCGGGAAGCGAAAGTCAAATGTGTCTTCGCACTGAGTAAACTTTGCTAGATGTCATAGGCACCCGCACATCACCTCTAAGACGGTCAAGACGGAAAATCAATGCAAACAGATACTGGGAACACAATGTTTGATCCAGCAATCATAACAGACCATTTTGCGAGTATTAAAGTGAGATTTGTCCGTCTCTTTAGTAAATCTCTCTTTCTGCCTGTCCTTACCTCCTTTAGAAGTTTGTTTATCGCTTGCTTTGTACAACCCACATGAAAGTCCCAGCTAAGTCAAAGCGGCATTTACAATTCAAGCAGTGAAACCTTTGATTACTGTACTTTTTGCCTGCTACCGTCTTCTCTGCTTTTAAGAATCTTTACAAAGCGAAACTTTAATGACGGAGCATAAGCTAATGTCACTTCCAGAGCCAAGAGGAGTAACGGTTTCACCATTAATAATATGAATATCATAGCACGTAGGCTGTTTTTAGCGGGTTAGCTGGCTTTCCGTCACCACTTCGCGCATCCTTAAATAGCTTTATTTTGCCCGTAAATGTTTGTGGTTTGTGATTACTCACTAAACATTTAGCTAGAAATATTTTCACACGTAAGAGAAATAATAGGGCGATTTGCTTGATGATGACCCTTAGTTTGCCAGATTTCATTGAATTTAAAAGAATGACGAAACGCGGATAAAAGCAAACGAAAGAAAAGGATATGGTTTCTAGTTGGGTAGTATACCCGCAAATATCTTAGCAAAACGGACACAGGAGTGGACGTCATGGGGATAATTCGCGGAGTGGATACATCGATACGTGCAGAAAGATATAGAAGAATCGTATAATGAAGCTGTATAGTAAATAAAATCCACTTATCGTAGATTAGAAAAATGGTATATATATGTATTATATATAGATATATATATATATATTATATAGATATATATAATATATATATCATACTATGTTATGTAATATGTATAATATGTACTCATACTATATATATCTCTATCTATATATATATATATATTATATATATATATAGGTAATTGCCGACGGAACCGTAGAAGGAACACAGTCGAAATGCGTGGGTTCACTGACACTGATTTCATGTATTATGTTTCACGACAATACAACAGGGATATACGGCAGCGCCTGGCTAAATTTTTCGGGCTGAGCCTCAGCCAAGATTTAACGTCCACTGAACTGTTTTTTACATTGGTTAATAGACGAACCCCATAAATACAAATGTGGGGCAACGGTGGGGCTCGAACCCGCACATCTATGTGTCTCCTCCGCTCGCGAGGCGCAGACTTAAGCCACCACGCCACTCACCACCGGGCTCAACGGCAGCGCCTGGCTAACTCACAGTGTACGCCCGGCGGTTAGCGCGAAGCAGTTTCGCCGCCGACGAAACTCACACTCTTCACACTTTCAAGTATTTCCAAACTAGACATCTATATATATATATATATATAATTACCTGCGTCTGCTTGCCTATCTTACGGGGCAGTATTAGTGCCGCGTGCACACCGTTGCCGCCGCTACGCCGTCGGGCGTCCCGGTCGTCGTCGTCGTCGGGCTGAAGGATTGCTGAGCACCCGTTACACCGAACGCTCGATGTAACAAGGGTAGCAGAAATGACGCGCATCCTTTTATACAGCTGACGACCGGCATCGTGACAGTGCGCGAACAGCGCGGAAGCGGGCGGTGGGCTAGCAGGCAATCATCGAGGCGCGTGAATACAAATCGTCTACCCGCGGCCTTACTATATGCAACATTTCTCTCCCCTTCGAGCTCAATTGACTGTGTTTCACAATCATTATGTGGCAGACCCAACGAAATAGGACTTTGGCTCACAGCAATTTCGCCAACAGGCAACGTCCAGCACTCTTGACGCAGCGGCCTCCAAGACCAAGATGCACCCTGTCAGATAGGCTTCTCCCCGTCCGGCTCGACACTTGCGTCTTCACGCTGTCGCAGAGCCGTCGTCAGACCAGCAGATACTTGGCACGCCCTCGCTTCCAAATTGAACTGCTTGGGTGCAGCGGCAAATGTGAATATCTCAGCTCAAATATTTTTTGTCACCTCTTTGAGTTCGTATTATAATTAAGTAGGAGTAATCGATGCTGCTGGTTTTAAACAGTCAAAACGACACGCCGCGCCCTGCGGCGCCCCGAGCGGCGTCTCCTCGGCCAGCACTGGCATGGCTGGATCAGGCAGACATCGTGTACACTTCAGGTCGACTTGACCGCCTGCCTCATACTTAGGATCCAATTTTCTTTTTGCAATACGTGCATGATGATTTCTAAATTTAAATGTTTCAGGCGGCTCTCGTGGGCGTTTATAATAATTAGCCGGGTAAGCGGGTCGTCGGCGAGTATTGTCGGGTGGCGCACTTCGAATGGTTGATTCGCGAATAGTTAGGAACCCGTCCTGGTCCATGGAGGGCTTGAACTCGGCCAGGTCCGCGTCTTTGGGCGGCCTCCCTCAAGCAGCGCTGCTGGGCCTCACGCAGCAAGTGCTGCTTCGCGCACGCGAACTCTTCCGAGAGTGGACCACTCGCATTGTGCCGACGGAAACGCTTTTCAGCCCGGGCGACGGTGGCGGCGAGTCGAATCAGTTTGCGCAAGTTTGGACACCCCACTGGATCTACTAGCGGAGGTCGCACGTTGCAACAAACACCCGAGTCTCCGTGACCCGGGCCGTAACCCGGCTGGAAAATGGGATATTGCGCTGACGGTTCTTTTAGGAATTCTGGGCCCTGTAACCACTAGGAACCTTCATTGAGTTTAGCCATCGATACCCCTCTGGAGGGTAGGTGTGTGAGATTCTTCAATCTTGATCTAGCTGTTCATATACCTTGGTTACGAGCCGCACCCCTTCTTCAATATAGTCAAACAGTCCAACCGCCTAACAGGTACTAATTTCGCCTTCGCCGCGACCAGTTCAATGCGGCTACCGTTACCGCCGTCGACTACTTTAAGGTGCACTACTGCGGAGTAGGCGTCGCTGGCGTCCGCGAGCACGTGCAACTCGACGTAGTCGTTAGCTGGCAGATATCTCGGCACGCTGAAGCCGTTGAGCTCGGGCAGCTCTGCGGTCCACATCAGACACCTCTGGAGGAGCTTCGGGGGGAATAGCGCCTTCAGCGGCGACTGGGCCCGGTGCGTCTTCGCGGATTGTCTTTAATTTCAGAACGTACGGAGCCAAGAACGTAACAGCTTTGTGATCTGATACAACAGGACCAGATACTACAGAAAAGTTTATAATTAAAGACAGTTCTCAATGAGAATTCCTCATTCATCGAACCAGGCTTCAACGCGCGAACTTTTATCGGTAATTTAAAAAAGGTTTAGTAGTGTAGTGAAGTTCTCAGTGATTCATTGAGAATTTTGCGATTTTTTAACTATACTCCCTTTGCTTACCTCTCTGCCCCAGACACACGCTACTGCGTGTCCTGCATAATTCATCGAACATATGACTGCGGGTCAGATGTAAACAGTTTTAATCAAATCTAGTTCTTAAATATGTATATATGATTTATTAAATGAACATACTCATTACAAGTATCATTCCTGTCATAATTTACTAATCTATGTAGGTTGTATGCTATATTATAGCCATAACTTGTAGTAGCCAATTATAATCATATTATATAATTGTACTGACTACTACGGAATGCACTAAGTTGTTTTGAGATTTATAAAAACCGACTGCACATATTAAGACGTTCATTACGTCAGCCCACAATTGCAGATTATATTATAGCTCATATCGTATAGACAAAGACAGGGTCGAACGAAAGTTGGCACAAACAAAGGTCCGCTTTTAAAGAACGCTTTAGAGAAGTAGCAGCAGTCAGTTTCACGCCATGGCGGGAAACGCGGACGGTTTGAAATCCTGCTCCCGATGCGCGGAAAGGATTGATGGACTGGTGCTGCACTGCGGGGTCTGCGAGCGTGCGATTCACTTCACGTGCCTCCTTGAGGACGAGAAGGCAATGGACATGAACAGCGCCGCTCGGTGGAAGTGCCGGCTGTGCGCGATGCCAGCGGCTAACATAGACATCAGCCAGGAGAAGGAGAAGGACATGCAGCTTGTCCGAGAAGAGGCTGCCGGCGCCTAGCCGCTCGCTCAGCCACCCAAGAAGACTGCGCTTCTTATCAGTGACAGCGCTGTTGGGTCCTTTAGACCGGCACTGAAGCAAGTTTTCCCGCGGAAGGCTGCCATGATCGTCCGCAGCTGCTTAAAGCCGGGCATCAAGGACATCATCAAGGAGGCCGAGGACGCCATGAAGAAGGCCGCCCCCGGTCCTGTCTGCGTAGCGCTTCACGCCGGCTACCACGAGTGTGGCAACTTTGAGGGCAACGACTTCATCGAGGCCACGGTGGAGTTCGCCAAGCAGCTTAAGGTGGTCCGCCCTGGATCCCAGCTGAGCGTGCTCTCCGTCCCGCTCTTCAACCAAGACTGCAAGGCTGCCAACGAGGCCCTCTCGCTGCGCGCCGCGGCTGCTGGCTCCGTGTCCGTGCCCCTCACGCAGATCCAGCATCAGGTGGTTGAACGCGGCTCCTACAGCTACAAGGGTGAGCCGGCCAAGAAAGCGGCCCTGGCGATCGCCCGACGGGTAAAGGATTTTTTGGGGTGTCCCTAAGAGATCCTTCCAAAGTCAGCAACGACCAAACTACCCATCAGTCCAAGCACTCGGGCACGAAGGACAAACTCAGCGTGGACAAGAGCGCCGTGGATGGCATCAAGACCGCTCTCCGGCAGTTTCTGCGCGAGAGGTCCTCCCAGAGCTCCAACCGGTCTTCTGGCGAGATCCGAGGTGCTCAAACTCGGCGCCGCCACCGTCCCCGCTACGAAGCGAAGCACCAGAAGGACAGGCAGGACAACTCGGAGTTCCGCGCGCCGCCGAGGGACACTCTGTACGACCACCTCGCCGCGGCTCTTCAGGACAGCACCCGCCGCAGCAGGCCCCGGAGCAAGGGAAGGGGCCGCAATGTGAACCGCTACTAGTTGCACAATGGAACTGCAAGGGGATTCGAACACTCGGCCTTCTCGCGCCCTCCGCGTTTGAGGGCATTGACGTTCTTGTACTGACGGAGACTTGGGCCACGACCTCCTTTAACATCCCCGGCTTCTACTGCGCGCACTCCCCCGCAATCCGGCCTGCAGGTCCCGGCCGACCCAGCGGCGGTGTCTCCGTGTGCTATAACCAGCGGCTGGGCGATGTCGAGGTACTTCTTGCTAAGGAAGACATAGGTCGTGATCCAGGGTTTGCAGCTAAACATAATCGCAGGCTACGTGCGTCCGGCGTCCAAGGAGAACTCGACGGTGCTGGTTGAACAGCTAACCCGGTGCTTCAGTGCGCTGGACAGCGATGCGCCCATCATCGTCACCGGCGATTTCAACAGCAGGCTGGACCGCCCGGCCGATCTGCGCACGAGAATTCTCCTGGACACCCTGGCCGACTCGGGCTGTTGGGTTGTCACCGATCCCGCAAGCCCAATCATCGAGGGTAACATGGGATCATCTGTCATAGATGTATCCGCGGTCAGCTTGCCATCCGAGCAGATCTCCTACCTCGGTGTTGACAACGCCCTCCGCAGCGGAGGACATTTCAAGAATCATCTGCCAACGGCTGTAAGAGTCTTTCTGCCAGCTGCTAGGACTCCTGCTCCCCGCCCACCTCCGCTTTCCAAGCATATTAGCTTGCACCACGTACGGGAACGCCTTCACGAGGTCTTCCTCGTGCCGGGAGCTTCAGGCATTGACCAATATGCCAAAGCTCTTACGGAGCTGTTGAGATACGCATCTGGTCCAAGAAAGCCAAGAAGGGGGAGTCCATGGTTCAACAGTGCGTGCAAAGGCTCCGTCTCAACAAGGCCACCGATCCCAACCAAGTCGTAATGAGCACCTCAAGGAGGCCATGGTACTTGCTCCTTGCTGGACCGCCCTTTTCAACGCAAAGGTCGCGTCGCCTCCCGCGACCGGCAGAGTGCTCATCTAGCAGTCATCCCAAAGGGAAAGGGCAACCCCAGAGAGCCCAGCTTGTGGCGTGGGATCGCCAAAAAGAGCTGCTGCTACAAGCTGCTCTCTGCCATCCTCACCGCCCGCCTGTCTCACTTCCTCGAGGCTCTCGGCGCCATCCCGAAAGAGCAGCACGGCTTCCGCGCAGGCAGGTCCACACTGACTGCGTGTGAGATTGTGCTGGCCAGGGATCGGGGAGTGAATGCAGTCTAAGCACGCCAAGCAATTCCTGTACGCCGGATTTGTGGATGTCCGCTCGGCCTTTGATGGAGCTCCCAGAGACAAGATTATCCTCAAGTTGTCTGAAGCGGGCGTGCCTGCCAACATCCTCCAGCTTATCGGGGCAATCCTGCAGGAAAACCCGATCACCATACAGGATGGGGTGGCTGAGTTGTACCCCTTTGTGCAAACGACGGGAGTCGCGCAGGGGGACAATTTAAGTCCGCTGCTGTTCTCCATCCTGCTCAACGATCTTCCGCGACGCATCGTGGGCACTCGAGAGTCCGTCCGCTCAGACATTCTGCTATACGCAGACGATCTCGCGATATATGGAGCAAGCCGATTCGAGGTGCAGCAGAGCCTAGCGAGGCTCGAGCAGTACGTGGCGGATGTAGGACTCGAGATCAACATCGGCAAGACCAAGGCCATGAAGTTCCGCAAAGCTCGTCGACTCGCGGCGAGCGATGAGCTGCGGTTGTACTCCACACCACTAGAGTATGTCAACAACTTTCCGTATCTTAGCCTCTCTCTTTCGACCTCCGGTACGTCGTTTACGGAGCACATCGCCGAGAGGGTCAGAAAAGCCCTCGTAGCAGGCGTCGGAATTGAAAAACCAACGCTTCTCTCCCTCAACACGGCGCTAACCCTTTTCAACCTTAAGATCGCGCCCACGGCATCCTACGGCATACAGCTTATCTGGAAGAACTTGAGCGTGGCCCAGCTCGCGAGGCTTGATCGAGTGAAACCCGTCTTTCTCAAGCGAGTGCTCGGCCTCCACACGTCGTGCCGCAATCGTCTGGTCTATTTACTCGCCGGCACCCCACTCTTCATAGAGGACCTGCAACGCCAGTTCCGGTTGCCGGAAACACAGGCCTACAGGGATTTTATCTGTCAGTGGGAGGAGAGATTGTCAGACGTGGATTCCGACTTCTTTAGTACGGGTGTAATGACAACTCTGGGAGTGCCCCAGAGTTGAATCACTGGCCAGGCTGGCTCAGTGACCGTGTTTTTATGTATAATATTTAACTATATACCTAACAAAGGTGATAAATAAATGAATGAATTACTTCAAGTACTGTTAAGACCGTTAGGTGGCATGGCTGTTACTGCTGAACAAGCAAAGGAAAGGTAAGAATGTTATTTACCTGGTTTATGCGCGCGCTGATTTTGAAAGTCACTACTAAATTTCAGCCAAGGCCCAATAAAAGTCGTCGTTAAGTAAACATGCACGTCAGATGAATTTATGAAACACCTCAAGGGAACTCGTTTTAAAAATATACAATATGCATTAAAACACTCATGTATAAAGCTATATAAAACTTAGCAAAACACCCACACTGACGTAAGAGATACAGAGTTTGTTATGTAAGCGTAGATTCGTTGCTTTGTTTACTTTGCCATTCTTCAGAACAAAGTTGAATAGGACTATCAGCAAAACCAAAGCGTTTAACGTAAGGTGAGGTTAGGTAGCACTCTTTGCCTAACACGTAAAAAAGATTGAGAAGCACAAGGCTTAGCCGTCCTGAGAATGCTGGTCGAAGCCGCAAAGACCTTAATGTTATCATGGTACTTACTTAAACTCTAAAAAATCTGCTCTAAACATACAAATGGCATTATTCAATGACCTGACTGAAAATGCTTAATTGGAGCATTTTACGTAAAAGCATTTGCTGGTCAACTAGATCGAAGGTACATTTCTGGTCAAATTATTTAAAATAAAAAGTAATTGCAAAGTAAAAACCATAGCCAAATATAACGTTCGTGAACCGGTACAACACGAGCCATTGCACAGACCTCGCGGACTGGCACACCACATTATTTTCAAAGGTGCCATAACCCAATGAACATTAAAAAACAAATCAGTAGTTCAGGATGCTGCCTTTCTTTTGCATAGGCGTAATTGTGATTTGTCTAAAGAACTCTGAGACACTTCGCAGACTATCGCAGAATCTCTCATTTTTAGCAGTTCTGTCGAAAAGATGTTTTCTTATTCTGTAAAATTGTAAAATATCAGAAGAATCGCAGATCTTCAGATTGTACAATATCAGGAGAATCGCATCTGGTGTATAATTGCATGTCGATTTTACTTTTCAACATTCTTTAGAAAAGACTAGCGTCTTGTTACGAACGCCAAGAGCAAAAACATTTTGTTTACAACATGCATCGATTTCTTGTTTCTCTTGTTTGAGCAACTGCTCTCGTTTGAACAGCCACGCATAAACTGTCCACTCGGGGACGAAGAGCTGGCCGCAGTACTACGGAATCTGTCTACAAAAATATTAGTGTAGGCGGGATCCACTACGAGCGATGGGCAAGGGCGACAGATGCATTGACCATGATTCTTGTTGTTTGCTCGCACAACTTCAGACCCAGAGGATTCGCAAACGTCAAGTCTGGCACAAAAAAAGCTGACACTTATTTTCAAAGGGAAAAGCGGTGACGATGTGGATGATTCAAATTTGTATCAAGGGCTGGTATTGAAACGCACCCTTAAAAAGTCTTCGCCATGGTGGTCGCAGAGAGAGCGTTTTTAACTGCGGATAAAGCCTTGCATAGGAGCAGTGGGTGTTGGCATAACAAATGGGTCATTTTCTACTTTGATCGCTCTACGGCTTCTTTGCTGATTACTATATTGTCGTATTACTGTAAAGCGGTGAGGTTATACAACAGAGGTGAAACGTGATAATCTCACAGGGAAATCAGCCGCGCGTTTGTCCTACGTATCATTGATGTAGCCCGCCAGGTGCGGGAGGAGTTTAGAAATGCGGTCTCAATGTGCGCGGACGACATCGTGGTTGCACACAGAGACCTTGAGGCTATCTGTTGTATTGTCAGTGACACTGAATCCTACTTAAACGGTAAGGAACTTGAGGTTCATTCACGGAGGACGTAAGCGATGAATTTCGCCGAGGCAATCGATTGGCTGCGGCAGCTAAAATCATGTTAGTGGTACTACAACTACTAAAGTTCGTCACTTTAATTCCATATTTGTGCCTTAGATTCTACTAAATAGAAACGGCCAGACATATATGGCATTGGTGTAGGAGCACGTCTCAGTGGAAAATTTAGCACAACTCGATAAATGCTTTGCTGTATATATAAGGTAGGTTCTCTGCTTGCCGCGTTTGGTGTGTACGGTTAATATCACCTAATATGTTCCCCTCGAAGGTTTCTTTAGATGGGGAACGAAGGCCGTTGCCCACAGGAATACGCAAAGTACCACGCGATCATTTGCCAGGCGAATCGGCGGCCTTTGCATATTATTATTATTATTATTATTATTATTATTATTATTATTATTATTATTATTATTATTATTATTATTATTATTAATATTATTATTAACACCCAGGTTGGGTAAAATTATAAACATATACATCAGGCAGAACTGGTGCTTCCTTCACGTTATTGGGTCTTCTCTCATCTTGCTAGTTCAGCTATTGACTGAACTGCTGGACATGCTGCAGCGTGGTATCTATCGCACTGGGCAGAGCGCCTCGTGCACCTGCAATACTTCTGAGGAATGTGGAATTCTTGTGTGCTGCATAACACGTGATGAAACCCATGAGCTGCAAACGCCGTAGTTAAATGTCTGCTCTTGTATCCGGCTGCTTGTCTTTGCATATTATCGTAGTCCCAATGGTACGGGCGCTAACTAGCCTTGAAAAATAATCTTCTAAATATTGACTCTATATCATATGTATATGTATAATAACAATTTTGTATATGTACACCCACTGGCAAAGCACATATATATATATATATATATATATATATATATATTCGCAAACAGCCAAAATAGGAGATAGCATCATTATCGTCTTGGTTCGACTTGACGAATATTCTGTATCTCTTGTCAGCTTTAGCTATGCCCCGGGCAATATGACCGACTAGCGATGAGTCCTCCTTAGAAGCATCCTTTGGTTATGTGCGATAAGATGTTTCCTGAATGACGTTTTAGGTCTATTATGGCGTGTGTATACTTGTGAGTAAATAGCACTAGACTTCAACTTTACGATAAGGGCTTTATCATCAGCTTGCAGTGTGAAAAAAGACACACGTCTATTACGGTACCTAGTGGTTCGCGGTCTCTCTGCTCCTAGTGACTCGCCTCTGCGAGACCGGTCGTTTTCGTCTTCTTGAGTTAATTAGAAGCAACAGCGATTCCGCCAATAACCCACTAACTAGTATGGTTAGATGCATAAACACTGTGAAAATGACCAGCATATAGGTATCAGGAGGTGGATTGAATCTTCAGCGCACGACCCGAATGCTCGCCGTCGCCTTTCTCTCGTCCCCTATCTCGTGTGTGCGTGCGCACGCTAACGCGAGCTGTTTTTTTTTGTTTCGCATCATTCCGGTTATGAATGATCCTTTTCAACGGGAAAGCCCTTGAAGGCCCTTAGGAAAGCCTTTCTCTGCGTGCAGGATTCAAACACGTTGCCCTGTAACTGGGACTGAACCCGTAGTGACGCCGACCGAACGCTCGTTAAGCGAAGCGGTCAACGTATCCGACCAGTACGGACCACCAGCTTGCAAGCCAAGCGGCGGTGGCAAATGAGCAAACTGCGATAACAACGAGCGTCTGCATGACAATTCGAGTGGGACAGCAGCTTGACTGAGCATCTATTTGTTGTTGTTGTTGTAAGTCGGACAGCTGTAGTACGCGCCTGTAGTCGAGTCGAACATGCCCTCCTACCGACAGTCACCACCGTCTCTGTTTGCCTTACGTTGTTGCCGCCGCTCTATCTCTGCACACAAGAGGTGGCCTGGAGATACTGGACTCAAGTGTGTGTCATTAACATGGCTCTTTACGTAGCCACGCTGAAACTTAGGGTATGATCTGTCAGGGTCACAAAAGCTGTTTGTGTGTAAATTTGACAGAGCTTGATTTAGAAGGCAACATCAGTGTGAGGAAATCAGCGCGCATACATATATATATATATATATATAAATCAATCAGGTTTTATTGACGTGCCCAACAAGTTGGCAATCTGTTACCTTTCGTTTAAAGTATACACAAGTACGAGCACGTATATGTACAAATCAGTAGTGTGTAAGCGATAACGCAACAAAATTGATTATAGTGAACACAATAAACGCTTAAGCCCATATAACTAAACTAATATAAGTTTTACACCTATATAATAGTATAAGTTTACAACATTTCACTATGAGTCACGTGTTTCTTCGTTCTTCAGCCGTAAGAGAAGATGCATTTTGAAGCGCCAATGGCAGCTCGTTCTAGATGATAATCAGTATGTAGGCCATGAAGTGCCGAAGAAAGTTGAGTCAAAGCACTTTATTAGCTAGCTCGAACCTGGTATACCGTCGAGTTAGACTCGCGCGGCCAGGAATGTATATATATATATATATATATATATATATATATATATATATATATATATATATATATATATATAAATAATACAGAGTGTCCGGATAATCTTTTCCAAAACTCTGAGGTGTGGTCAAGCTTAGTGAGAAAACATTTTTGCCAATGAAAGGGGGAGCGGAAATGTTTTGTATAGTAGTGAGATAAACAGGTTCTTAAGCTGTGATTTTAAGTAGGCTGCCCGAAATAAGTTTATTAAATGCACAATTGGGAGAGAACGCATTATTCAATAAAAAATACCGGAGGAAATTCCAGAGAAAATTTAACATCGTCTGAAATATTAGATTAGTCTAAGCTAGAGCAGGAACTTTATATGCAAATGTAAAGATACGTTTCATCCTCACTGCAACAAGACGTTTCCGCCTTCGATTTTTATTGGAAAAAATATTTTCTTGCTGAGTTTTTATTTACAATACTCAACATTTGATGAATACCGGTTTGTCTGAACTCCATCTCGTACGTGCCTGTCCCAGAACGTGTAACTGCGTCGTTCTTTCCATAGAGTCGGAGAGACATGGTCTAGGGTGATAGCTTCTTGTACGATTACTTGATTGGTTCGTTTGTTCCGCATCGGTGCTCTACTACCCTACTGAATGAGTAGGTTTATTGATATCCTGCTCGTTAGTTTGATGAAGAGTTGGGGGTTTCCTATTTCTAAAGCAGAACTTGGGGGTTTCTGATTGCTGAGCAGAAGTTGGGAGTTTCTGATTGCTAAGCAGGAGTTGGAGGTTCTGATTGCTGTGGATGAACAAGTTTATGTGAAAAATTGGTTTAACGTAGACGCACCAATTGCCTGCAAACGGGAAGAAGGAGGGGTACAGCTTGTGATAGTTGCGTGTTCGCTGTAGATTGGTAATGTATATGTGTCGGAAAAACCTTTATATAAATCTCATATACATACCACCAACAGCTGTGGTGAATAATATTATGATAATTACTTAATAAATCTCATATGAAGAACGTTCGTTCTGAGGGATTCCGGGCCATCGTTCGTGTCAAGAGTGTTCTCATATTGGCTTAAGATCACACAGCCATAGTCCTTTTTCTACACGAGAGAGGGGATTCGTAACTTTGGCCGCCAAATATCACCCTATTTCGGTCGTATATTACATCTTAAACGTTTTAAACGATTGTTGTCTTTTAGAAGATTAATGGTTGGGCTATCACTTCGTGAGTTAGCGTCCCGGCCGGAATTTAGTTCGGCTTTTGTGAAGATCGGCCCACTGAGCTCGCACAAGTGGCAAGTTGTGACTGCTTCAGTTGCGAACAACAAAATCTGTGTCTGGGTGTTTCTCTAAATGTAGTTGCAGCATTGAATTGTCTTAGTCACTGCTTCTTTTACCTAGATGAGTAATTACTTGGGCTGTTGAACTAACGCGGTCGGTTGTTCCTATTTTATCTTGTCGAAGGCAAGCGGTTAAGGTCGTGCTTTTGGTCAATCTGAATTTTGTTCTTCTAAAAATTCTGATGAAAAAAGGTCGGCACGGTTAAATTGGCTGATGATATCACATTATTGTTTAGCGCTAGCTATGTTTAGATATAGGCGTAGATCTACGCAAGTCACTAAAACTAGTTTGTTTTACATAAGAATATAAAATGGCAGTCCCACCTCGAAAACGTTCCAGCAAAATGTTATGGAGTGATCTCTGCGCTGTATTACATAAGCATGGTTTGGCTCCCTAATGAGGGTTTGCTGCTAGTTTACACGACATTGTTTTTGTCGTTCATTTTACAGTTGTGTTTCCGCGTTACATACTTTTTTCCGAACTTAAGCGCTATACATTTCAGTTTTAAAAGTAGGTCATATATATATGTGTGGCTTCCTTTTTAAACTGAATTTTACATCCGCCTCCTGAGTTGTTATATATATATATATATATATATAACTCAGAAGGTATAGGTTCCAGTTTTTGTACATTCTAGCCGACATCAAGCAAGTAGATAGAACGTTTGTGAAGAACGCGCGTTGATATGAGCCCACCATGCGCGAGTACGAAACTTCTCGTGGGCACTGGGCCGTTCAAGGAGACAATGTCAGCGAAAGGGATTCAAGAGCATCCCTTATCACGAAAAACATTCTCCACGCCGTTTGCTCTGGAGATCTTGTCGCCTCGAAGTACGCCTAGATGCATACGAGACTATGAGCGAGTGCATATATCTGCAAGCGACCTCAGTGTGTGTTGAACGAATGTGAGATGGTCCCTGGAGGAATCAATGTGCCGAACAGAAAACTTTGAGATGTGTGAGAAAGTTGTGTCGCCTGGTCGCGACGATGGCGATTTCGGTCCGCGGCGGCCTGCGATGGCGCGGTCAGTTTGTCCTTAGCCGGGCGGTCGAATTTCGAAAAAGGCCGGTTACTCTGCGCTTAGGCGGGGAGGTGCCAGGCAAAGGTAATGTACACGTGTATGCATACACTTTAAGCTAACCTACCAGCGACACCTGCGAACGTGTATACCTGTATGTGGGTCGTATTAGAGTGAAGAAATGGCACAGTCGAAAACCCAGTCGTTGTCAATCACTCGGACATAAAGCAAACTTGCAACTATGAATACGCAGCAGACGCTAGTGACGTATCGACGCATTCGATCTCTGCGAAAGCCGTTCAGACAAGCTATATCGTATACGTCAGAAAGTGTACATCTGTAGTGCATTTGGCACGTTAGTCAACTTAGCGTGCATGTCAACTGTGGAAGTTGAAATTATTTTGCTTTATTATATATATATATATATATATATATATATATATATATATAGTGAGTGGTTGTAGGGTTATGATTCTGAAGTATTTGGCGTAAACGCTAATGAAGAACTTAATTTTTGGCGAACTCTCTTCTAAGCGACCGTGTCGCGTCTTCTGACCGGCCTTGCATATTCTTTTTTTTGACGAAATTTTATCACGAACACGATGGTGTGGTTAGTTTCTGTCTAGGAAGACTGGTTGTCTCGCAACAGCATATTTTGTGCTCCTATGTCGGGCAAAAACACCAGTGTCACAAATTGTAGTAATTTCACTCTCACTCCGAAACAAGACTTCTCAGAGACCATGTTTCATTGGAAAAAACATTTGCTTTAACGAGCTCCACAATTCTGTATATCGCTCTACAAATATTCCTGCAGCACCCTATATATATATATATATATATATATATATATATATATATTATATATATATATATATATATATATATATATATATATATATATATATATATATATATATATATTGGGTTTAAATTAAAACGTACGAAACGACGCTGCGCGTACAATTGAAAACTTTTTCAAAAGTAATCATCAGAGGCCTGAGCACAACTTTTCACAAGCCGAAGAACTCTCGGTTCCCGAATCTTTCGTGCGGCTGTGTTAAGAGCCAGTTCTCAACTGCGCCTTTTAGAACGTTGTCCGAGTTAAACCTTTGAGATGCTTCTTTAGCGGACCAAACGGATGGAAGTCGCAGGGCGATGTGTCCGGACTGTAAGGCAGATGCTAAAGCTGCTCCCAGTTGAACTTAGCTAGTGCACATTTGCGTGGACTATCAAGACGTTTGGACGTCGACGCGCTATCGCTACGTCGCAATCACTCCTTGTGATCATTCCAGACCGCTTGCTCTTAATGGAGTTGCGTAGCGAGTACGGAGTGTCTCAGGGTACACATTACGTTTAATGTTTTTTTTTGGTGCTCGAAATATTCTATAAGTATCGGACATCGGACGTCAAAAAAGACGGTGAACATCTCCTTCCCCGATATATATATACGAATTTTATATATATATATATATATATATTAGGTTGGGCAAATTATAAACATGTAATTTACTCAACCAAAGTGATATATACATCAAAAACATGATGTGCTTCGTTCGCATCATTTGATCTTCAGTCGTTTTGCTAGTTTGGCCACTGAGTGAACTGCTGGACATGCTGCAGCGTGATATCTTTTGCACTAGTATAAGCACCTCGCGCACCTGCAATACTCTTAAAAATTGTGGAACGCTTCCATACATCTTAAAATGAATAAAGCCCGTGGTCTGCAAACCCTGTTGTATGATGTTTATTATTATATCGCTATGTCGTACCCCTCATCGCTATCGTAGTGTACATTCTTACGTCGATTTAATTACCCCATCAACGTTATAGTGTAGTTCTCAAACGCTCAAATCATAACTGTAGTTCCTATGACACTATGACAATAGAGTTTCGTAAGTTTCTGCTAGCAATTGATGCAGAGCCGTATGGGTCGACTTATATCTTCTAAACCTATGTGTATCGCGGTCCAATTTCAAGGAAGTATTCGACTATCTAAGTTTCCACCTTCATTTCTATGTCTCTCCGGTTTGGTACAAATATAAAAAATATCCTTTTTCCAGGCTTTAGGTATTTCCCTCAATTCTAATTCCCACAATCGAGTTTTCCAGCATGGCGCCAGTGCAATTATTTTTTAATGCGCGTTTCTTATTATATCGTTTTCGACCGGTCTGTTTCGAGGCGTCTTTTTAGTTTCCCTCACAAAATTTGTTATTGTTACTGCACAAGTTACCCATTCCTATACGGATTCTGTATCTTTGTCCCAAGGCCCACTGTGCTGTATTATTCTTTTGGAGTAGTGTCGGTTTTTTGCAATATACTAGCAAAGTGCCTAACCAGTCGCCCAGTCTTTACTAGGTCTGTCGTTTTCGTCGTTAGTCACTTGCGAGGTTGTTTCTCTGCTTCTTGCAGCAGCTTCTCTTTATTGGAATTCCCAGTATTTTTGCGTTTCTTATATGTATACCCATTGCGTCATTTTATTGTCGCAAATGGCCTCATTACCGGAAAAATCGTTACGTAATTTCAGCTTGCCCTGTTGGCGTTTTTTTGCTACTTTACACCGGTTGTTGAACTAAGGCTCTCGCTTTCATTCTTGATGCGAGACTATTGCACGTGTGTTAGTTTTTTAACCAGTGTGCCATGTTCTTACGTTGTTCTTTGGAGTTCAAATGTTTACATTCGGCGCACGCATGGAGGAGCTCCGATTTTTGCGCCTAATTCTTCCCGGGCGTCACTAAGTCTTTGATTCACGGGCGATAGTTCTATCGTTATCGCAAAAAAATCCTATTGATTGGGGGTGTGGCAGTTTTTTTTGGCATTGTCAGAGAAAGCTAGCTTGATCAACTCGGCCAGCAAGAACACTGCCGCTGTTCGCTGAGCTTTTCTGTGGATTGCCATATTGGCGAAGTTGTGCCAGGTAGTAGCCGGGATGGCTTATAAGCACGTCGCAGCATTTACAGTGCATCAACATCAAGCCAGTTTTTGCTCTGAATGTGGTAGACCTGTTGCTCCGTCCCCATTCGTTCTTGCCTTTGACAACCGTGCAAAGTGAAACGAAATCATCCTACTGATGATAGATGACTTCATCACTCGCCTCGCCTCCAATATTATCGCCATTAGCATAACTGACCTTTTTTATGCTGAAATCTCTTAGCATTAATATGGGGGATTACGGGAATCGTGATGTACATGCGCCACCACCAGTGACTAGTGTGGGACTCACAAACCCACTATCACCCGCCTCCACCCCAACCCCAGGGAACGGTAACTGCTAGGCATCGCTTCGTATCGTGCTAACCCTAGTGAGATTGCCCTGGATGATTGAATTGATAGTCTGCAAAGCACTTCTTGCACGATACCATCTGCTAATAGTTGCGCCGATACGCCTAGCTGTTGTGACGGGACTGCTGGTTTTGATTCGATAAAGATAGCATACGCTTTATGAGTCGCAGCCGTATAAATGCAAAATCGATTGTCAACATCGTTCGCCTTATTGTGTACTACGCGCCTTGAAAAATTGTCAGATGGTAAAACGTTGGATACTGGTATGAAAATTGGTGGCTGACAGGACGCCGTGTTGCTTCTGTACTTTGCTTTGCGAGGCCCTCCTTAATTGCTACAAACGTAGTAGAATGTGCGGGCGTACCCCCTGTTGCACAAGCAACAGCAGGCCTGAGCGTTGCAACCTTTCTTGAGATGCTCCATAGAACTGCATTTCCTGCTGATTTTTAAACGTTAGGGCCTTACAACTAGAGTGGTTTGTAGCTAGCTCTCTTGTAGCACTGCGAGAGTACGAAATGCCGCTCAACCCCATAAGCTATTGCCGAAATCTGTCAAGATAACATGCTTCGTTGCCAACACAGCGTTGCTTTTTGGATTACTGACTTTCATCCAACTCGCTTCTGTAAATCCAGATGACTAAATTGCCGATAGAATTAATCATTCAGAGATAGAAGTATGACTTCCATTGACCCTGCCCTTTACCGTGGATCGTGATCCGATGAGGAGACCTTGAGAGTATGGTTGCTCTGTCGTCTTACCGGTCTACAAACTCTTCCACTTTCGATTCGAGCACCGCGATGTCGTGGCAAATCGCATTAAAGTGAAGCTCCAGAGCCTTGCCAGCCACGGAGAACAGTGCGGTTCCCTGTCTATTAAATGTCACATTGGCTGTACAACCACCTTTGGTAAACTTTGATTCGTTCTGGAGTTTGTCACTGGTAGGAGTTTCATCGGTTGCGGGGGTGCCAAATGTCTTCTCATCCCTCAAGAGATCTTCTCATCGGAACACGAGCCACAGTGTATTATTGATTCTATCAACAAGTCAGTCCTCTGGATTTACAGAAGCGACTTGGGTGAAAGCCAGTAGTCCAAGACCAACGCTGTGTCGGCAACAGAGCACGCATTTCCTGGCAATAGCTGGGACAGATTCAGCCTGCAATACACGCATATATTTGCTGCAAGCGTCTTCCGTAAGGCCGTAGAGTTGATGCAGCCCACTTCGCACCACTCGTCTTTGGGTGGTAAGCTGGACCACCGACTGATACAGCAATGCATTCGTCCGTCTCATGATCTGCCTACAGCGACGTACGAGCGCGAGCGGCTCTTCCTATTGCCGTTTCGTTGGCGTTCGTTTCACGGGCCTGGCCAGCTGGTGCGCCACGCCTGTTCACAAAGAAGATATTGCTTGTTTACAGGCGGACGCAGGCCGGGCTGTATTTTGAGTAATAATATTTGCATGATAACAGCGGGAAGGGTAGCAGCAGCGACCGCGATGATGAAGTTAGTGATGAGGGGTGTGGTGGCGATGGTGATGATGACTTTGCATGAAGCAAATAATAGTAGAATAGCTAACTAAAAAGATGATAAAGGGGTAAGCATGATGGTAACGGTGAAGATGGTAACTGTTGGAGAAGATAAACATTATGATAGTGATAACTCACGCTCGGACAACACTGATGGCGATAATATTGGAGGCGAGGCTGACGTTAATGATGAAGTCACCATCACTAGTGATGATGATGATGGTGCCAGTATGCATATGATAATTGGTTCACTTTGCAAGGTTGTCAAAAGCAAGAACGAATAGGGACGGAACAACAAGTCTACCACATTCAGAGCAAAAACTGGGTCGATGTTGATGCACTGTAAATGCTGCGACCGTGCTTATAAGTCATCCCGGCTACTACCTGGCACAACTTCGCCAAATGGCAATCACTTGAAGCCGTTTGCCACTAATAGCGTGCTGGACACTGCGTTGGAGTTTACGACTATTAATATGATTAATCTAACGTTTAGGTTATTTGGATATCTTATATTGGCTCTCATCATATTGAGCTCCTCAGCAGTACCGCGGCAGATGGATCACGTTAATGTACGATTTACCTCCTTCACTTTGTCTACTAAAAATGTGATATAACTTATGTCTGTAGTTGAGTGAGGTCACACACAAGGACCAATTTACCAAGCAAAATGGCTTAGTGGCAAAAGCCTCTGCCTGGCATTCGGGAGACCTTGGTTAGAGACCCAGACCAGCCACTCCTAAATTGGTTTTCATGGTTCCCAATTTAGACAAGGTGAATGCCAGAGTGAACTAATAATCGGCCTGTGATCTAAAAAAAAAACGCGGACCACAGATGTCTCAATAAAAAGATATTGTGCATCACCATCCAACCCCCACTAAAGAAACGGCACGATCAATGGTTACAAATTGACAATTTGCAAAGTCACGTGTCACTGCAGATGGCAAATACGAAACGCACATGACTAGTGTAACCGTCTGACAGTACGCGCCGTTTACTTGCCTAGCAAGCTAACGTAGTAGAGAAACTCGAAAGCGAAACAGAAAGGGAGCGATTGAAAACCCGCCAAATCGTAAACGTCTATTTATCGAGACACGCTTACGTGTAAGGACTGCCTTTCTCTTCTCTCTTTCTTACTTGGTTTTATCGGCCTCACGCCACATGCGCACGACTACGAGCTGAAAATGTACACTAGTCTCCGTAATAAAAGCGTCCTTCATGGAATATTTATGATTATGCGAACGCCATGTGTCTACAGCCGAGCGAAGCTGGCTAGGAAATCTACGCACCACGACTCACGCGGCACGTTCTGTATCAAAACCCAAAAAACACCTTGGCATAGAATTTATTATTTGGAAGCTAAACGAAAGCCGTATTGGCTGGTAAAGACATTAGCCCTGATCACGCATTGCCTTCTTTCTCCTCTTACTCGATCTAGCCGACTTAAACAAAATGCATACATCCTCTTTCTCGGTAGACTTGGCAGTCATCAGTTAAATATAGAGGTATAAATTTTGGATGTTTTATATGCCACTAGCTAAACAGTTCCCTTATGGCGTATGCGCAATTTAGAAGAGGCTGAGAGGCAGGCGAGTGTCTTACATCGGTAAGGCACTGTTAAGGCTATTACAAACGGTGTGCCTTTTTCAATACTGAGCGAGAACTAATGTCTCGGAACCTGAGACTGGAAAGCCCCCTTTAGAAGCATAAAATATTTTTTCGCCCCTGCCTGCTGCAGTGACTACTGTGGGACCCACAAACCCATAGAATCGAGTACTTCTCCACCGCCTCAGGCGCAAAAATCGTTTTTTCTCTATGTCTGTCTTAAGCCGTGTCATGGCGTCATGGTAACCTTGACCCTCGCGCTACCGTGGACATCTAGCGGCCCACGGGGAGTACGCTAACCTGTGAGAGCATCTCCGGTGTTTGTTTTTTGCCGAACAGTCCCCGTTCTTTAAATCCGGTTACCAGCAAAATCGCATGTCGCGGTCCCTTGGAGATCTGCACGAAGATCGGGTCGGGCAACGGCCAGTCTGTGGGGCGGGACCCTCAGGCTACGGTCAGATTAAAACAGATCGAGGGCAAAACCCTCACCGACATGCTTAGGAGTGCCACGTTCTAGTTCGCGTCTGGCACGCGACGGTGGTTACACTGCTGGCAAGATAAAGGCGCAACAATCACCACAAACGCGAAAAATTAGATATTTGAGACTTACCGCCAGTGCAGTTGTTAGTGCAGTAATCCAGCAGAGCTTGTCAGGGACTGCACGACCACGATGCGCCGCGTCTGCGCCACCCAGGGACATACGGCATACAGAATAGCCTACCCGGCGTATTGAAAAAGAGGTTGAAATCAGAAGCGGCTCGAATGATTTAAGTACTGCAGACTGATCTGAAACGCTGCAGGTCGGCTCACAATATGCTAAAGCAGGCCGTGCCCTTAGGGATCGACCTGTGCCTGCTCACTTAGCGAATGTATTGCGCGGAACCGAAGGGACTGGATAGCGCAGTAGACTATCACGGCGATTTGGTGGAACGGCACCGACAAACGTTACGCTATAGCCCGAACAGGATGGGCAGGACGGTTTGCGTGGGGATATTTTTATACAAATGCTATTTCTTTCTGCAATCTCTACTGCAGCTAAGCAAACGTTGGGGACTTTCTGCGCCATCTGGGTTAGCGTGTCCGGGGGCGGGGGGAATAAAATAATCATAATTAGAAGAGATTTTATATACAGTGTTCTGAGAGGTTTTCTAAGAGAATCCAGGACAGAGCATATAGACCTAACAAAGGAATATTTTCGCTGCCCGTGGACTAGAAAGAGGATGAGAATTGAAAATGGTTAAGCGCACCGATAGGTATGTTTCTCGATTTACCCACTTAAGGCGTCTGTTGCATATTGGATGGCCGCGAACAGAATGATGGCAAACATGATGATGATCTCTGCCTGTTGGCCACAACCCGTTACAGCACTGTCGGCCACAACCCGCCACGGCACTGTTGGTCACAACCCGCCACTGCACTGTTAGCCACAACCCGTCACTGCACGTTCGTGCACTGTCACGTTGCCGGTCGCCGGCCGTATAAAAGGGGATGCGCGCCATTTTGTCACCCTCTTGCTACCCCGAGCGTTCGGCGTAACGCGCACTCTGCAAACCCTTAGTCCGGCGGCGACCGGGACGTCTGACGGCGTGGCAGCGACAACGGCGTGAGCGTGGCAGTGATAGTGCCCTAGGGTGATGAGTGATCGTGGCTAGCAGGAGCAGGTAGATTTCTATATATATATATATATACATATATATATTTAGTTGAGTAGCACAGAAGTATTGTTAAGTGTGTACTGTGTCTGAGTTCTGGCGGCGGAACAGCTTTGCGCTAACCGCCGGGACATTGTGTGAGCTAGCTAGGCAATAACAATAATAATACGACGAGAGGCGGCGCTGCCGTATTGCTCTCTTGCGTATCGTGAATTATAATAAATAAGATCAGTGAGTGTGTGAACCCGCGCAGTTTTGTCTGTCTTCATTCTACGGTTCCGTTGGCAACAGCATCAGTCGCTTCTTCTCTCCGGACGAGTCAGCACATGAATCGCCTTGACAGGCATTTCTTATCGCCCGGGCCACAAAGGTGATTGGGGAAGTACATAACGAGGGTACCATTTTTAGGGTCTTAACGGCAGTCTGCCACGCGACGACCTCCTTCTCCACGTGGAATTAGGCGTTGCCTCCCTCGGTACCAGTGGAGCACCAAAAAAGAACCGGGCCGGAAGCCTTAAATCCGGTACAACGCAAGCAACCCAAAGGGGCAGTGTTGGATTGCGCGGCGCCGATGGAGCTGGGAGGAAGACGCCAACATTCAAACGCTAACATTTGAGCGCTCTCATTCATCCAAAACACTGAGAAGAGGTAATCAACCAAACAGTTGAGAGCCAGCGGCCATGCTGCGACAATAACTGTTCAGTAACTCCTAGATATCTCGGTATGTCCGGCTTGCAGTGCACTGATGATATGCCTCACGGTAAGTTCCAAGCCCATAGGAGACGGAGGATGGTCAGGACTAAAAACAATCTTCAACCCAAGCCTGAACCTGTTGGGACCGGTATGGATGTACTTCTTTTTCGATTAGAACATTATTTTTGGTCTGAGTGTTGTCAGCTGTCATAGAGTATCAACGCGTTTTGTCGTAGTTCTGTTTGGTTGGCACATTATAAAAGTACGATGAACTGAGCCTTGGATTTCGTCACATCAATCAAGTCGGTTCCTCGTAACTCTGTGCACCCCCGTACTAACCCGGTATCCCAGCGCAATCTAGTCTTCTAGTGTTCCGTTTGTAAGCACGGATTGCTGCGGCAGCTGGTGGTTCCGTATTTGTACGCCCAGAGAGCGCGGATGGACATGCCTTCGATCGGTCGGAATAGCCCGTCAGACATATCTGTAGAAGTGTCAGCTGCGGCACCACAACAACAACAATCGCGACGAATGGAACACCCATCTATGCCGGCGACCAAAAGCGACCACTCTTCCCGCCTGCCCTTAACCAACGCCAAAGAAGTCACGCGTGAGTCTGGTATGTGCAAGATGCCAGGAAATCGTTCAATGTGGGCTCAACCTGAGCTGTTCAAGGTGTCATCGAACTATCCTGGATAGCCTCAACGTTGAGACAAAACTTATGGGTTCCGGTGACTGCAGTCGCTCGAACATGAATTTGTCGCTCTCAGGCCTAGGCATGCCTAAATGCGACCCTGTGAATGCCACTGATGGTCAACAGGATGCCGCAGTGCTGCCCACGCCGAAGAAATCCGTGTTGGTGCAGGCTGGCAGTGTCGTCGGACCGCTTAGGCCGGCTCTTAAAGAACTGCTGTCTATTAACACTCGCCTTAGTGCGCCCGTTTCCGAGACATTTGTGAAAGTAGCCGTTTTCAGGTCCGCGTGACGATTCTTTTCATATTGGTAGCTCTCCTTTTGCCTACGCCAATAAGCTCCCATAACTGGGACTAATTTTACCGTCGAATGGTGTAGGGGTTCTCGTTGAAGGTTACGAAAATATGCAAAAAAGCCCTAATAGCGGCGCCTTCCATCAGAAGCCCGCGCCGCCTGTCCCTCGCGAGAGCCATCTGCCTCTTCGACTTAAAGATCGCCACCCACGCTTCATATCGATTGGAGTTAATATGGGCGCACCTGACTCCCAGAAGCTTTGACCAGCTGAAGAATGTAAATGCAAACTTTCTGAGACGACCCTGGGACTCCATACATCAACGCAAAATCGTCTCGCCCCCTATTAGCAGACTGTCCACTCTTCACGGGAGACCTGATGCGCCGCTGTGACCTCCCTCGCACTACAGCCTTCAATATCTGCATTAAAAAATTGAAGGTGCAGTTGTTCGAACTCGACCGGGAATTCTTCGATACCGAAGCGATAAGAAATGCGTAGTGAAAGGGGCCAGAGCATAGCAACAGCGTTATAATACGGTTTGCAGTGCCCCGTATTCATCACATTTTATGTCAACAGCCTGAGTTCTATGAACCATGTGAGACTTGTGTATGCCGACGCTGCAGTTAAATCTGCCGAACCACCACGCAACGGAATGCAAGCTTGCGCAACATTTAAATAAATCAGCCCTTCAGTGTAGAACCTTGTCTTTTTTATATATATATATATATATATATATATATATATATATATATATATAGATATATATATATATATATATATATATATACATTTTCGATGGTGTTGCTTATATTAGTCGGTTGGCTGCCAAAGACGTGGTAACGGCCAGTCTTTAGAATTTGTCAACTCTTTCCGGTATCTAAAAGTTCAGCTCCATTATACTAGAACAACCTTTACTGCACACCGAGCAAGGTGGCTTAGTGGCAAAGCCTTTGCCTTGCATTCGGGAGAACTGGGTTCGAGACCCAGACCGGCCACTCTTAAATTGGTTTGCATGGTGTCCAATTTAGACAAGGTAAATGCCGGAGTGGAGTAAACTTAGCCATGACATAAAAATCCGTACACGGGCAATTGCCTTCCGGGAAATCTAAAAAAAAAAACATATTGTCGAGACAGCGCGCACAGCCCTAGTCCTCTCTTTACGGAGAGGTAGACGGCGTGCGGCAACTGTCCGTCCCGCTGGCAGTGGCACTCTTTCACCTTAAGATTATTTTACGGCTGATGTATGATCTTGACAGAGTATTGGCGTTTCGTAATGTACATGAAGCAAGTACTTTGCTTGCCAACGCGAACAAAGATACGGAGAATGACGTGCTCGTCGGCAGACACTGAAAGCGTATGATGGGCCAACGCGTCCACAAAATCACCAGAACGACATCGATGGGGCACGACTAGGTCAATACCAAGCCGCAGCTCTGCGCTTGTGCGCGTCGTCTTGTCGTTCAAATAAGTCCCAATTCGCGTACATGGTAGGGCGTTAACCAAGCTCCGGCCCCTTGCCCCCTTCTATCACCTCGAAGCCTGGTTCTATCAGCAACGGAAGGTGCTCTACTAATCAGGCCTGCTAGTCGCTTTTCTTGTAGGGTGGCTGTCCAACTGTCCTGGTTATCCCTATCATCGAAATGAGAATCAAATAACGACAATTATTCGTCGGTGAGTCTTTGAAGTTCAACGTTATAGGTATCCCTGCCATCGCTGTCTAATAACGCCTTAACCCAGTACGCGGTCTGGGTCAAGGACGACACGATTGCGGATCTTGCCATCTCGACTGCGTCCAGCATACATAGGCCGCCTCAAGAGACCGCGAGCATTACCTGCTCCCTTGCCACAGCGGTCAATCTACGATTTAATGTGTTCTCTAAAATGTCTAAGCTAAGTCCATTAAATGGCTGTAAGAGCTCGTTAAAGTTCTTTAAAGTGTTGTATTGTGGTTTACTTGCTACTCAACGTGAGTGAATATACACAGGTTCAATCTTTTGAATAGCTGGTGCCCCACAGCAGAGTCCTTTTAGTTGTCTGGTGTCGCTTTGCTGCGAACGGTGTTTTTTTTTTTTTTTTTTTTTTTTTTTAAATCTATTTGCGACTTGTAGAGCGAATATTCAAAAGTTTGCAACCTCCGTTTGCGACTCACTCTTGACACGTTCACCGCAAAATCTATATAGTTACCTCGCAACCACGAGTCGAATCACAGTCAATTAGTTACGACTTGACGGATGCGCGTTCGTCTGACTGGCTGTGCGTTATCTAAGCGTAATGGCAAGTTTTCTAGGCTAAACCAAAAACTAAAAAAAGTATATATCATAACAGTTATATTTTTGCGAACACTCATTAGAAAAACTATTCAGCTTCTGCTAGATAAGGTTAGATAAACGTCAGCGAACAAAGTGGAAGTTTTTTTCTGATGCGCTCGGTTTTTCTATAAAACAGCTCAACATCTCTCGCAATCCGAACATGTCTGAACAGCTACACTGTTGAAAAGAATTTTAGGCGTGCAACTGTCACCCCTGAACAAGACATTTCTGCTCCACCATTCCATAGAGAAAACAACGAATTTTAACGAATTCTACGACTTCCTTAAGCAACGTTTGTCCGTTTATATACATACACGCAGAAGTATGTATATCACATCGTCTTGCCACAACGTACGCCATACACGCAAAGTAGGCGAATAATACAAGGAAGGTACACGGCCTGTGCCCGAAAGATGCGGCAGTGCAAGTCACAGGAAAGATTTATCATACAGGTAGATAGTAGGGTTGGTGTGATGCACTAGCGAAGATCGGTTGTGGCGCTGTTGCTGCTGCTGCTGCAGCCGCCTTAGCGGTGCATGTCGTCCTCGGCGTCGTCGTCGTTGCCGCTGCCGTTGCAAGTGGCTCCCCTCCCACCTGCTTTCGAGCTTCGTTCGAGAACGACGAGAACAAAGCACTAGGCCAACAGCAGCCCAAAAGCCTACCCAAGCTGTGCGGGCGTGTGCATGGGAATCATCATTTTCAAGATGACACACCAAGCCGTGGTTTGTTCTTTCTCCTACTCGATCTTTCCCTGTCTGTTCCGTGGCTTGTCGAAATCTTGAGATAGGGAACGCGCAGCAGTACGTCGGCTTGTTGGCGCGTTTTCCGTCGTCAGATCGATATCCTGAGTGAGTCCTCGTTGTATCGTCTCGAACAACAAAACTACTGGCTTGATGGCAGACCGCTCGACTTGCCCCTTCGAAAACCTCGCAACAAAGCCAAGTAAATGCCGGAAAGGAACGAGCGGCTGACTGGATCCACTTTTCTTTTGTGCGCCACAGTTGTGTGCTTTGGGGGGAGATCAAAAACAACACAAAGCTGTCTCACGAACGTGTTGAATACACGTTAGTCTGTATATATATATATACATGTATGTATATATATATATAGATATATATATATATATATACATGTATATACATATATATATATATATATATATATATATATATATATATATATATATATATATATACATGTATATACATATATATATATATATACATGTATACGTACCTTATTATGAACTTTTCGTGTATGAGGTCATATGTGTAAGGCACACTTGTGTTGGCACGATCGTTATAGATACGTCAACGACTGTCGTGGCCGTGTTCTGCGCAGCCAGATCTTGCTCGTAAAATGCCTTACTACCGTTACGCTGACGATCATTGTCACCTTAAGCAATCTCGTCACATTGTCTGCGGTAAATGGAAGGAGAAAGCTTGGACCGCCGTCGACTCAGGCAAGGACGTCGCCACTACTGAAAACCGTATAAATGTACGAGTGCAGGGCTGAGTTCCACCGAACGCATACCGAATTTGACGGCCACCGCGTTTATTAGTGGAAGTTCTTGTCACAATGAAATCGTTGTTCCGAAGCACTTATAGAACGTGGACTGGCTCCGTCGTCATATCGTCTTTACTTGCTATAAAACGCCTGTCTATAAAATATTGTCACGTCTTCGTGTCGAGATACCACGTTGCCAACAAAAAGGTCTACCTTCAACAAACATTGCGTGCTCGAAAGCGTGCTAGAACGCGTATGTGGGCGGTAGGTTCCTCTGACTTATAAAAAGTTTCTTCTAAGAATCCCAAGTTCCAACGACAAGAAAGTCGAACGCCATAAGGTTCAGGCTTGATGGCCGTTGTACGCGCTTGTTGTTCACTACAAGTACATGTAACAAGCACCTTGTTTCTCAAGTGGGAGTTTTGAATTTATTAATAAGCTCAAGAAGTTTGGTCTAAACACACACTTCGACATAATCGTGTCGAGAAAGTATGTGCCAAGTTCTAGTGACATCGTTTTATTCATTCTACTAAGTAGGATGCAACCCCTTGCTCACCTAAGAGTGGGTTCAAGATCGCTTTTCAATAAGGGCTACGCGCAGACGGATGTGGTTCCATCGATGTTGTTTCAGGCATGCGCCTGGCGGCGTTCCTGTCTCAGGCACAGTGTGGCGGCGTGGTCTAGTGCGCTAGTTATGATTGTCATCTACCGGGATGTAGCCGGTTCGATCTCTGTTGTTGCTCGAATTTTCTTTGAGCGATGCTCATTGAGAATAGATGATAAACCATAGCGACGAGAGCCAGCGGTTATGCTGTCACAAGGAATAATGGGGAAAACCTGGGAGATATCTCAACATGTCCAGCCCTCGGTGCATTGAAGATATACCTCAGGCTATGTTCCAAGCCCGTAGGGACGGAGGAGAGTCTAGAATTAAAAACAACCTCCTAAAAAATTGTAATTTTAAGCACACGCCTAATAAGTCGCCAAGTATGGAGGGGGATTTTCTGCGCAGACTTGAAGAAGATTTCAAATATTTCGATTAAACAATTCACGTTATATACTCCAACATGTGGATGTCTCTCATCGCAAGGAACTCTAAAAAGGAGTTGGTGAAGATGATATCCATGCATATACGTAATATATGATGTATGACGATTGCAACTACTTCCGCGTTGCCAATATCAGCACAGCTTACAAGGAGTACCACACTGCAGGCTATGCAGTGCACTATGTGTCACTGGGGATATTGGTCAAATTAAAACATTATGTTAATTAACTGATTGAAAATAAATTAGTTACAATACTAAAAGAGAGATTAACTATATTTTTAATCTTAGTAACTATTGATTTCGTCTAATATCCAGGTTTTGGGGTATCTGTTTTACTGATTACTAGCCCTTCGTGTCGGCAATGATTGACGGACATATTAAAGCTAACTCTTTGGCTCTTAGGTCGCAAGCAACTGGATCAGACTTGTATGACTGTCATGGACGCGGCGTGACTTACCCATGTCCTAGGTCTTATAAGATGATAATATCGACTACTGATGCCAGAAAACGGTGCCAATAGTCAGTTACTCCGGTAGTGCGCGGGAAGACTTTTGCCGCAGTTCTGCTGAGGCATTTTGTGCTGCATAACGCTCACGAGATGTTCCTGTGAGAGTCTTATATAGGATCACTCCCAAGTGCTCAACTATAGATGTGGCTATTACTGGGTGCCCGCCTAGACGTAAGTTTAGATTTTGTAGAGGCCGTTTAAACGAATGGCCTGCGTTCTAATAATTTGAGGTCTACAGTGTGGACGTATTGTCAGATATACGCTAGGGCTCCGTTGGTTTGGTTTATTTTAGTATATCCTTATACGAGAGGTGAGAATCAGTAGGCGACAGAATAAGCTCCCAGGGGATGTGGGGTCTAAGTACCTCATCGAAGGCTACATATCATAGGTTGGTCCCAGGAGGACCCAGACTGCGACTGTATAGTCCACGCCTTTGTGGGTGGCTGCTCGAATTTTTAGGTACGATGCTAAAGTATATTCTACTTACGGGGATATGCATTTGTCTACAATTGCTTTGTTCATTGCATCCTGCGAAAGCGTGTTAAATGTACTTTTGATAACTAAGATGATGGCCAGATAATGCAACCGTTTTGCCCTCGCATTTGTCTATGCTTCCGTTATATCTACATGTTAGTAACTGCGTATGTGGAATATCGGACTCGAAGTCGTGCTGGTTTTCCCTTAGGGCTCCTTGTCGTCTTGCTCTGTTACCAGACGCCCGTTAATAATGTGCTCAACTGATTTAGATAAGCAGGAGAGGACACTTATAGGTCGGTATGTTGAAAGGTCTCTTTACGGTTTACCTAGTTTCTATATACGGATCAGATGGGCCGTTATCCAAGGCTTAGGATAGTTTCCGCCGGCAAAGATTTTCTTCATTATGGGTTCGCATATCTTTAAGTTGTTATGAGTATGCGTACTCCTTGTGGGGGACCGCACTTTTGTAAAGCACTAAGTGCAGAGTCTTTGGGAAGAGCGCAGTTATAATAGTTTGGGCTACTTCTAGTAGTAGTGGCGTATTTCTTTACGCCCAATGGTGTACCCTCTGCCTCAACAGCTTTTTTTACTTTCTCGCACAAAGATTTCTAGTGGCATACTTTGTTACGTTAATTACTTTATATAGAGCTTTTTGTGCGTCTCTGTATTCCTCTCACAGATAGCAAAGTTTTGGCCCATATCTTTCTCTGCAACGCGTGCGTACTCGTCGCAAGTGGCGGCAAGTTCTTTGCTTTTTGGCAATGCGGTTTTTCAAGAGTTCTCAAATCCGCAGCCAGTTGCCCTTCTCGCCTCTCGCTCTGCGGATGTGGTCGCAAACTAGATTATCGGTAAAATTGATCTAGTATTTCGGAGATTTCCACTGGCAAGTATACAATGAAATAGGGTAATTTTCTCTTGAACGCTTAATAAGCTATTCTTTGTGTTAAAAATGTTATATCTAACGTTTTAGCCATTATTAAATATACACCTAGGATTGTTCCTCGCACTTCTGTTAGGTGGGGTTCAGAGAAATATGCACTAGTTAGACAGTGGGGTCTAAAATTAAAATGAAACGACGTGTGTGCCTTACCCGGCTGAGGTGGGAAATTATCTTCTAGGGCATATCTTAATCAAAGAAAATGTTTTGTTACTGTAAGGTCCAGGTTAATTATTATGGGGCTCTTAAAGGGTAGTAAGATTCCGGTGTTACTTTCCGCCGCAAATTGAGATACCAGGTCATGCAATGTTTCTAGTAATTTTGTTTGCTCTTGTCGGGGCGGCTTGTGACCCGTCATCTGAATACTGGGCATTGCGTCATGGGCGCGTGGTGTCCCTCTGGGTTACATACATAACATCTTAGGTTGACTCTGTAGCTGTTTAAGACATGCTCTTACCCTTCACATTTAAAGCACCGAAGTTGAGTTGGTCGCGTTGCGGTAGAGTTCTTAGTCGTATGGTCAACGCTAAAACACGAAGAGCATTGGGGTACGTAGACCATTTCGTCGATTCAATGCAGGGCCTTGTCAAGATATATATGCTTTTATTATAAAAGCCTTGAGTTTCCTAAAAGGGGATTTTAGCAATGTATGAGTGGTCGCCCGCCCGGGCTTTCTTTAGGGGACCAAGGATGAAGGCATTTTTTGGCGCTCCATTCTTAATGAGCCCTTAGGGAATGCCCTTTGACTCAGTACACTCATCCAGATCTCAGATTATGACAGCCTTAGTATGTGAGCCCGCTTGGACTATTGCGCCCAACTATCGTATAATTGCTGCGTATAATTACTAATTGAAATGCACATATATATAAACAGTGTATATGCATAACCAACTTGGAAAGTTCCAATATAAATTAGAAAAATAAACATTTATTTTATCCTTTAAAGAGCTTTTCTTCCCTTCAAAATAGCTCTCGCCCGCTTTATTGCATGTATGCCACTTTCCTCCTACACTCTTCAAAACAATTTTAAACGCGTTTTTCGAAATCAAGTTGAGTTGCGTCTGATATTTTTCTTTATCTATTCTATAGCACCAAAACGTTGCCTAATCAGTTTTTTTCATATCACTTTTTCAAATTCAGTAGTTTTTCTTATTGACGTACAACTATGTAGGTCCCCTTGTCAAAATACCTTTGGTATTGGATCTGCTCTGTCTGAATTTCTTTGATTGACTTGCTCCTTGGGAGCACCAATGGAAGGATTGGGCTTTGGTCGCGATGTTGTAAACATTTACGCATGACTTGTCCCATGCAATCACTCTCTGACGCAATTCAGTGTCTTTTGCTCTCGCCTGACGGTTCAATTCGGACACTTATTGACAAGTGTGCATTTGCTAGGAAGTCAACATTTTGGAGCGAACTTCGCTGCCAGTCTTCTGATGCATAAACTGTCGGTCAATACTGTAACAACTGATCCATGAGATGTCTTCAGTTTCTCAGTTATTCTCTGGGAGTAATTCGGCGATTGTACGATTTCACAATTTTTTTAACATTTTCTTCTGTTATTGACATCGACGGCCTTCCCAAACGCGGGTCATCTCCGGTCTCCTCACGTGCGTCGCGAACACGACGGTACTACGTATACACAGTGTTGCGGGACACGGCTTGATCACCATAAGCAGTTTGTCATGTTTAGAGCATATGATTTGGTTTTAACATGAAACCTTATGCTGATTCGGGGCCCTCCCCGAAAACGTAAGTATTTGTAATGCAGTTTCGCAAGTACTTCTTCGAAAACTTAAGCATTTGTAATGCAGCTTTGCAAATAAACCACGTTCTGAATCCGAATCCCCGTCGTCCTTCATTTTTAGGGTCCTTAAAAATCGTCAAACCTCGTCTTCTATACTTTATTAAACTAAACTCAAACAATAAACGCCGCCACCGATTGCCGCGAAATTTGGCCTGTGTAAAGCTGATAAATGACCCTTCTACGCAAAACAGACTGGAAGACCTCAATTTCTTTTAAAAAAATTTAACGTGCTTGAATTGGTCGATTCGTCCCCGAATCTATATATATATATATATGCCCTGTTTAAGAGCCCCATATTGTAAGATTCAAAAAATTGTATAAAGGTAATGCGCTAATGATATTCCCTTAACACAACGATATTTTTCCACCTATTCACTCAATGCTTAATCAATATCCAATGTAGCATAAATATAAGGGGCATAGTTTATGTGAGCCAGTAAATCAGTAGAACTAGTAAACCGGCTGGAACACCACTAGTCCCAAGACTGTGGTCCACACTAAACACACAACGGATTTGATTGCACAGCGGATATTTACCGTTTAAGAGATGTATGCTGGGGCTCAAGATTAATATATATATGGCAGCTCACTGCGTGACGTTTTGCGCTTGTCTGCGAGCAGAATCGGCAACGATATTGATCGCCAACCTGGTAAAATTCTTGGGTCGAGCACATCAGGCGGGAGTAGCCATGCACAATGCGCCTTGTGTACACGTGTCGACTAGACAAAATCTTTCTTCCTCTGCAAAGTTGTTTTCAGGCCCCCACGGTGAAGGTAAGTTTCTACGTCGCAGACAATTCGACGAATGCTACCGCGGTTCTGGTGGGCCACTACTATGTCGTCCGCTTACATGACGATGGCGTTTCTAAATTATTTTTGCACATCGCAGGCTAGGTCTGAGATGAGTAACGAAACAGCCAGACAACCCAGGAGGGTCTCGTTGAGGGTCCACGTTTTGACTCGGTTTTAAGGTGCCCTCGCCTCTTATGTTTAACTCAGCTAGGTTTGTAGCAAAGAAACTTCTCAAAGAGCACTTGTATAAGAGAATTACTCGCTTCAGCGTGTCGAAAAGATTCGACTAGTAAGCAACGGGGAGGCTCCGTTGAAGTCCTGGACACGATACAAAAAGAAGCCGTACAAGTCACCCCCGGGTACAGTCAACACACGTTCAACTTCCGACTGAACTACACAGACCGCGTCCTGTGTTCCTTGACCATTTCCGAACCCGATTTGCTCCGGAGGTAGGGTCTTTTTTGCAGTTGGAAGCACCCTTGAGATAATTAACTGCACTATATATATTTTTGTAATATGCTCCGCGCGATGCTCCGGTAGAGATTTGGATCGTCTACGTCGTCGTCATTTTTGCCCTTGAGCAAAGTAAGCCTCGACTCCTGCCGAGCCCGGGGTATGTGTCTCCCGTTGGGAGCCCGATTAAACAGATTCCATAGCTCCGCTGCTACATCATCAACTCAATCCATAATTAATCGCATCAGGACCACTAATTTTACAAGATCTGCATAACCTCTTTTGCCTAAACTGCGAATTCATGTTGTGTTGTTTCAGAGTGAGCGGTTGTTTATTAACTGGGTCAGGTGCAGGGGTGTTTGCATCAAGCATACAGTATAGTGCTGTGGAAATTGTTTCTTTATTACGCTGTGCACGCTTTTGCCCTGCCGACGAACAATGTAAACATAAAGTTCGCGCTTTGCTCTCTTAAGCATATGCACCTTCTTCTTCTCGTTGTATCGGCGCTTACTTTCCATAAGCAGTTTATCGTAGGCGCTGGCCGAAAACAACTGTCGGAATTCTTCTTAACTACAGCCGCGTTAATAGTGGCTTCCAAAGCGTGATTGCTCTGGTAATACACGCAAATTTAGATACCTAGAGCAATGAGTTGTCGGCTGTCAGCGCAGGATAGGTCTCTGCCCCGAAATTCCGTCATATGTTGAAGGTTGTGAAACAAGAGGTCGATGGTCCATCCGCATTGTCAAGTGTACGTAGATACACTGGATAATAAATTTCTTACATTCACAGAAGATTGCGAGAACTATGTGAAAGCAGTAATTTTCTAGGCAGATATATTAGAAATACCCGTGCCATGTTAGTTTTCAAAGCGTAGTTTGCTCAGCCTGCGTTGCGTCCTTCTTTGTTTTAAACGCAGGTCTAACCATACATTTTTGGCAAATAAATTGTATGTTGCGTTGTTCTCGATATTCGATATACTATAGTATTAGTAGTCCTTTTAGAACTTATATTTGAAATTGTATACTAGGTCATCTATAAATGTTCTCTCTTGGTGCAGTTTAAGTGCCAAGGCGGGCAGCGCGTCCCGTAGCAGGAGAAGAATATTTTTGACAAAAACACATTTTACTCTGTCTGGTTTACGTTTTGCAGCGACAGCTGGTGATATGGTGCTGATATATTCAAATAAAAGAGCTTGCTAAATCATATAGCACGGTTACTAAATATTTTAATGGTTTAAATCGTGTTGCAGGTTTTTGCATAATTTATATGTTTGCAAGATTACTATAGCTGCTGCAAATGTCTTATGTAATTGTAGCGTTTGAATGACAGATTACGCCAATTCTGTAGAAATGCGTACCGCCTGTAAAAAAACGAATTGATTCTTAACATGATTGACCCTATCTCTTTTTCTCCGCGCAGGTATTCAGCTTTTTGCCAACGTTCAGTATATGGCCTCCGCTTCAACGGCGAGAACCGAATTGCGCGTCACCGGATTGCCCATATATAACTCATACTGGGTTGTAAACAGTTGTCCCTCAGTGAACGTGACGACAAACCACTTCAACTCTACGTCGAGACCTGGTATCGACCACCTGGATAAGGTGTCAAGAATCGTCGTGTCGTTCCCGCGTTGTATATCTAACGAGAGCCTTTGCCGGAAAAATTCACTCGCACGTAGGTCCTCCGTGGCTAATCTAAGACACTGACATACCTTACCAATAGCTCCCTCAGTAATCTTACCTGACCCCCGTGAGGTCTCGAAGGCAAAAGGTCGAAAATCTACAAATCCCTAATAAATGCATATTTCGGACACCTATTTACCAAAACTAACCTGAGCTGCGCCGTGACTAGTCAATGAATATGCTAAAGAGATAGTTAGATGAGTGTTCTTCCATCCTTAAAAGCTGTTAGGGTCATTCCGTCAGGTCGATGGGCGTATTCTGCGCACCGACGTGCAGGTTCGAGAATACAAGGATAGCCAAACGACCTTAGAGCACGTAATAGAATATCATTCAGAGCAGGCCTTGTTGTACGGCCTAAGCTGCGTATGCAGGATAAGCCATATAGGATAAGCGCAGACACTGACGAAAATTATCCCTTAAGAGTGTTCCAACGATAACACTTGGTACAGTATTGAGCCATGCACCAGCGCCGCTAGGTGCAACTGCTCGAATGCATGCTTTGCTTCATTTCGTCGCGTCGCGGAACCTGCTACCGGGACGGCGTCTGAAGTGTCTAGGCCTCCTTTTGCCACAGACAGAAAGGTTTCTCTACAAGTTACCTCTAGTAGATTTAGATTAAGCAAAGCAGACAAGGACTTTAACGCACGGGTGTTCAACCGATCTAAAAGATTGGTATTATTAAGCTAATCCCAAGAAGGAGGTGGTTCACCCGTGCTGTTGAGAAGCGGAACCTTAAACGAAATAGCCCCTGTGTGCACCCGCATATATATATATATATATATATATATATAGGGTCCCCTAGAATTCGTTCAACAAACTTTGAACTCTAGTACCACTCGACAAAAAAATAATGTTTTCCAGTGGTTTCCAAATCCAAAATATGAGAATAACAAAAACAATCTTCAGAATTATCTTTAATGCAACATTTGTTCTGCTTTAAGCTAACGTATAGTCCAATTCAGCAGATGCAAACTTTTCCTCCAAATACGCCGGTGTGATTGGTTTGTTGTAAGAATGAGGGGGTTCTCGCAATTGTAGATTAAGTGAAGATATGTCATGATAAAAAGCTCGAGACAACAACTTTTAAAAATTTCGCTCCTACTCCAACAGAAGATATTTTCGCCCCTTGTTTCAATGAAAAAAAAACTATTTTTTATACGGAAGAACTGGTGAGCACAGGACTTCGCCGGTGTATCCTTCATTTTTTGATTGAATTGGTGAACACAGGACTCCGCCGTGTTTCCTTCATTATTTTGATTGCCGATTTTGTTGGCTATATTTAACAGAAGTACCGGAAGGGCATAGTTGTGAGGTATGCAGATGACGTAGTGGTTGCTCATCACAGCCTGGGTGCCATCAAGCGTCTCACTTCTTTGTCAGAAGTGTTCCTTGCCATAAAGGGACTGGAAATAAACGCCATAGAGCCCAAGGCTGTAAAATTGAGAAGATGGGGTCGATTGGCTGCCAAAGATGTTACGTTGTCGCGACCATTTCTTTGAATTCGTCAACTCTTTCCAGTATCCGGGTTTTCTACTCGATTGTACTGGGACGACCTTCATTGCGCACATCGTCACAGAAAGGTAGACAGCGTGCGGCAACTGTCCGTACTGATTGCAGTGGCACTCTTCCACCTTAAGATTTTTTAAAGCTGATGTATGATCATGACAGAGTAGGGGGACACCTCACTTGGGCAAACTTTAGTTTGTTTGAAAGGTGTTTTACAATTTATATGAAACAAGTATTCTGCCTATCAATAAAGTACGCCGCGTACAGCACCATCTAAGTCCGACGAGAGGCTGGACACATGCTCACGTCGGTCAAAAACTGGGACGCGGCTGCAAAGCCCATTCAACGGATCATGAAAGCAAAGGAAGAGGCAGAAAGAAAGAAAATGGTGGAAAGCATCCGAGAGTTATTGCCAAGGCGCGACTCAACAAGCAGGACCTAACGATTTGAAACTTCCGGAACTTCCCCGCCGCCTGTATGAAATTACTCTTCTGCGTTAAGGATCCTGCAGGTCGAAGGGTCATCTTAAGGAGGATACATATATGTAGGCACTGCCGTCTATATATGTAGGGTTTTAGTGGATATTGCCTTAATCCTTCGGCTCGACTCTTGTCAAGCGCCAAGACTTGCCGTTACGTGGCTGAGTCTCACACTGTCTGAGCGTTGGCATGTTAGGGGGCTTACCAACTTATGTTATGCTTCCTCTCAGTAGTACGCTAATGTATTTCAAACCCTAAACCTTCTAAAAGAAAGTATGTTGCTACAGGAAGTGCTTTGATTTTAAAGCAATTTACAGCTGTTTTTACGTCCACATCATATTGCCTAAGAAAAATATTGGAAGCTAAAGGGAGAGCCTGGGTTTAGCGTGATGCCTCAATACAAAATGTAACTAACTTATTTGAGTGGTTTTCTATATACTGATAGACCATGATCCCTGGCCACGTATGACCTTCCTCTGCCAAAGTGTAAGACCTTTGACTTTTCGGCGTTAATCTTGAGCTTGCTTTCTTCGCACCATTTCGCAGTTCCTTGACGCAAAACTGCAGATGGTTACGAGTAGACGACCTAAAATGACTAGGTCGTCGACATAAAATGCAAAATGGGCTTTAAGATTACGCAGTAAGTCTGCAAAGCCAGTAACATACAAACTAAAAAAAAATGGACAAGTTGAGTCTCCTTGGGCTACCTCGATAGCTTGTGTTACGGGCGTACATAGTGGTCGCCGTTGTTTACCCAAGTTATATTGTGCGTTAATATATTATGAACGAGGTTAAAAAGGGGTCCTGTTATGTTAAAACCTTTGCGAAGCGTGTCTAACAAACGGTTCCTTAGCTGGTAATGGAAAGCAGTTTGAAAATCAATAAACGCAGCGTTGTTATTTTCTTGTTAGAAAAGCGGTGTGATACATGATTCGAGACAAACTCAACTGCATCTGACGTCGATCGCCTCTTTAAAAAATCGTATTGTTCTGCCGGGGCTTTGTCTTCTACGCAAGAGTACAATCGACCAACGATAAACAACGTTAATATTGTGTAAAGGACGCCCGTAAGTGCTATGCCTCTATACTTTTTAAGTCAGTTGCGTCTCCCTTTCGTTTAAATATAAGCTGTAGATAGCTCGTCCGCCACTTATAAGAAGTTCTGCCTTGCTGATCATATCAATTGAATAGTTTTGTCACAATAGGGCACATAGCGTTGATGTTAGACTTTAGGTGTTCATTGAGAATACGATCATGTCCTGCTGATTTGCCATTCGGCTTCTATATAACTGCGGCTTTGACTTCGTCCTCAGTAAAACTAACAATTTCTTATAAAAGGTCCCGATCTGGCAATGCGACATCTCTCGTTAATAAATGTATAAAGCAGACTACCCACTCCTTGTCACTTATCAGTGAATTTGAAGTCATTTTCCTTTAAAGAAGTAGCTATGATTTCTGCACGCTTGCTGAAATTTGAATAATGCGTTGTTATCCCTCGTAGTGCCTCTGCAATCGTATGTAAAGGTAGGTATGTAAAGAAATTTACATATTTAAGTGGCGCATCCCCCAGGCGGAGTTCGTCGATAGCAGCCGGGCAACCTCCTCTGCGGAATTTGAGCGCCTTAGTTTTACTGTTGTTGATGGTAAGACCAACCTCGCTGACGTATCTCGACATTGTGACTATTGCTTGTTGCAAGTGGTGTCTGATCGTACTGAACATCACCAGATTATCAGCGCACAGAATGGCTTTGACGAGCGGATGCCTCGTGATGATCCGTGAGGGTAGGTCACTTATGAGGACCGCGAATAGTAGCGGGCTGATGTTGTCCCTCTCTGCGAACCCCGTCATCTGCTCGAGACTATCGCGTATCACTACCCCGTCGTCGATTGAGATCATATTATTCTGTAAAATAGCTCTGAGAAGTTTTAGTATCCTGAGTGGTGCAGCAGATTCCGCAAGCTTCTCTAGCACTATCGAGCGTGATTCTGAATCGAATGCTGCTTTGAAATCTACGAAGATGGAATAAAGAGGTTGTCTGGGCCCTGCTAGCGTCGACTGCACTTCTTTCATCAGTTTTTGGCACGCCGAAATTGTCGATCTGCCCGTCCTAAATGAATGTTGTTCATAGGGAAGGACTCCTCTGAACTTAAGAAATTGTGTGAGGCGGCGGACTAGTAGTATGGATAGGAGCTCGTAAACACAACTTTTCTTGGATATACCTCTCCAGGATGAGGGGTCCGACGGACAGCCTTTTCCTTTCGGAATGACAGTCATACCACAGTCTCTCTTACACAGTACTTGGGCCTATATATATATATATATATATATATACAACAAAGCTTAGATGCATAATAGATCTTGGCTCGCACGTGTACAGCCAAAGGCCTTCATCTTTTAGTGTGTTTGACTGTTTCTCATTAGGCGTACAATGAAAACGATAGATATACTTCACTCTGACATTAGTGTTCTCTGTTGGTAGTTTCGTTTACGATACATCTGCTGTTTCACCCTCCCCCTCCCCGTTCACAACTCCCCAGAGGGAGAGCGGGAGAGGTTTAACATGAACGGTTTAACAACGTCCCGGCGCACAGGGCAAAGAAGGCTTAGGAGGGAATTGCGGAGACCTGGTGGCCACTTAGCTAGTGTGGGCACTCTAGGGCCACCAAGTAAATGAAACGAAATTTTGGACGCTTGCAAAGATTCCAGTAGCATTGTTTAACTGCCACACAACCAACTATAGCTTTCTGCACTTCAACAAGCGTCCACTTGCAGTTTTAGCCTTCGGACGGCTACTGTGGCCCGCCGAGCTCTTTGCTAGGCCCAAATACTGTATAAGCTCGCCTAACGAAATAACACGCACAAGAGTAATAAACCGTAAAATTGTGTGGTTGACGCACATCCAACAACTGAATAAGCAAAGTTGGCTTATAGCATCGTGCGTGACAACAACGCGGCTCATTGTAACCACAACCGCGAAAATAGTCTATTTAGCTTGCGCCACGACAGTATCGGGAGACCATCGATGAAGACATCTAGGAAAAAAAAGCAAACACGTGGACGTAGTCTAAAAGACACTTAGAACGAGATGTCATCATCCAGCAGACTCAATCGGCCGCCAGCTGATCAGTGTATGTCAGCGAAACAATACAAAACTCGTTATGCAGCATTTGGTTTCTAAACGTGACATTCTAAATACCGGCCTCAATATACAGCGCAACAGCAAAAGTCGCGTCGGGTTTGTGTAGCTCCCGTGGCCTAATGGATAAGGCGCCAGCCTCCGGAGCTGGAGATTGTGGGTTCAAGTCCCATCGGGTGCAATAGTTGTTTTTCTTGCTGTTGATGTTTTTTTTCTCTACAGGTCACCACCGACTGCTGATACCTTTTTCAGGATTGCACAAGTTAACAATAGCCATGCGAAGATATAAGGATATATACACAACATAGGCTGCTGTGATGATCAAGTAACATGGCAGTCCGGGCAGATCAACATAATGCATTTTTTTTAATTTTAGGCCCAATAACAATACCCAATGCAAACTTTTTAGGACACTGTTTGCGACGTGTCGTTCCGACGAGACAGACCAGTAATGGCTCGTGCCGCATTGTTCCGGATCACCCGTACCGAGTGCAGGGTTCCAATCACCATCTACATACCAGATACATAGTCCATGGCTGTCATCACCTGGTCGGTTCGGATACGAACTTCCACGACAAGTACACAGAGTGCATCTGTCGGCTGTACAATACCCATCTATATACCAGATACATAGTCCATGGCTGTCATCACCTGGTCTGTTCGGATACGAACTTCCACGACAAGTACACAGAGTGCATCTGTCGGCTGTACTCTCAAACTTGTACTAAGTCCCATGCGTCTGCCTTTCACCCAGCCCTTTTAAAGAGATCGCTACGCTGCCTCTTTCGAAGGACATGCCGAAAGCAGCCGACATGGGTACAAGTAAGAGGACGTTATGTAACACAATAAAAAGTAAACAGATAAGTATAAATGTTATATAACGTGATAAAAGAGTGATATGTTCGACAACAAGAAACAGATCGCCATACCGATCAAGCACACCTTGCGATCCAACACACCTAAAGCCAGAACAGTATTGCGCTCAAGCTACCCTGGGCGCGTCGCTATGAATGGCCAATTATAACTAATTTCTCCATCTACACATATATGCACGGCTCTGCTCCTACTATGTCCATCATTATGCGGATCGGTAGAGGGCTTATGCCAAGGTATACACCGTCGTGAGGGGGCGTGTCAAAACCTTGAGAGCCTGGCTATACCTGTCCGGTAAGAAGTATCATGCGTCAGCCAGCCTGGCACTTCACTGCACAGTCTTTTTTGAATGACATGCCGAGAGCAGCTGAAAACAATATAAGTCTCAATGTTATATGCATACTCAACATGAGTCAAAAATGTATTGGTGATTACTCTCGCTTTTATGAGTATTTTCTGTCGCTCACAAAGATAAGAAGCGAGTTATATGGCTGCTTGTGCTCTCGTGCTCAATGAAGAGTTTTTTGCTCGATGTTATTTACTACATTTACATGCCGTTGCTTAAAGGCTGGTCTATTTGCAACTGGTAAAACCTAATGTCAAAGCTCGTATAACTTAAGAACGCACTGCTTATTAAGTGTCACCAATTTTGTGACCCTGGAGATATTCTGAAAGAACCCTTGATAACTGATAATATTACGCTATATTCACTTCAGTCAACGGAATGCACCCTATAAAGGTTTTGTTAGCGGTAGCGAGATCATATTTCTGCTTGGCGGATGGCCAAATGTGCGCATGCAAATTCAAATAGCACTCGCCTATTTGGCGATTAGTTTTTTTTTCGTTTAGATGTGCGTATATTGATAACAGTGCATGTGTGACCACGATAGTTGTACCACACACTCTTTTATGTGAATAATAAAGGAGTGTGCGGTACAATAAAAGTTATATATATAAATATATATATATATATATATATATATACAGGCTCATTCATATCCTTATGTACTTATTGCGAAGTTTGGTAGAACTCGGCATTAAATTTTTTTCAATGGAAGGAGGACGCGGAAACGTCTTGTTTAGGAGAGAGAGTGAAGTTTTTAAAAGTAGTTATTCTGCCTTTTTCTTTTAAATAGTTGTGCAAAATCTACGTTTGCAGGAGATCCAGCCAACGCATGAAGAAACCGATAGCATACGACTTAAGCCGTTTTAAATCGCAGGTGACCTTTCGGCCGAAAACATTCAGCAAGCATACTTTTAGAACAATGAGAAAACCAGCTTGACTTGTAGTTATCCGCAGGGACTCACTAACATTCTTGTTGAATTCTGTTTGCAGATCACGTTACTTACAGGCATGAAACGTTGACCTTTACATTTATTGCGCAGGCATGGCCATGATTAGCTTTGTGTATGGACAGACACGTAATTAATTACTTTTCTATGTCTACTGTTTCGGTCTGACCCATTAAATAGTGAATTTCTATTTTACAGTTGACCACCGACCGCCTCGCGGCAAGAGGTGGTCCCGACAGATTTTCGTAGCTCGTTTTTGCAGCCAGACAGTACTAGTTACAGCAGCAGGTGTATTTTCGAAGCGGAAACCTTGGTTTTGAGTACATGCGGGGTATTTCTGGGCTATGCAGGTAACCGATACTGCTCTCACAATCAACGCATTTAATGTTTTCAGCGCGATATATGTATGTATATATATATGTGTGTGTGTGTGTATGTGTGGTCAACCTCTCTCGGTGATTGTGAGGAAGTATCGATTACCAGTATAGAGCAGAAATGTCCCGTGAAATTAAAAAAGTTTCTGCTTCGAAAGCAGTCCTGCTGCCTTCATAAGGGGATATAGACTGTTTGGAAAAATTGGTGGAGGATTTTTATCGTCCTTATGATGGTAAAAATAGATATTCGGGACTTGTCCGCTCAGATGGAAAAAAACTGATGAGATAAACAAGGCAATTCTGGAGAAAGCAAACTCATTCCGGGTCTGTCCATAGGCAAAAAATTACGTTGGAAAAACGTAGAAGGCCAACGTTCTATACCTATATTGGGATCTTAAAATAAACTTCTACAATAATGTTTGTGACAGCTTGCAGATAACGACGATTTCGTTTAGCTTCCGTAGCAATTTCGCGTAGCGCATGAATGTATCCCTGAATATCCGCCAGTGAACTATTAACGCTAAACACTTATCTTCCGTGTGGAACATGCAGCTTCTCTATACACATGACTTGTAGCTTTGTTGGGACCACTCGCTAAGCTTATCGCAAGCGAGCAGAGGGCCACGAGAGGCTTCAAGATGTTTGCAATTGCGTTCAAGGTTGCCGACAAGTCGGGGGTGAAACCATCTGGCATCCGAGCAATATCTGTTAAGGTGGCCCCGATGGTCTTACATGACGCCTTATTCAGGGCACCTTTCTAGTAAGTTTAGAGGCGTTACGTGGCAGCGCTTGGTCTCTTTTGTGCGCGCTGGCTCGTTTCGACATATGCTTGGATAAGGGCCTCGGGCTAGGTAGAAGTGACGGTGCCTTCTTGAGTGGCTAATATTCCTCTAACAATTGCAACATGAGGGCTTTGTCGTACTTGGTTATACCGGGTTGCACGCTATAAGCACCGATATGTAGCGATGCCTTGATTGTTAAATTACTCTCGCCTCTATGGGTATTTCCTTCCGAGCACGGAGGTACGCTACGGGCAAGCAAGCGAGAGACCCCTCTGTGCGAGAGCTGATACAGTTGGCACACCTCAACTGTTGTGCAGAACTGGAAGCCAGATGCTGATAACCTCCACATTTTTTACTGGCATTGCAAAAAGTGCACCTGTCTCGCTGGCTATTATAACATAAATTAGGTCGGTCAAGCTCTAGAAAAATTGTGCGAATTTCGTGTCCCAGGAAGACGGACACCGGCAGACGACGGTCACAAATAAAACGCACCTTACTGAGTGCGTATTTACCGTCTTGACTTGTACGATATAGGCGGCGAATATGCACCATTCCACGGCCTGCCAACTGCTTGTGAATCTCATCATGCGTGAGCGCGACGACATCAGTACATTGTTTTCTCGCCTTAAAGGAGATTAGGGCCGAACAGATCACTGTGACAGGTATGGAATGTACTGCCGACAGCTGCCGACCCGGCTTTTAGCTGCATTTTCTCTGTTAGCTTACACTAAAATGAGCTTTACTGTCTAATATCTTAGTGTTAGGACATTGAAAGTAAATACCAAGACCAAATGGGACCAAATTGGGAGCAACTAGTTAAATTCCTAAAAAGGAGCGATCCGTCAACGAGACTGTGTTATCAGTTACTTATTCTTTTTTTCTTTTTATAAGCCGCCATTTGGAAAGTGTTAAAGGAATCACCAAATGCATTTTCCGTGAGCCTATCTAACTGAAGTTGCTTACGAAAGATGATACTCTTCTAACACCAAATGATCAGAAAGATTACGGTCCTGAATGGATCTCAAGGTTGATTGCTCTTTGACACGAAAACCTATCCCGCTTAAATTCTGGCGCGACATCAGCACCTCCGCTTGTCGGTGTTCCAACGGTAGGTGTAACACAATACAGCCGCGGCTCTGCACTCTGTGGCATGGCTCTCGGCTGATCCCGAGCCACCGTCATGGGTCATCGCCATGCTATTCTGCTGAGGAGTTGTCTTCTTGGCAATGTTGGCACCTGAGGCTATAGATATATATCATCTACACTACTTGATGATATATATATTTATATATATATATACAGGGTCATTCGTATCAAAATGTACTTCATTCGAGGTTTGATAGAACTCGGCAAGAAAATAATTTTTCCCTATGGAGGGAGGACGCGAAAACGTTTTGTTTAGAAGTGAAAAAAACTGGCCATATTTCTAGCGGCGCCTCTAAATCTAACCTTGGAGCGATCGTATGTTTTATGAGAAGATTCTAGACTGACGGATTAGCAGTCACAGGCAACCGCAAACAAGTTCTTTGATGCGGCACAACATGGCTTTGTGCCTCCTCGATCTACGCGTACGCAACTACTAGAGATGGCGTACGACTGCAGGTTACACATGGACGCCAACAGACAATTTTATTTTATTTGTTTTGATCAGAAGAATGCTTGCGACAGGGTCGATCGTAAAATTGTAGCCAACAAACTAAGAACAGTTGAGTGCCATCCACAAACCTGCAAATGGTTCGCAGAGTTTTTTGCAGTCGGTACTTCCAAGTTAAGCCGTCCGCTTCCGGCACAGGTAGCTGCGTCTCTGCATTTGTACACGGTTTTTGTTCTAGATATGAATTTCTATATATGGAGCCTACCAATATTCATCGTTTGTACAAATTGCATGTGTTGTCCAACTTTTACACTGTTCATTCGTATGGCATTCACATGGATGTAAATATATAGGTAAGATTGAAGGTGTACAAAGGAGATTCTTAAGGAGACCTTGAATCGAGCGATATTGTTTTATTGCCCTAAATGGACACACGCAGGAGTAATGACAAACGAGTTCTAGCTCACTTTGTGGGTGCAAGCCTTACTGATGGCTCAATAAATGATATGTACGCCTAGCACATAGCGAGGGATATTCATAAGGGGGCCACTGCGCAGATCCCTCCTGCGACTAGTTTTGCCTCATCCTTTATTTCATAAATAAAGAAGCTTCTATTCTATTTACAAAAATCAACAAACCTAATATTAAGGATCTTGGAGTAGTATTGCTAGTTGTAGATACGTCGGCAATAAAGCTACGATTGGCTGATGCATTATTTAAACTGCATACAAAAGGTCAAGGGGCTGTATCTACGTTGTACCTGAGAGCAAGAACCTTGTGCGGTGCAAAGAGGATTCATGGATGAAGGGTTTGTATTTTTTTCGCTGAAACGGCGCCGCCCTATACAGGAAAATGGTGATACAAAATACTGTGGCTAAGAATGATTCTCATTCCTCGAAATTACGAGATAGTGGCACAGAGGTGTGTTCGGCGGCAACCATACCTCAAGCGTATGGTTGCCATAACCGCGAGGTTATTAAAGGCGCAATTGATTATTTGTTTTGAAAAATGGTCATCGCTCTCTTGGTGGAGACTTTCCAACGGAATTGCCTCTTGATGAAATGCAAGGGCTTCACCCGTTAGCCGTTATGCTTGCTGGAGGAATGGCCAGAGCAGTAGGAGGACTTTCTGTCTATTGGCGTACATGTTAGTCCCATATGTGATGTATTAGAAAGGATGAACACTACATGGCTCCTTTATCTGGAAACGCTAACATTGTCGTACTAAATCTTCCTCAAAATTCTGCAGACGTCCCTGGTGTTGTGTTTGTGGGGCTCTCGAGTCTCGACATCGAGGCTCCAACAATCGTCAGAAGTGATTTGAATTGCAGAATTGATGACGGAGCTAAGCTGCGATACGCCTGAATAACCTGAAGGGCGCCACCTTCTGAGAGCTTTCCAGGATCCCTTTTGTCTTGTTTTTAAAAAGGACCTAACAAGTGCTATAGACCCGGTTACTGACATCAGCGCCTGCATCCTTTTGGTCTGGGAATGTTTAGCAGAGTCCTTGTGATTGCATTGGCCACCTTGACCGCTTAAGCTGGGGATATTTTCAGATTGCTGATGTCTGTTAGGCTCTTGTCCAGACGGATTGTTAAGTACGTGACCTTCTTTATCAGCTGCCCTGCCAGGTATCGTCTGATGGGACCCACCTTCTTCCTTTCCGTTCGCAGTATGGCCACGCTTTCCTTCGGAGCAATTACTACGCCAGCTTCATCCATCCAATTCCTCGTAGACTCTAGTATTCTATCACCGTAGAGTTACAATTTTTCTATTGTTTTTATTCTGTAGTTTTGTGTGTAGATCTGTGTACGCGATCATCTCTACCCTTTTGTGAAAGGTTATGCTGGTAAAGGGCGTCATCATACGCTAGGTTCCAGAGTACGGAACCCAGGATTGAGCTGCCATTGAGATTTCCACCTCACCGTTGAAAACGCTTCAATCATCCAGGTATCCTGAGATGACCTCGGTGAGATAATGGGAGACCTTTCCTTACTAGTATGTCCACTATTGTCCTACACGGGAGGCTGTTGAAGCCGTTGCCGACGTGTAGAAAGATGTCAAGAAACAGTGTTCTGGTGCATATGGTTGAACTATGTAAAAGTTCAGCCTTGGCCGCAAGTCGGCGGACAACGATTAGCACTGACTAATCCATATCGGAAGTTGGAAAGGAGTTTGTATTCCTCCACAAAGGTTTTAAGCCTTTCTTCAATGATTGCCTCGTGTCCCTTCGCCAGTGTATTCAGTAGACAGATAAGTCTAAATCCTCTGTTGTCTTTGGGAATGAGAACAACCTCAGCTCTTTTCCAGTTGACGGGCATTGTTCCCTTTCCAGCCGCTACAGTGTGAACACTTCCGAAACCAGATACTCCTTAAATAGTATTTTGACCGCCAGGGGCGGAATGCCGCCTGCGCCCGGAGCACCTCCCGCTTTAAGTCTCGCCAAATATTTGCTTTAACGAGCTCTACAATTTCTTATATCAATCTTCAAAAAGCTTCAGAACACCCAGAATATATATATATATATATATATATATATATATATATATATATATATATATATATATATATATATATATATATGTATGTATAGATAGCCATGACCTTTAAACATACGCACACATTTGTCTAACTATATTAACTCACATGTCATTCAGTAGAATTGCCGCTGCCATCCTATTCGCACTTGAAGACGCAGCTCACTTTCGCTGTTGACTTTTCTTCATCAAGAGGAGATTGGAAAAAGGCGGACGGATGGTGGTATGCGGATTTGCGCTGATGGATGAGGCGGTGTCTACATTATTTGTCTACTACCAATACCGCCGCGACTCATTAAAGTGGGCGTGCTATTCTTCCGTTGCTTTTTCAGCCATATTCAAATTAGTCCACAGATTGTTGCTCTCCTACTTTATTTATATATATATATATATATATATATATATATATATATATATATATATATAGATATATATATATATATATTTATATATATACATATATATATATATATATATACAGGGTCATTCATATTGTTGTGCACGCATTTCGAGGTTTGATAGAGCTCGGCAAGAAAATAAGTTTTCCCTATGGAGGGAAGACGTGGAAACGTCTTGTTTAGGAGAGAGAGTGAAGTTTATAAAAGTAGTTTTTCTGCCTTTTTTTTCCTACATAGTTGTGCGAGTTTCTGCACAGCGGAAGACACTTCACTAGCTTGCGTAGCAAAAAGCTAATACCCAGATTAAGGAAAGTCATGAAAAGTCGATATTTTACGTTAACGCCTTTTCATTAAAAATCGTAAAATTTTTCCATTGCGACCAAAAATGTACGTCCAAAAGACCACTCTCACGCAATAGCAAATTTAATGCCCATCATTTTCGTATCAAGGGGATGGTGCTGCGTTACGTAGTTGTCAAGTCACTAAGCTTGTGGTGTAATCGGTTCCTTCATGCGTTGACTGGTTCTCCCGCAAACAGAGATTTCGCACAACTATGTAGGAAAAAAAAGGCAGAAAAACTACTTTTGTAAACTTCACTCTCTCTCCTAAACAAGACGTTTCCACGTCTTCCCTCCATAGGGAAAACTTATTTTCTTGCCGAGTTCTATCAAACCTCGAAATGCGTGCACAACAATATGAATGACCCTGTATATATATATATACGAGGTGTGTTCAAAAAGTATCGCGACTTTTGTGTTTTTTCAAAATTATTCATTTATTCATGAATATCTATTTTGTCCCCTTCAAAGTAATCCACATGAGATATTATACACTTGTGCCAACGGTTTTTCCAATCTTCGAAGCACTTCAAAAAACCATTTTTTTTTAATCTTGTTCAGCTCCTTCTTCGATGCCGTCTTTATCTCGTCAAGCGTAGCGTAACGTCGTCCTTTCATGGGCCTCTTCAGTTTAGGGAACAAGAAAAAGTCACAGGGGGCCAGATCTGGGGAATACGGTGGCTGCGGCATCATTAGTGTGTTGTTTTTGGCCAAAAACTCGCGCACAAGCAACGATGTGTGAGCAGGGGCGTTATCGTGGTGCAAAAGCCAATTTTTGTTCTTCCACAAATCCGGGCGTTTCTGGCGGATTGCTTCGCGCAAATTGCGCATAACTTGCAGGTAATATTCCTTATTGACCGTTCTACCCTGTGGCAAGAACTCATGATGCACCACGCCCCTGCAATCAAAGAAAACTGTCAGCAAAACTTTCACATTCGACCGAACTTGGCGCGCTTTTTTCGGTCTTGGTTCGTGCGGCAGCTTCCATTGAGATGATTGAGCTTTGGTTTCCACGTCATAACCATAAACCCACGATTCGTCACCAGTTATGACCCTCTGGAGCAAATTTGGGTCGTCGCGGACAGAGTCCAACATCTCATTAGCAATGTTCATGCGATGCTGTTTTTGGTCGCAATTGAGCAATTTTGGTACGAATTTCGCGGCGACCCGTCTCATGCCCAAATCATTGATAAAAATCGAATGGCACGAGCCAATCGATATGTTTAGGTCCTCAGCAACTTCTCTAACGGTGATTCGACGATTGGCCAATACCATTTTCTCCACTTCATTAATTTTTTCGTCTGTTGTTGAAGTGCTCGGGCGTCCGGCACGCTCTTCGTCGTTCACATCTTCTCGGCCTTCTGAGAACATTTTGTACCACCGATAAACGTTGCTTCGGTCCAAGGTAGCTTCTCCGTATGCCACAGTCAACATTCGGAATGCATCCGCGCACTTAATTTCGTTTTTCACACAAAATTTGATACAGGTTCTTTGATCCATTTTTTTGAATAGGTAAAAATCGAAGACGATCCAAAACACGTGCAAGCAAAGCAGCTGTCAACAATTAAGTGAACATTCAAAATGGCCGAGCTTGTCGGCATAAGTGAGAGACATGAGTACCAACATAACGCCACAAAAAATCGAAATTCGAATATACGTAACCCGCGAAAATTCAAAAGTCGCGATACTTTTTGAGCACACCTCGTATATATATACATATATATATATATATTTTTTTTTTGTGTATATGCCTTACTTTTATGGGAAGCGGCGGTATTTGTAGGGCCTGTATAAATATTCGAATACAGCTGCCATACTCTCAGCACTGGTATAAACACACGCATTACATCTAACTCCATGTGCAAATACTAAAAAAACATAAGAATGTCACCATATATTCATATAAATGTATTTAATGCTGTGTACGTTCGTTTCATAGCGCTTGTTATATACTTACCCATTACCATTGCTAACAGTTTCAATTGCTGTTATTATTACGCATACCGTATAGCAACGATTCCGCTACGCTGGCTCTACTTCGAGCGTCGTCGACTGACAGATTTTTGGCAAACCTTCGCAAGACACAAGCCCCGCAATGATTATTACACTATCAACTCTAAACATTGACAATGTGTCGAAATATGTCGCGGGTGTGTAGCGTTAGCTATAACGAATTTCGCGAATTAGTTTATTAAATTGCGCCTGTCATACCATGAAATAAATATACGCTTCACGCCCTGACTGGCCAAATCACGTTTGTGTTTCTTCCTTTTTTTATTTACATACGTCGATTAATTTTTTCTCTAATTTGTTGTTTTGTGTTGCCAAAGTTAATGCGTGTGTGTGTATAGTGAAGCAGCCTACTAGTAGTCAAACTAAAGTCAAACCGACGAGCTTCAGAATCTCTCTGCGGTGTCAGTAGCGCGTCGTGTCACCAAGACTCGCTGGAGTAACAATAGCCGATGATGATGATGATGATGACAGTAAGACAATATGTTGTCATTGATCCCCTTTCACCGCCTTCTGCAGCTGATCTGAACAACATTGTGTTCAGATCAGCCGCAGTCATTTTTGAGCGGTAGCACAAACAACAACAACAACAACAATAACAACAACAACAACAATAACAACAACAACAACAACAATAAGGACTACTACTGCTGCAACTTCTATTCCGGCGACCGAGGCAGACTATGTTTAGCAGCGACCATAAATAAACATGGAGCGACGTCTACCAGTCTTTGTATATATGCGTGTAGGCGCGCGGGCGGTAGTGAAACGCCGTAGAAAGACCAAGACTCCGCTGGCGTTGGCAGCAGGCTTCTTGCTAGAGTCACTTACACTGCCTGCCAGATACAGCGACAATGGACATGCGCTACTCCACTACGTAGGAACAGTGGAAACGCTGTTCTGCTCGACGCGATTTACTTGCCCCTTTCCCCTAGCCGGCTTGCTTCGTCGATGCTCTGTCGACGATGCGGTCGCAGTGTAGCGAACAGCTTGGCCCGGCCAACGTCCGGTAGGACCGACCAAGCCAGCAATGTGGAATCGGAACAACAATCGTACAGTAGATATTACAACAACAACAATAACAACAACAACAACAGCAGCAGTAGTAACAACGACAACAACAACGACGACGACGACGACAACAACAACAACAACAACGAAAACAACAACAACAACAACAACAACAACAACAAGTCACTCTATGAGCGACATTTGCACAGTCACTCCATGAGCATTGGAGTCGAACATTTTGCTTCTCTAACACAGAATAATAAAAATAACTGTGAGAACCCAAAACAGGCAGGAAAGTAAGGGTACAGCAAAATAGTTCGTTATTTAGTGGTGTTTTTACAGCACAGACGGCAGCGATTCATCAATTATAATTAAAACAAAAGTAATAGTTGTCACCAGCAAAATGCCGGACGACCCGGTGAAGGATGTAGCGCAGTACGACGTCACGAAGTTTTCTCACATCTCTAGGGAGTTTTGACACAACGGCATTTAAAAAAACCACAGAACGATAATAGCCTTTGCTAAAACGCGACGCTGCCGGCCGTAATAGCAGCTTGCCAAGGTGGGCGGTATGGTTTTACATGCTGCGTTTTTTTTACGGTTTTATTTCTGGCCTGTTCCACCTGATCTGCCATATATGGGTCTGGGGTAATGCAATCATACAACGAACGTAATACGCTATGTCAGAACTACTGGTAGGCGCTAGGAGTCACTACAACGGAGATTACCTACCCGTATACATACCATACACAACCTTAAGCCCAAGTTGTGCAGGTCAACTCAACTTGGCTCTGGTGCTGTTCTCGTATTACTCCGTCTCAGACAAGTCGCTTAGACTATAGATCTAAAATTAAAATGGCGAGTCACTAAAGCATTGGCTATAACCAGAAATCCTTACAAATCTAAATAATCTTAATTGCCCGCTAGTACTTAAGACTTGTATATATATATATATACACACATATATATATATATATATATATATACAAGTTATCTATACAAGTTTATTTCACCAGAAATTGGTAGATGCTACTTAAAATTCATATCGGCTAATAACATCTTTCACGACTGCATGCATTGAACCAGCTTCTATTTTTTTGCATTGCAGTATGTGGTATCGGTCAATATTACATGTGCCACAATGTTTACATACACAGTCTTCAGTTTCAAAACAGTACCCTTTTAGGCATATATATATATATATATATATATATATATATATATATATATATATATATATATATATATATATATAGATATATATATATAAACATATATATATATATATATATATATATATATATATATATATATAAACATATATATATATATATATATATATATTGGTGTACATATATATAAACCATATACATTCCTAGTTAAAAATGTAGATATATTTCCGTCTAATAGATAAGCAATTAGATAGTGTGTATGCGTAATGGCTATGCGGCAGTAATTAGTATATAGGTGTAGATATTCCTTATTACGCCTGTGTATGGTTCTCTGTTAAACGCCAAGCTATCTCACGTAATAAAAGTGCGACGGCATCGAGTGTTTTTGTTCAATTTTTCTGGAGCGGTCGGACATACTACAACATGTGTAGGTTTATTGTCCAGTTTGCATCCAGTTTGTGACATTGTAGTTAAGCGTCGTGTGCCTTATTTTCTGCCCTATATTACTTGCGCTTGATTCGGCTGCTGATTAACGCCTAATTTGTCGACGACTTTGAGCTAATTTGTCAGACCATTAGGACGCTAAGTCCGTATTTATAACGATCAGACAGATCTGGGATAAACTAGAATTTTTCAAAGCACAATTTTTTTTCCGGGAATAAAGTGAGGTTACAATACTTGCATGGGTTGCAAGTTGAATAATGTGAGCCTAAATACCGATGTTGTTGTTACCTCTGCCACAAAGAAATTCTTCCTGATGTAGATGCAATATAATTCAGGCAGCTACTAAACAAAAAGTAATAATAGACATGACCACAAAAGCCGACTCTTTCTCCATACCCAGTAGCACTATAAGCTGCAGTATCCTGCTGCACTTGAACTAGCACCGACCTTACGGGCCATGCGGCAACATGGCCACATGTCTGACTTACAGGGCTACCGCCACTAAAGGAAGTACGAGGAAAACTGCCATAGAGACTATCATATTCAAAACAAAATACTACACCATTTTGAGTCTACAAAATGTGCAGGATTTTGTGATATAGGAAATATTTTTATATGCTACTAACTCATGATGAGTAAAACTGAAAGAATATACAAAACAAAACCTCTGCGCGGAAGAAAATCAATGTTAACGGAAATGATCACCGCTGACGGCGCTGCAATATTGACCTTTGGTGCTGAGAAGTTTCAGCTAACTAGCTGTCTAGAGCAAAGATAAAAGTAGCAGATAAAATTAGAAATTAAGGGAAGAACGAGAACGAAAAATGATACAAAAAAAGTATAGATTACAAAGACACACATCATCTAGCTGAACTGCAAACAGGAATAGATTCCGAAAACACACATCATTCAGGTGAACTGCTGTCGCGGCAGACAGGCATGCCGTCTATGGTAAGTAGCAACAACGGAGACCGCAGAAATACAACATCAACCTTACAATATGCAAAACATGGGAAGTGGAGCAGATCATGTAGAGTTTTCCAGTGACGAACCCCTACACAAATTCTTCCAGCAGACCGATCTGAGCGAGACGCGTCAAATAAGCCAACACGGTTAAATCAGCTTATAGGCAAGAGATACGTCTATACCTGGCATGCCGTAAATTTATAATACTTATGGCCTTCTAGGGTAATTTACCCCACAAAGAGCAAGCTGGTGAAACCACTAGAAAGTCCATGCCGCTCATCGATTACGATGATATAAGCGGCTGACACCATCTGCTCTACAAATTGGACAAAAAAAGGTTAACTCGGACAAGGAAGAATCAAGAAAAACAAAGAAGGGACTACGCTTAGAAAATAGATAACTACATTAAAGGTAATACTACAAAGTACAAACACAAATCATGGTAAGCGTTTTTCGAACGACTCGCGGACGATCCGTGAGACAACCCTTACAAGCTTGTATGAGAGCAACTAAAGAGAAGACCGACAACAAAACAAAAAGTTAAAGTTGAAGTTTAACGTCTGAGTAACCTGGTCTCAACTATACTGGACAAACTACTTTCTAACTAATCCCCTAGACTGTAGAAGAAGTTGACACCCAGATTCTGCAAAAAGAAAAATTCCGGAGGCAATGGAAAAGGCAAACCGCGCATCTGACAGCACGGAGCCTACCGACCGGTGAACGACCAATGTCAACGTTTAAGTTAAGAAAATTCTAAACACTGAGATAAAAAACGCGAAATATTTATGATGCATTTCCGACATACAGTCCTATTCAGTGACAGATCAGAATTGACAGCCAAACACAAGATTCAAAAGCCATTTCACAGAGCATTTTGACAACGAATACCAGAGCACGAATCTTATTCCAACGACTGCTTTCAGCAATCTCCGTTAGAAGGCAATTCTGGATAATATGCGCAGGTAGATGACGTCACAGCACCTGATTAGTGACACGTCGGCCTATTTAAGCGACAGATACATAACAAGTAGAACCGCAACAGTTCCCATGACTGCAAGCGTATATCGAGGTTCCATACTGGTACCGCTCGTCCGGCACATAGCGCACTGAGGCTAAGGGGCAAAAACTAATTGCTGGAATACGCCGGTGACCTGACAGACACTGTAACTGACACTACAGACACCGCAAATACACAGATGCACTAAAAGTAACAGCCGAATAGATGAGCCCAAATGGGCTAGAGGCCACATCTCTCATATAGGCCGAAAACACCGCACGGGCTCCCAATAAACACCACATAAAAAAGAAATTCCAATAAACACAACCAGATAAGTGCGGTAGCTCAAGTACATCTAGACAGGAGGGTCAGTGGTACTCCGCTGTCCTAGCTGCATACCATGGAGGCAGAAGGAAAGACCAACCCAGCGGCCACCATCCCAGGAGTAATTTACAATCCTAGAAGTCAATGAGCAGTAGCGCAGCGATGGTGCTCGCGGGCACATTGCCCTTAAATCCCAGACCGCAAATGAGAAAGAAGTTTTGAGACAGCTTAACGCTGGCGTGGCAGTAATGAAAGACACGCCTACAAGACGGTCCGGGGCGCATGCCCGGACATTCAAAGTTGAGAAATGCTTAAATTGTTTGGCAGTCCACGTGACATAACTTCTCACGTAGGTAATAACGAACACGGTCGTTTTTCGAGCTACCTACAAAAAATCGGCAATGTGTCACCAGAGACATGCGTGCAATGCGATAAGGAGGTGGCAGACGACGCAAATAAAACGCTATTCAATTACTGCGCGTACAAACATGATGTAGGACAGACAAAGATCAATCTGTGTGCAAACTTTAACGATTTTATCGCCAACATAGACCTGATCTGTCTGTGTCTTTTCCTGCAGTGCTGGATATGAAAAGCCGGGCTGACAGAGTGACGCTTAAAGGTAGACCTATGTTGGGTGCAGTCTAGCGTAGAGGCACCGGCCACAAGCGCAGAGTCCTACACTGCCACCTAGAGGCTAGATGCCCGCTATTTGCCAGCTGAGGTTGGGCGTAAAAGCATCTCATATTGCTCAACAGAAAAAAAATAGAAAACTCAGAAATACGCATATTATACGACCAATAGAGAAATAATATGCTCGAGCTTTGTAAAGCGGTGCAAATCGTGCGCATACCATGTATGTGTTGTTTTGTTTCGAAAAGTCTTAATTGAATCGAAACTGCCAACGGATATGTCGCCCTAGCTTCAATCATGGTTCCGTTCGTCATTTATGTACGCAGATCGTCCAATAAATAACCAGCATTTCTACGAGGTGGCTCCACAATGCTATTTGTAGAATATGGCGGTGAAATATCACTGTTTACACTAACACGTATCAAGTTTTAGGCAAGATTACGTATTGCAGCTTCATTTAAACTGACCACGCCAGTACTTGTCGTAGACATGGCAAACACCGTACCATGTTTAAGCATATTTATTTCAAGAAATAGCTAGCCCCACAAATCAATGCCGAACTGGACCAATTTTCAGGCACTGTGCACCAGAGGCGTTGGCGACCATTACTATTGTTAGTTTTGGACTAGTTGATTGAAATGTGGTCAGACACATCAACTATAGATGAAGCTCACCCAGGACATTCAGTCGAGGTCACTATGCCACAAACCATTAAAAAGAGCCATCGTATCGTTGCGCAAGATTGCGGAACGTAGGTGCGTCAGATAGCTGAGATCGTAGCATATCAACAGGGGGGATGTGCATAATATACTGCACGAGTGAATAGAAATGACAAAACTGTATGCAAGATTAGTGCCGCTTTTGAAGACCATCGACTGAAACACACAGGAAAGGACATTTCAAACCAGTGTTTGGCGATGCTAAAGCGCAATCCACACGATTGTTTGCGTCGACTTGTGTCCGTGGAGAAACCTGTGCCGAGCGTCCTCCCCACAGGAGCATATTAAAGCTGCAAACAAAAGGCTGCACCTGGTAAGCACAAAAGAATCTTTCAACATAAAAACGCTCCCGTTCACACCTTCATAATCGCAGTGGCAAAAGTGCACGAGTTAGGGTTCGAATTGCTCTCCTCATCTGACCCCTTGTGACTTTTGTCTGTTCTCAAACCTTAAGATCTAGCTCAGTTTGGAATCGAAGAAATTCCTAGTATTTCCGAGTCTGGACGGTGAGGAGGAATCCAAGGTTTAGTGGATTTAAGAGTCTCACACTAGTCAAAGTTGCTGATGCATGTTCATTATGCATACCCCGAAACCTCCCAAACAGAAAAACCTCAAAATCTGTCTTAGAAAAAAAATAGTCGTACGATGACAAGAGCCATCACCGCTGTGGATGCTTACCCTAAAGAAAACTTCGGGATCTCCTACTTTTCCAAAGAAATCAGAAAGTTGGGACACCATTGGACTAGGTGTGCAGAACTTCATTGAGCAAAAAAATGCAGAAAATCTGCTTGTTTTATCTCGTTACTTAATTAACGACCCACGCATATATACATAGATGTACAGGACCTACAACGATGCGGTTACGCTTCTTTTAAAGTCAATAATTTTCAGAATTCACAGAGACAATAGATGAGGGCAAGCATTGTAGAGTACAGAAAGCTTACTGCCGTAGTTCGTAGCGGTTGAAAGGGCGGTAGCCGCCGGCGTAGTGGTGCAAAGAGAAGATGGATGACGCAGAAAAGGCGGCAAACGGACGCGTCTCTATGCGGCGGTCTAGATGCCGTCAACGACTGAGCGGCGACTGAGGGTTTCTGTGTAGCTTCGAGTTCTTCGACTCATACGGAAGAGTCGGTCCGGCGGCGGCGGCGGCGGCGATCGCTCTCTGGGGTGTCATGCCCACTAGCAGTATAGAGTTGGCGACGGCCGTATCGAGCAGTGCCATTTAAACCACTGTCGTCGAAAGCTTCTGCAGTTTGTTAGCGTCTTTTGGGCTACCACTACCGTTGCTGTCATAGTCGGCGGCGTCGTCGTCGTCGTCGTCGTCGTCGTCGCTGCTGTCGTCGTCTGCGCCAGCCTACGTCGTAAATAAAGCGATTTACGCTCGGGTCCCCCGTTTTATCGAGGAAAACGACACGACCGGTCAAAGCCCAACGGCGTCCGACGCAAGGACGCAGGCACGCACGCGAACGGATCGGCGCGACCACCGGGACAGCAGACTATTTTGGCTGAAGTAAAAGCGTATGCCGATATCGGTAGGGATCGTTTCGTCGAGAACGTCGAGCTTGTGCAATGTCGGCATCGAGGGCCTTAGCATCGAGGGCTGCTCTCGACCATTCCAAACGGCGTAGAACTCTCAAGGAGTCGTTGCGATTTACCTATTCTGCTTGTTCCTCTCTCTCTCTCGCTCTCTCTCTCCCACGTTTACGTACTTCCTTCTCGTCTATCTTTATTTCTCTCTGTCTCCCAGGTCAACAAATTGCCAACAATTAACCTGGCCGTAGGCGTACAGTTTGCATATATAGAAGAACGCGCGCGTCGACGCTATAGAATATGTGAAGCGTGGTTTAAGTGTTGCTCTGTGTACACGGCTGGGCCATACAACGGTTGGTGCGATTGGCCAGCTGCAACCGATTACGCTGCCACTAACCACAATGATGTTCTACTAAATGTTCTTATGTCGATTTGAAAAAAATACCTCGCAAGCTGCATGCTTGCTCTGCAGCCTGCGTCTGTGTCCGGATTAAAGCGAGAGCTGTCACAAAGTAGCCATAAGTATTCTCGATGTGACTTCTGGCGAGCAAGGGGCGTCCCACCGGGTGTCGTTAGGTACTGCTTTCTCGGCTGGCCTAGACTACCTAGCAAAGATCGATCGGAACAATAACGTACAGTTGAGTGTACACGTGATATTATGGTAGCAGATTTGCTACCAACATTTTGCCTTGATATATGTATATGTATATATATATATATATATATATATATATATATATATATATATATATATATATATATATATGTATATATATATACATATATATATATATATATGTATATATACATATACATAAACATAAATATATATATATATATATATATATATATATATATATATGTATATGTATATATACATATACATATAGTGTATGTTCTATCTGAGCAATTCATTTTAATGCTTGTGCCCCATTTTCAAGGGGGACTTACAGCCAACGGCAATGCAACTTGTGTTCTATATGGAAATGGAAAGCTCTTGGGACCTCCCTGAACATTATTTTCTTGTTGTGCAGACTTTTAATTTCTTCTTACAAAAATGTATTATCGTGGATGTAACACAGTGTCTTTCCGATGCGCAACAGCGTGTCTTCACAATTAATTTTCCACCGCGCCAAGATTATTTCTGGTCGATCTCTCATGCAAGACAAGGATATGCTACATTTGGTAGATCATATATACAAAATTGCTTCGTTTTTATATGTTTGTAAATTGTAGTAGTGGTAGCACATGTCTACGCGTGACTTCTCCTAGCTGGGATAATGCGCGTTTCCTACTTGCGCTCTCCAGTATATCAGATCAGCGGCAGACCAGTGGCATACGCTTAGTTAATCGCGATTATTTGTTTGCGATTATTTGACTGATAAAGAAGACTTAAATAAGTTATACTTTTACGTTGTACTTGAGACTGGTCGTGGCCAATTAAGAATAATATATCGTACTAGATCTACGATATCGCACAATGTTTAAGTTCTTAAAACAATAGCAAGCATGTAAGATATGTGAGTAAAATATACAAGTATAAGTGTATGTAGTGGGAGTGGCTTAGGCGGCTAATGCACCGTTCGAAACGGGCCGTTGCCATGGCAACCAGGGTTAGCAAAACATCGCTAGTTCGAGCCCCGGCCGTGCTGGTTGAATTTGTTGGACGTGGTTGTCATTGCCCTGCTGCTACATATTTCTGCTGGAGAAAGCCTATATAAGTCCAGTACGAGAACGCGATGACGATAGATGCGTTTAGACGATATCGTGCCACAGGCAACTTAGCCCATTACGAGCGTCTAAAAATGTAATTGTCAGAGCGTTAAAAAAAACATATGATTGTTCTTATTACCATCTTCTCAGGATTTATTACCCATGGGGAGTAGCAAGCCAAGCAAGCTGTTGTAAGCCAATTAGTTGCCGACAGTGTAGCAAATAATACCCCGAGCAGGTTTCCACACATAGACGACAGCGGCAAGCTAAGGTTGATCGGAATTGAAGAGTCGTAAAAACCGTGCGCTTCGTGTGAAAGTTTCATAAATCGGCTCTTGTGCTACGGGCGCTCCATCTTCTGTCAAGGCTTAGGTTCTGTAGGCCGATCTATTTTCGACACATTACGTTCCTAATTCAGTAAGCTACTTTTATAGACATCTTAAGATTAGATACTCGAACATTTAAATAAGATCCTCTGAGAACAATGAGCTCACCGCGGCTAGTTAGAGCAGACTAAGACGGCTTGACTTGTACATACGTAAAATTCGTTTGATTCAAAATTGCCTTCAGCCCGTTAACCATGTCTAGGTTCAAAAGCGGCAGATTGACTTAGATCCACTCTGCCTGGGGGGCGGGGGATAGAAGTCGCCGCGCCACCGATAAAGGTGCGACTCCTTCTTGACTGAATGTCCGAGCACAACATGACCCTGGCCAACTATGGCGATGTTCCTACGTTACCGCGCCAAGGTCAAACATCGTTCTTGGACCTCACCTTTGCAGACTCGCGTAGAATACGGCGAGGGACCAAGGACATACTACACTGCCAAGGCGCTAAGCGGGCATAATTGCTTCCAGGCTTACATGATAAAGAGCGGGAAAGCACCGACCGACATATGCGTTCTCTGCGGCGCCGGGGTGCCCGACGATGCCGCGCATATCATTGAGGCATGTAGGGCATTGTCTGCGTACTTGGAAAGCTCGCCGTTCAGGCCTGTGGGGATCTACCGCGCCGAGGATCGTCACGCACGTGGTCAAATTAAAGACTAAATAGGATGCTGGCCTAAAATACCTCAATGGGCTCATGCGCGAAGAGATCCGACCGGAGAATAATCTCCGGGCGCGATTTGTCGCCTGGAGCCCCCCTGATTTAACCCAGCACGGTTACAACTTACCTGCTCGGGACGCACCTACAGACTAAGGAGAGGGTTGAAGCGTGAGGCTCCTCCCTCCTGGTCTTGAGGTATTGGTTCACAATTATATCGGCAAGTGTGCGTAAAGGCATTTCCACCCCAAAAAAAAACTGTTTTAAATCAAGCAAAGGCATCAGCTGGCAATCGCTGCAATATTTAAGTTAGATATACATGCAGCAGTTAATAGCGACAGCTTGCCAGGATCGCAGTTGGTGTCTTTCGGTCGTACGTTTTTGGGCATGGCGAGAAAACATCCTTCCCGCTAGCGATGATTTCAGGTCTCAAATATGAAAAATGGGAAACAAGCTCAATGGCCTATCTTTGCAATGTGAGCTTGTTTGAGTGAGTCAAGCATCCTCCTTGTCTTAAAGTTGAATTTAGAGGCTGTAAATTTATCGGCGTTAAGTTTCAATTCTCGCTGTGCAAAAAAGCGCACTAACGTTGCTGAAGGTTAAACGTGTTTTTCAAAATTATTTAAGGTTTCTCCCGTCCAACTATCTAACACAATTTTTAGATATTTCATTGTAAAATCCAGATGTATATATTCATCTATATCAATCGGTTATAGTTTCTAAGCTGCTGTACTGCTGGAAACTGTGTTTGAAGAAGTATATGAAAGTACTTGTAAGCTCACAGTTATCTTTTATAAGGAGACTCCGTGAGGGATGCTTCTTAAATCGCGAGGACATGAATCTGCCAGAAATCGCATTACTACGATCAACCTACTTGCTATTGCGTTTTTAGTTGCAAGGAGCGAATTTAGCTAAAAACTTCTTTGACATTAGACTAAACATTGTTCGACTCCTTATGCAATTACAATACGATATTGACGCTTTGTAGCTTTCAGGGGCTTTGCCTTTATGTCCTCGATCTGTGACGGCAGTTCTTTCTGGCTCTTGACTAGGTTCTTGCCTACTATTTGATTGATGCATGCACTCAATCTCGATATGCCCTTTGAACAATCTTAATTACTCCGCAACTGCGGCTCGCATTGCCAGAATCTTGGTATCAAAATGATCGTCATGAAGTGTGCGTTTGCCTGAATATGCTAGTTTTGAGCGCTGTAAGTGGTCGTAGGGTAATGATTTTGAGGTATTAGGTGTAAAAGCTAATAAAATAACTTAATTTTTGCCAATTCCGTTTTAAACGATTATGTCGCATCTTGTGGACGGCGTTATATATTCTATAGAAGAAGTAGAATTTTCTCACCAACACGTCAATGTGCTAAGTGTCTGTATAGGAAGACTAGTTGTCTCGCCATTGCACATTTTGTGCTCCTATGTCGAGCAAAAACACCAGTGTCACAAATTGTAGTAATTTCATTCTCACCTCGAAACAAAACTTCTCAGAGACTATTTTTCGTTCGGAAAAACATCTGTTTTAACGACTTCTACAATTCTATATATCGCGCTTATAAATATATATATATATATATATATATATAAACAGGTGCTGCCAATTATAGCTTGCAGGACTGATATTAAGCATGCTTCCGTTTATTATTCTAAAACCATCCGTCATAAGGTAAACCATAAGCAAGCATCCAAAATAGTCCTTTTCTCGCCCACTGAGTAACTATGATAGACTCCCAAGTATCGACTGTACTTACATGGATCGGAGATAGTATGAGTGCTACTAGATACTAAGGTTTATTGCATAGCTCTTCCCGTTATAAACGAGCATACCAATGTGAAACGAGCATACCAATAGAGCTTGAATCATATGGTGACTATCAATCGCTTGCTACTTGAAGCCAGTTTTCTGATAAGGGTCCAATACGTATAACGACTTTTTCTAAAGGATATCCCAGAACTAGACAGCTTTGTCAGCGAACGGATCAATAAAAGATAAAAAGCAATGTGAGTGACTTAATCTGCTCTGAGTCTCTATGTCAAAATGAGTACCCCATATATAATAATTCCTGACCAGGAAATTACTAATATGACAAACGAAAATTAATGTGTGGCACATATAAACGTAAAACGTATCAGAAACCTACATTACATGGTAGACGATATATATTAGTAGACAGTAAACGCAATATCTAATGTAATGCTGACAAGACAGTATATTGTATAAACTCATGTTTACTCATCGGAAAGACATATATTCTCTATAGAAAAGTTGATTACAGAGTTGGACACAGGGCGAATAAGCAGGGCACGCTACTACATTTCCTTGTTTGGTACACTGTATACCGCATTATTCAAGTAAGTCATTGAACGGTTTGGTTAATAAAAAAATAATCTATCATTCCGAAGAGGCCGGGAGACGTTAGTCAGTTTGCTGTGCCTGTTGAAAGCTTCAAAATTCCATTCAACCGAGAATGTTATATACGGCAGATCGGAGAAAGTTCTGATTAACTATCTGCTATAAAAAAAATATCTGCTGGAAGAAGAGCTCTAGACGTTTAAAAGCAAAAATAGACTTGGAAATATGCATCGACCTTTATATGTAGACATCCAACGCATTATATATATATATATATATATATATAATTTAAAATCTTAGGAATCATGTACATGCATAGATACACTAAGCGATAAAAATGGATAGCATTATCTGTCTTCAATTTCAAAAAACTCCTACCGACTAAGCGTTTTTGAATGATTAATTTCAGCGGAAATTAAAGCTAAATGAATTGCATTTTATGAAACTAATATACCGGTGTATCGGCGGAAACCGTTAAAGTAGCGTGGCTACCGCACAAGCTAATATTTGAGCGAAAACTGACACGCGTGTTTATTTCGGAGAGCAATTTGTATCTTTTGCAATGGAATCCGCAGGATTTTTTTAGGCAGATTTGTAACCGCCAACCAAACCTGGATCCACCACGATAAAACAACGCAAACTTGAGTTGCAAATCACTTAGCATTCCAATATTTTCCGAAATTTACCCTATGTAACTATCTAGAAATTTCACAAAGTATGTCTGCGGAATAAGATATTAGAATAACAGTGATGTGATTAATGCGCCGTAGACTAGTATTTTTGACGAGTTGCTACGAATATTTTGCTTGTGGTATGAAGGTAATTAAGGATCGTTGGACTGAATGCATTGAGCTTAGGGGCGACTATGCTGAACAATAATGGGAACGCTGGGGTTTGTCCGTCTATTGCTTGTGTAATGCTATGAACTTTTCTTTTGTCCACCTAATTTACATAGGACAATCTTTCATCACCACTTTGTTTAGACGTACGTGCTCTTCTTTTGCTTCGATCGTAGCCGATAATCGTTTGCCTCGTTAGCCTTAAAGCGAAATCGATGATCATTTGAGCACAGATCAGAACTTTACGGCTCAACCATTTCTGGGCAATGAAATATATCATAGCCCAGTGTATTACGTCGCCCATAGCCTTGAAAATCTGCCAGCGCGCCTCCCGCACGCAAGAGGATGCTTTCCGGTGGAAGAGATTTGTGTGTCATATCGAGCCAAATTATGTGCAAAGCAAAGTGATTCCCCCAAACGCAGAACTGAGACCCTTAATATAAGCAATGTAAGTTTTAGCACACGCGAGTTGTCGAGGCGAGTGTAAAGGTCAAAACAGCTTTAGATTCAGAACGTGGCTTATTTTGTAGAAAAAAACTGCAAGTAAAAAGCCTAAGTTTTCGGAGAAAAAATTACTCTACATTTTCTCAAATATAGCAAATTTAGACAGACTCCCGTGGTCATATATACAAGTCAACAGGTGATCTCAGTTTCTATAGACAAGTGTGAACAGTAACAGGTGATCGAGCTCTTCAGCATTACAGCATTGTAGCACGAAAATGCACTCATCACGCAGCAGGAGTGTGCCGACCCATTGTAAGGGTGGGGTCCAATAACGCACGAATCAAATTACCGTCCCCACTGGCACTTGAACAAAACATTCAGCTTACATCGCCTGCCAGTACAACGCATTGGTCCTGCTATAACCACAAAGCCGGAAGGAAAAATATTTTTTAATTATCCGTCAGAAGCAATGGGCGCAGAGCGCATTATTTAAAGTGCCTGAAACTCTTTACAGAATGCTTCTGTACTTACCAATCCACAACAGGACAACATAATATAATAGATAAAAATAGGATCTTGTAGACAGTTAAAAGTCATTCAATTGGAACCCCTATCTATTTAACCTCTGTAAAGTTGCAATAACGGCACAACATTTTGGCATCAATTGATCCATGTAAGAATGCTCATAAAATACAAAACCGAGACACCTTACCGCCCGAGAACGATTTACCGTAATGCCACTCAGTCGAAAGCTAACGGGTAATTAAAGCGGCCTTCTAGCAGGTCGAAACACTAAGACAATGTAGACCGGAAAACTTTTAACGACTCAATTGAAGTGTCAATATCACTAGAAACGTTAGCCGGGCCGAGCCTACATAAGATTGGCTTGTTGTCAGCAAAAACTATTGATTTTCCCTGGTTATTGTGCTTAATTCTCATGAGTATGAAGTTCAGTAATATCAGAAACATAAAGGGATCTACGACAGAGCCCTGTGGAATCCCAAGCTAACAAGCTGCCAACTAGATTGAATTGGTCTAACCTTTACAGACTGAGACCTTTTCTCAAGATAGGACCTAAACCCGCTCACTGTAGAGAATTCGCAACCCAAGTGGGTCAACATCTGGGTAAGCAATCCATGGTCAAGACAACTGAAGGCAGACGCCACGCCTAGGAACACGCCTAAACAAGGCTTATCCATTTCGGCCAAGTAAACCACATACTGTGACAGATGTCCTAGGGCTAAGTCTGTCGATCGGTTCTTACGAAAGCCGAATTAAAACAATGAACAACGGTATTTTACTAACTAAAATTAACGCGTATTTAGTTCAGCTATGTGATGCTTAAAATTGAGATTTGCCGTAAGGTAGATTTTCAATTTGTGTGCATAAGTCAGAGGTGGGTAGTATGGTTCATAGTGTGGTTTCTTTCTATCTTAGTTCAATGCTCACTTCAATGGTATCTATCTACATTTATTTCCCAGATAATTTCCCGGATTCAGTAATGAAAGCCGTGCCACGTTAACCTAAAAAAAATCAACCTATTTTTCTAGGATGCTTTTTTCTACTCGTTTGTCTGAAACCTGAAGTATTTCCCGGATTTAGTGATGAAAGCCGTGCCACGTTAACCTAAAAAATTCAACCACTTTTTCTAGAACGCTTTTTTCTACTGGTTTGTCTGAAACGCTGGACCGTCAGTATATTTACCCCTAACAAAGGGCATACATTTTTATTCACGTTTGTTAGCATAATCTTCTGCCAGGTACTCAATATCATGCTTAAACTCGTATCTATTTAAAATCAATTCTTGAATTAGCGTCTGTCTCCGACAAGCTTGCGAGTAAAGGCTGCTGAACCATTTATTGGGAGTCCTAGCGTCTTTTTTTTAATGCTGTCTTTGCACGGTCAATTTATTTTATATTTTTATAAGTCGGGTAGGGTGCAATGCTCTGCAATGTATCCAAAGAGATAATCGGTCTAATTTGAACAAGCAATATACTGAGAGACATTCGCAGATTTAGTTCCCGAAGGTTTCATATGAGCGCCACGGCTAACGCCGCCTCAGCCCTTTTCTTGTAAAGGTGCCTTGTAAAGCTGAGCTTAAAGATAAAGAAAACTCCTAGGTATGCAAAGTGTGACACTAGGTCCATAGTAGTCTCGCTTGTCTTGAACTTTCTGTTCTTGTGAGCGTATGAACCCCCTTCGCCAAAGCGCATTGCTTTTGTTCTGGAAATTGATGCTAATTATGTTTTTGCGGCACCATCGTTATGTTTTATTAAGGAAATAATGCAGGCATTCTAGTGTTCATAAAGCAGCCGGACTCTAAGTAATCTCTGTACTTAATATATTTTACATTTAAGGTAGGCACCTGTGTGTCAATTATACAAACGTATAATTAAAAGCAAACAAAGTTGACCAAAGGCACTCTTCAGCTCAAGGTAGACAGTTAAACGTTTGTTGAGCATTTATAGACACTGCGAATCTTGCATTCTTTCTAAAGCTCGCGTAATGATATTTCGCAAATTAGCGCTGTGCAGAATCAGGCATCGATATCATATCTGCATATTGGCATGAGCCTAATACTGCAGGCTACATTATTCCACCGTCTTGCACTTGGTTTACCATCCTAAAGTAGTGGTTTTCCATCTTATAACTAAACATACAACGCCGCGGTATGCTCAACCGTTCGGTCCGTAGCAGAACTAGCAAAACGCTAGATTGATGGTTGTCTCGAAACCTTTGGTTGTAACAAAAATACTTTTACCCGGCCCGAGTGTTTATATATATATATATATAGTCTCGACCGCCTTAGCGTGTGGACGTGTTTTGTGAGTGCTCCACGTTAAAAGGCGATAGTGGGAGCCTGTCGTCTTTGCGGCAAACGGAACCACTGCCTCTCGACACCTCTGGTCATCACCGAGTTCAAGAACATTCATTCGGCGCAGTAACAATTTTTCGGGAATATATTGTTGGTAAAGTTTGCCTACTTGCCAGTGTGCACGCAGCATTACTTCAACGTAATTCATCACCCGTAGGGCACCATACATCGGGCTATCTCCTTATCGGCATGGTATAAATCCTGGTAAAGTTGTACGCCATGCACTGGGTTTGTCTAGTATGAAAAAAAGAATTTTCTTATTGCCGGAGACACCAAAATTGGTATTATTTTTGTTTGATATGCATGATGCACATGCGTTATTGGTAGCTTGCCATGAATAGTATAGGACTCACAAACTTGAAAAACGTTGAAAAAGGCCGACTGACCCTATTTGCTGATGATACCAGAGCACTCTTTGTCGGCGATTCCCCACAAGATGTAAAGAGAATTATTGAGGAAACCTTAAGCGGATGTTAGATTGAGAGCCAATAGGCTTGTCCATGAAATTAGTCGAAGACCTGATGTTATCAATGAAAAAAATCTTAGGCGTTGTTTTCGATTCTAGGTTATCTAGAGAGTCTAAAGCCCATACAGATCACATTCGTAACAAAGTTGTAGGGAGCATCGCTGCCCTATTAACAATAACCCATATCTATCAATCTAATCATATTTCTGCCTTGTTGCTCATTTGCCGTAGTGCCCTCAATCGACGTTTATTAGAGCACAATAACGTCTAATACTTTACATTATATCTAATACCGCATACGTTTATTATTGTAAATCAGAAGATCTTGCTTGCCTAAACTACACATAATTTTCAGAACAGAATTGTCTTTTGTTCTGTGATTTATAACACACAATCTTCTGTAACTGCTAACTGTTGAAAATGATACATTTTATTGTATTGAGCGCTTGAGCGATTGAGCGCTTGTGCTAGACTCGCTTTGCCGGGATACACTAGGCGAGCAAGCTCCTCCACCTCCTCTTCACCGTCTCACTCAAATTTAGGTTAGTGTCGAGCTGAACCAACAATCCAACATCTATGACAAGCGAACAGGCAGACCACCGTCGTGTCGTTGGCCTACTTGTCCTTTCAGCCTTGCATAAAGTTGATGCGTGGTGGGCTTTACCTGGTCACCGCCTACTCTCAGACGTAGGTTAATCGCTCTCGCCGAAGCCTTGTTGATGACGACAACGATATGAATTGAGTGTTGATGTGCACAGGTCTAGCAGACCTGAGACCTCCCCACCACCACTGCTACTACCACCACCACCACCAACACTAACCAGAGATGAAGGCGTGGCGGTCGGTCTCGTCCACGAAACCCTGGGTTCTTTCTTTTCAGTTTCATATATATATTAGTGATGGCATTACCACCGCTTTAAAAAAAATCAGATACAAGTTAAATGGTATAGGATTGCAATGTTTACAAAATCATTAATTCAATTATTTGCGTTTGGCTAGTCAGCCTTGTATGCTTTAGAAAGAAGCGCATTTTTTTTGCGAACACGCCAGTATGTTTAGCTTTTCTATCGAATAATTTGTTGGCTTGCAATCTTCTAAATACGACAATTTCGGTCTCTCATTCTAATAAAAAAAAAAGCTTAATTTCTCGAAATCTTTAGCGCCCTCGAGTGTGGTCAAACTGGAATTAGACGTTCTGTATATGCACTCAAAATTGAGCTATACTCATCAATAGTGGACATGTCTCAGGCTAGGTGACAATTAGAACAGGGCTATGATGAGGCTACCCGTTTTGTCCCATTGACTACTAATTGGACAATGCTACTAGTGCTACGACTATTCGTAGCAATATTAGTTTGAATTCAAAGTCCAAAACATAAGCGAATCTTTTTGTTATTCGGGAAAAAAATAGATATGGAAATTAACTTTCTCAAAAAAATTAGAGAGACGATTTACGGTGCTTCTATGGTGACAAGAACAATATATTATTGCAACGCGACAACTGTTAAATAAAGACAGCTACGAAAAGCTTTGTAAAATATAGTTTTATCAACCAGTTTTTCGATCTTTGTTTTGTAAGCGGCTTGTTTCCTGGAGACAGAAAAGTGTTGTACCTGATTTTGGTCGCCTTTGAAAGACTTCCATTTGTTTTAGCCAAAACGTTTTAGAGAAAAAAGTGCAAAATTGAAAGTGCAAGGTCTAGTGAGTATGGTGGGTGCTAAATAAAATTTCCATTTCATATCATTTAATATATTAATGAACTTCATAGCTTAACCAAAAATTACATGCCCCATCTTTCCCAGTTTGGGAGAGTGGCAGGTTCTCAGCCCTGCCGAAGTGCAATGGCAAGGCCTCCTCCTGGGGTCTCCGCCTTCTTGATCACGGAGGTCCCGGCACCAGGTAAGTGGGTACTTGCAAATACACACAACAAATAATTTCAAGTAAAGTCAGTAAAAGTTAAAAACTGATACTAATAAAAGGAGACGCCGTCAAAGAAAGAAAGGAAACTACAAGAAAGACAAAAATGTTCTAAGATTTATCTTAAAGGCCAAATGGCGGCAATGACGGGATGAAAAATTATATTCTAAACAATAAATTAGTGATAGCGTGGTCCATTCTCAAGATAACAGTGGAAGTTTTGTTCAGGTTGACCCTAGGATATAAAACCGCCCGCGTCCTCGGACCAAAACCTTGCAAGGGTCATGCACGAATTGCCAAAAGCTTGACATCGACTCGCATCTGCAGTCGGGTTGCGCGGCCCCCTTTGGGGTCGATGCTGCTTGGGACGCGTCTGCCGGACGCTTGCAGCTCGCAAGCTCGGCTTCTTGCCTATGCTGAGGATCTCGCACACAACGTTCACGTTCATAGAACATCGAAGCTGTCGAAGAGGCGTGCAAACCAGGCAATTTCCGACGTCGCGCACTTGATGGAAAGTGGGGCTTGCCATCGCTCTCGCCAAGAGGGAGGCTATTCTTGTGGTTAGCTAGAAGAATTGCCCCACTCTTCTCTGCGTGTCAACAATGAAGATATCAACATCGCTTACACTGCAAGATACTTTGCTGTATTCCTTGATTGGAGTTTTCGGGGCACCTCTCACTCGCGCTGGGCGACGGAGAAGGCCCTTAAAATAGCCAATGATTTTGCAAGCCTCATACCCAAGGGCCTCTGGGCCTTAGCGGAATCGCCTGTGCCAAGCTCAAAGGGTCGGAACCTTTCGACTGATCATGGCGTATCGGAAGATGGGCACAGCGGCGGAGGTTCTACTTGCGGGACAATTCTGTGGGATTCAACGGTGGAAGGCATCGCTGTCTCGAAAGACCCCACACACACACAAGAAGGGAGACGAGTGGCAGCATAACATCATCCTATGGCCGGAGGTTCCAGGCGCCAGGCTTCACACATTTTTAATATGATGACTGTTTGTTTCATAATAACTATGCATTTTAAGATGGCATATAAATATAAATATAGCATTGTCATTATATACAATCTGAACATTTTAGCGACCACCCAATCAGGCGAAAAACTGCAGAGACCGCCTATGCGTCTCGATGCACGATGCTTAGCCCACGTCTACGAGTTGAACCGGCTACGACATTGATCGCCAACTTGGTAAAACCCTTGGTTCAAACACTGTAATGGTAGCCATGCATAATTTACCTTGTGTGCACGTGCCGACAAATGCATGCCATCTCCCAGCTTTCTGGCGAGGCACACATCTAACTGCGCTAACTTTGTCGAAGCCTCGGTCCCCCTTTGCTTGCTACTTCAAAAAAATGCCAAAATTGTCCTGTAGGTGACCTAAGCGTAACTTTGATCGTTTCTACTTCCGGTTCGCAATCTACTAGCAGGTTTAACATAAGTGGTTTCCTGCCGGCAAATATACCCGGAAATATAAACCAAGCATCGAGGACTAGCTAAATCGCTACGGGGGAGAACCAGCTTTCCATACCAGGTTAGACGGGTCACGGGTACTCTCTGTTGTATCTGTTCAAGTCGAAGAGACTTCCCGCACGGCGTGCGTGCACCTGCCGCCGCAGTGAACTCGAGAACACCCCAGAAGCCCCCGGTGAAGAAGCTGACTGTGAGTAGGCTCTCACCCGCTCATTGTTTTATGTATTAGCTCAGAGAATTCTCGGTTGGGGGGGGGGGTGGACAACTGTTTTTTGTATTTTGGATCCTCGTACAATCGGCCGACACTTGCAGATGAGCTTCCTGTAGTAGTGTATGTGTGTGCAAAACGCACTTTCCAGTTACTCCTCTAAACAAGAGGCTCCTAGACAAATATGATAGTAGGGACATTCGACAACCTAACTAAATTTACTGAGCGTAAATCGCTACAGAAACGATATGATCGTAAAGTACTTTACGGTTAACAAAATTCACAAATAACATTAAACTCACACAGTTCGTAAGTTAGTCTTTGTGTATATAAAAAAAAAACATATATATAGCTATATAGCAGAGAGTCACGTTGTCCACAAATTGCTGAAAATGTACTCACTAAGAGCAGAGGAACGTAATTTATTTGCGAGTTAAACCGCCCCCAAATGAGCGTCTAGCTATTCCGCTTGCGATCAAAGACTGTTTGAAATTTCAGAGTGCATGCGTTCTTTAAGAGATAGTACGCATGAATGCAACAAACTTAGTGCTTATGTATATATATATATATATATATATATATATATAATTGGACTCGCCTGAACAATCAAGCATTGCGAAATGCTGCTTAATTAAGTTGCACGCATCTGCGTCACTAAGGTTTCGCTATCCGCCGAATATCATTGAGTTGCAAACATCGAGAGCTCCCGGCTAATGTTCGTCTATCTTGTATACACATACAACTGAAATTAAAAGTTTGCTACAGGAATTTTACTTAATTGCGTCGCTGGCTTATGCACTGACATGTGTGTGTTTTTTAATAATAAACGACAAAGTACGTCTATGCTTTATGAGTTCATTAAGAACAATGTCTGATAATAATGCACTTTTTAAATAATGTGTTAGTACTGTTAGACATAATGCATAAATACGACAAAATAAACTAAATCATACTGCTGGCAGATATTACAGACATTTTTTTTATGAAGGAATATGTTCTATATACTCGTCTACTACGTCTCGCTGAAGAATACAGCAAATAGTCGATCTGTGTAGGCTAAGGTAAATTAAATAGGTGATGACGTTATTATTATTTTATACACTTATTGGGAGCTGCCAAACGCTTTACATAGGAATTTCCGCAAGAAGCACATGGAGTACCTTGTTAGGCTGTGTTTACGGCTGTTCGGTACACTGCCAATAAAACGTTATTTACAAATATGGCATTTTAGGAGACTTGCGTGGTATTTTTGCAACCTCATCACTTCGGTAGTAACTTCAAAACGTAAGGTTTAATAACGCGGTTTAGTTAGCTTGATCAGATATCTATAGGTCTAATATCTTATTAATAGTACAATAAAAATAATAAAATCATGTCTTTGCTGACTAATGTTCATTAGTCGTTTTCATGCCCTGCCGTAATTTAGCATAAACTGTTTTTTGACATGCAATGCCTTACAGTTGCATAGCTACCGTATTAATTTTCTGGAAAGTGTCTTAAATACACATGAAACAACTCTGGGTGTAATCGTTGATTAAGCGTAAGCGGCTGCAAGCAATCTCCACTGTGAGGCTGCATAAGCAGTTTTGCTGTGCTTTGGCAGATTCCAAGCGTGTAGGGCCAGTGTCTTGAGTTAAAGCTTCGCTGCCCGAGGTGACTGCCGCTTTTCAGGTTCAGTCAAGCGTACACTAGGTTCTACACTGTTCTAGCATGGTGATTGGAATACATATGCATATAGTATGGTTGCTTCGATCTGCAGTACGTAGGCGTCAGCAGAGGGACTTGAGCTGATAGACATTCTGTGCATATCGGTTAGAAAAATACAATACGCAATACTTTGGTTACCTTACTCTCGAGTAAATATTTTCATCAGCCAGCTGACTTTCCACTCCAGTATTCGCTACTTGAAGAATTCGTACTTTTTGCGAAACATTGCTCAAAGGTTCCGTGAGAAACCGTATAGACTACGGCGTCCGTTATGTCTGTTACGCTGCCAAGACTTATGTTACACGAGCACAGGGTTTCCGCCCTGTGGCATAAGGGGACCCTTTCCGTAAGGCATTGAGGTCCTCTCCCTGAGTGAGTGGCGACACACGTAATGCCCCTAGAACGAGCATGGAGAGGGATAAAAGAAAGTGGTGAGAGAGAGAGAGATACGCCCTCAAAGGAACAGTCGAAATGAAGGAACCGAGGGTGTGGGAGAGAGAGCAACCGGGCCTTCCGTAGGATCTCGACGCTTTCCCTATGTCGAACCAGTTTCACAGCAAAGCAGCACTAGAAGCAAGAACTTAGTGGGTGCGTAAGTCGTACACGAGTCATTGTCACGTTCAGCTGTACGTGGCGAATATGTGTTATGCAGTCCGGAAGTCTCTTATAATAGGTCTCATCAAAAACGCTTGCGGCATCTGACAGCACTGAACAATGTATTTGTTTTCCTCGTAGGAAACGCCGCTAGAGTTTCGCGTGCGGGATGGCTAAGCGAGCCGTGTCAGGTCCATACAAAGTCCTTTGCTGCGCTAGTGACCATTTCGGTAAGCGGTCAATTCTAGGTGGCGCATAGGGCCTCCTTTGTATGTGTTTCACGATTACCGCAATTTAAGTTGAATTACCAAAGACTGAAACGCGACGGAGGCAAGCCAAGCAACGCCAGAAAACGTCGTTGCAAACGTGTACATCGTGTACAGCAGGCAGAACTATCAACAACATATCATATCGTACTGACGTTAAGTTGTGAGAGCTCGGATTTTTTTTTGTTGTGATATTGATTAGATTAAATGCACTGGGATATATATATATATATATATATATATATATATATATATATATATATATATATATATATATGGGCCTGGAATAAATGCAGATGCTTGTAAATGGCCAAATAAAAGGTGAGACACAGAGACAACAGCTGTTGTCTGTTCAGTGACCTGTGGTACCTATTTTTCCTGCACTCTTTATATCATTCTTATTCCGCCGGTTGCCCGTATTACCCAGCTTATCAGCCAACTGATGGAACAACTGTAGATTTTTTGCGAGCGACTTATCCCCGTAGAAGCGTGACTGGAATACGCCAAGATAAGAGCTCAATTTAGAAAGATTCAAGGTGTCTAAAAAATCTAAAATGTTTCCTGGTTTTTCCCTTAACTCTTTGCATACCTGCTGGAATTGCGACGATGCGTAAAGGAGAACATGTGAAGTTATAGCAATTTATATGGTTCGTACAACTTATTAGAACCCTTTGTATAGATGACGCATATATGTGTAACTACCTGGTCTTTTTTTGTTATGGTTCAAAGTTCGTGTAAATATTGCACACCGCAAACACATATTTGACTGCAGACGTCTTAATGTACGCACCCAGTATCATATTACTGGAATTAAGTTAGCTTAGAGATCGGGACTAATGTAGACACAAGGCCTCAATAAAACCTTTTTCTAACCACAAGCTAGAAGTACGTACTGCCTGTCCCCACTGGTTCAAGCGACCAACGTAGATTTTAATTGAGACTGCCCGTATCACCGACAGTGTGCCAATTAATTTACGGAACAATGCTGGATAATTAATTTACGGAGCAATGCTGGTCATTAATTCACACCGGTCCAGAGGAACTGGGCTAGAAATTACTGTTAACGGTCGATAACATTTTACACCCTCGCAGGAGCCAATAGCCAATGGCTAAAATATTAAAGAAAATCTTCTTATACTTTATGGGATATTTACACTTTTCCGCATATACAAAATAAAAACATAGTAACCAATTTAGTAACATTAAAAACAATGACCTGCCTATCTTACCTTAAAATGTCTTATAGATCGAGACATTGTTTACAGAGTAATTTATAATGCCATATTTACTTATAAACTAAGTAATGTGCATTGCATCCACTCCTTATCAAGAGTATTTAGAACTGACATAGCCATACAAAAAAGATTGCAATTGATTCACTGAACTCTGCACTATACTATATATGATCAGACTCGAGGGATTAACTAGCCGAGTCGGTCACCTGAAACACAGAAAAGTTGGCACTTCCAAAAATGACTGGAAGAGGAGGATGATTGCAGAATTAACCGACGCTAATGTGTCGGGCGCTGCAAGATTCGTAAGCTCGTACGAAGCTTTTGGTGTCGAATCCGACTATGTAGAGGCTCTAAGCGACAAGCATCTGTGCGCACAGGCAGATTTGAGTCAGACTAATTCTCCTGCTAAAGCGTCCACTACAGATAGCTTGAGAAAGTTTTCCCAGAAGCTCCGCTGTGGGTCTTGACCTTATCAGGTCAAGGCTTCTTCAAGATTTTCTTTCTCGGACAATGGGTAAGAGAGCGGAGGCTCTGGCCTACGCACTTGTCGAACTCATCAAGATTTTACTACAGGGGCAGCCGCTAACTAATCTCTTACCTATAATATTTAGAGTGTTTTAGAACCTACTAGAAGTGGCACAGAACCTACTAGAAGTGGCACGGGTCTATCTTCAGTCCAGGTCAAAGGGCCCAGGCCACCTCGCCGCAAGTTGCGCCAATCAGGTGTATGAACTGTTGGGGTGCTCACCCGTCGGCCTATCTCAGAGAGAGAAATAGACTATTCCTCGAAGCCAGAACTCTGCAACAGGCTCGGGTGACGCACCCGACTGCTAAGATCACCAGCAGTGGGCTTAACCCCACATCCCAATTAGACACCTCGCCACAACATCCAATTGGGCAACCTACGTACGCCAACGTCGTTCGTCGAATTTCCTAGTCGCCCGAGGATTCCGACCCGCAGCTGCTACTGCCTGCACTCAAGTCACTTCTCGTCAAGAAACTCGAGAAGCGCAGACCTTGCGCTAACAAGGGGACACTCGCGCGACGGCGCGGATTAACCCGTGCCTCGGCGCGTTCAGCACCTAGACCTGCGCGGCCTATAGTCGTAACGGCGTACGCTGTAGCCCATTTGTCACAAGTCGTATCAGGGGGCGGATCCGACCTGCTGGGTCAACTTAAGGGCCCAGCGGCCATTTTAAAACCCCCTGCTGCAGCTATTGCCATTGTTGGAGAGTCTCAAACATATAATATAACAATGATGAAACGTGAACCCAATAAAATAGCCAGCGAGTCTAGGTTGTCGGCACGCTCACAGCAAATAGTTTGTCCATTATGCAAAGCGCAATACACAAGAAGAAAACTCAAGGCACAAAGCAGCCAAACATCCATCGGCCTTACCTAACTTATCTGCACCTACGCTCATACCGATTGACATCAAAATGGTGCAGCCCACCCGCATCATCGGATTTATCCAGGGTGTAGAGAAAATATTAAGATTCTTAAGAATCGTCTTAAAACCGGTCAGGAAGTAGGTGGCGGAGGCCCTGGCAAATGTCTATTTGGGGTTACAGCCGATAACGCCCTCTCCTTTTGTTTTGACTGAAAATCAAAGAGCTAGTTGACTCCCTCAAAAAAAAGCCCACTAATCATTTGGTACTTGGATGATGGCGTGCTGGGGGGCGGTGTAGACATGGCTGCTGACAACGTTCGGCGCGTTCTTGATTTTCGTGAGACTTTGGGCTAGAGCTGAAGCCTGAGATATAGGTTACAGGCGATAGTGCACAGGCGCCGGACCTTCGCACTCTCCAGGCCTTATTGCCGGGATGTTAGTTTACCGTCGACAATGACCTGGAGCTTCCGGAAGTAACCCCGGCCGGAAAGGCTCCCCCACATGCACTCGAAAAATGGCAAAACAAGCTAAAGGACGTTGGGTACTCACCGCGCCCTGTTTCTACTTCGATCTTGGTTCTCAGCTATAAAGGTCAACCACTTTCTTCCCGGATATGATCTAACAGGGCGGTTGGACGACCTGCGTATTGGACGAGTTGACTCTCAACGCCCTCGAGTCTCTTCTTGATCTATCGCTGGCGCCTTCAAAAACCAGCATAAATACTGATTTTGAAGAAGCCTGAGGATCCAGGATCCGCTCGTCTTCGCTGGGCCAGAGATAGTTTTTTCCTTTTCCGATCCGAAAACACGACAAGGCCAGCATTGCTCAGTACAAAGAACTTAACAGACGCCTATACGAAGAGCTAAAGAGAGTTTGCAGTGGCGCCTCGGATTAAGCCAACATGATTGGAGCGTATACGTCGAAGTGTATCGCGGCTTACTTGCGGGCATTATCGACGAATCCGCAAAGGCTCGACTTCGAGGAATTACTTTCAACGTATCTGGAGCCTAGTTATATGCGCTGCAATGAGTCCCACTAGGCACGCTCCTAGACAACAAAATGACCCGAATCGGGGTAGGTATTCGTCTCGGCCGAGCGCTTCGGTCATGCGGATTCCCCTGCATTCAGAATCCCAGGGCCTCTCCGTCGACGATGGTAGGCGCCCGAATGGGATGACTCTCACCCTATTCAGTAAGGGCAGGATGCTCATTTGGGACGCCACAGTCACCAACTCATTAGCATCTTTAATGGTCGGTGGCGGGGCGATCTAAGGCAGGCCACGGTAGTAATCTAGCCGAGACGAAGAAGCTCGCAAAATAGGCCTTGATAGATTTTCTACATGATTTTGAACCGCTAGCGTTCGAGATCTTGGGCGGTTCATACAAGTTCACTCACAAACTCCTTCACAGAAGCGGCAAGCAGCTAAATCTCGCAACCGGCGACAGGAAATATGCAGCTTTTTTGAGAAAACGCCTTGACCTCGACGTCCAACGCGAGAACGCGGCGTCCATCGGGGGCACGCTGCTAAAGTGGTCCCAACCCACTTTATACGAGGCAGATTAATATTCCTAGTGCACAGGAGACAATTGTCGCTTTATTTGTATTCTATATATATATATATATATATATATATAGAGTAAGAGAGTATCTATTCTAGCGACGCCAGAGTGGGTGCACAGCCTACTGCAGGGTGCAGCAAAACTTTACTGTTGATGGCAGGCGGTACCAGCTGCGCAATAAACTCTGGTTGCCCTCTCTATCCCCCTGCGGGCGAGAGCGAGAGAGAGCGAAAGAGCGCAAGAATCCGTTGCATTGCTTGTTGTCCGTCTTATTTGTCTCGACTTCTCTCTCCTCTACTTTATTTTTCGTCTGCTGCCCTTTCTTCATCGTTGTGTCTGCGCAGAGAGGTAAAGGCACTGTGACGCTGACTGCATATGCGAGACAATATGAACGAGCGGCTTCTTCACGTGATATATACTTCAGCAGCACAAAAAGGTCGTTAGCTTTCGCATGTCAGACGCATGGGAAGAGAGTGCTGTCGCAAGCGTTCCCCTGAATCAAACGCAAGCGGCAGCATATTGTGGCACACCAAGGAGAAAAGGTTAGTCCGGCGCAGGGTTGGACAGGAACTTGCAGCTCTATAAAAACATGCGCGTTGAATAACCACCCTTCTCTCTTTGTGGCTTGCCTGCTTGCTGGCTTTTACCCTCTGCTCTCGGAACGGCTGCAGGGGTGTTTTGTGGTCATCAGCAGTTTTCAGCAACAGAGGCCGGCAAACCCGCTCATTTGAGTTGTGGCTCGGTCGCCTCTGACACAGGCCTTTTTGACACTACTGTACAAGCACACGCGGGTCAGCAGCCACTTTCACCACTTTCAACATCTCGGCAGCTGAGAACTCGTTCATGAGGTTGGCTGTGACGATGATGACAGCTGATTTGCGCTGAGAACGACGACGTCTGCCAACAACGACAAAGAAGCAAGCGGAACGAATTGGAAAGAACTCTTGTTGTTTGGCATACATAGACGTACGCGGTCGCCTCACTGCGAGCAGAAAGATACAAATGAAATAGAACACCGTTAACGTTAACAATGCAATGACACTGCGTTCACTAATATGGTCAGCCGGTCGGTTTCTGTCGTGTGCCGTAATGTCAGCTATATGTCTGTAGGTTTTGCCTACATATTGCTGAACCCTTGCCGACTGACAGTTCTCAATACGCAAAGCCACGAAGTAGCGCTAAACGAAAACGGGCATTTGATAGTTGTATAAGAGAAAAAAATGGGGCGCATACGCAAGCATTCATATGCTACAAATCGAAGTAGCGTCTCCCTTCGCACACTATCGTAGCAGGGCGCGGTGGATCTGCACCCGGCAGACTAAGGAAGAGCTCAAAAAAGAGCCTGGAGACAAGAGGCTTATTGAAGAAGTCGATGTGTCCCCACAGCCAAAAATAGGTTAGTGACTTTGCTGCTCTTCGTATCTGATATTTGATTCCCGGCGGCCTTTGGGACTGTGGACGGAATGTCACTGCGGAGTTTTTACTTCATACGGAGAGTGGAGCTGTATTACTAACCGTTTATGACATTCGATTACCTCAAAAAGTTTCTCATACGTACGGCTAAGCTGGCGTCGCCTAACTCACGGCGAGAGGAGCGAAAGCGTAAGGCGGGGTGGCAGCACTGCTCGCCCCCTCTGCGGCCCACTCGCGACGTGATATTGCCGGTTTTTCGAAGCAAATATACTCGCTAGGCGCGAGCGCACAGCAAACTCGACGATCGGATGAAATGTCTCTGACAAGCTAGCCTATAGCTCAGGGAGCCTGCGTAGCTAGTTTTCTCTTCTACCAAAAAAGAAATGACAAATGCTCGATCTAGTCTAGCTGGGCAAGAAAACATGGTACGAGAGACTAATAAACATCTTATATGCATCTGTAATCCAGAACAAAGCCGCAAACAGATGGCGATTCACAAGCGTTTTTTTGGACATATTTTGTTTCTTCTGATCTGGACGGGACTACTTACGGGTGCGGGGCGCACAGGAGTTGTGGACGTAATGCATTGCTTCAAGTGGTAGAATATCTGACAGCACACTTTAAATTGAAATTGATCTATCGACGCAAAGACTAACTAAGGATTAGAAACCTGAGATAAAACGTATTATACGGCCTGTTTGATAAGAACGGCACGTAGTTTGCGATTTTAAGTTAAACGTAAGCCTGTATGTATTTAAAGCTAAACATAGCCCTGTATTACTGATATGTGATTGTCTTGTTGTTAAAATGTGCATTGTTAATAGTGAATACAGGTAACACTAGGTGCATTTTTTTCTATATTTTTATTTGCATATATTTACTTAACGATACATGTTATTAAAGTAATGAAAGACACATATATATATATATATATATATATATATATATATATATATATATATATATCTAACGTCCTTAATTCAACGGAACTGCACTTCACAACGGATAGGAAAATATTCGCAAAATATAAAGGTTATCGGTAAATAAAAGTGCTTGACAAGAGATGAATCGAACAACGAGATAGAAAATGTCTCGACAAAATCCAAAGAGTGCTTTACATACGCACTTTACACAAAAAGTAGTCACAATGGGTATTTGTCATTACAAGAACTTCTATACAGCATTTTGTGCGTTCGTCAGAACGCCCAACAAGACGTAAGACAACGCGCTCGTAAATATACACGCAATCAAAGTAGTATACTCGTACAGCATATTCATAGAATACACCAACTACAGGTAAAAACACAAGCATCATTATAACTATTCAATCGGAGTGGGTATCCTCCTATAAGAAGCACAAACATCTCAATTCAGGATATACCTAGATAACAGGCCAGATTCAGACTGTGATAATAAAAGCCATTTTTATTTCGCTGGCGAAGAGTAGTGAGACATCTGATGTTCCTGGGAATGAACGAATGCAAGGAGGCGGCATGCAAATTTGTGTTGACTTGGCTTCAATGACTTTAGGGCATTGCGAAATTTTATATGCTAACATAGAGATCACAGCGTGTATATTTCTCCATTGTGAATAGGTTAAATCGACGGATTTAGGCACGAACCCAATCCCTTTACCTCCTAGAAAGGACGGCTCTAACTCTTTATGCATATCATAGCATAGCACTGGTAGGAACACGGCTTTGTTGTACACTAAAAGCAAGCGCTCTGTGGGGCCTCCAATTAATTTAATTTTACACAGCGCAGATATAGCAGCATAACACTTGGGGACAATATAATCCAGATGGACATGTCACCTAATGTTTTCCTGCAGAACGAGCCCTGGGCATTTAGCGGTTTGCGAGAGCTCAATGTACCGAGTCTTGAGTAACAGTTTGTCAGATAACGTCAGCAGCCTCGGCGGTGAACAAAACATTAGGAAACTGGTCTTATTAGCGTTGACAAGTAGACCGAAAGTGTTAAAAATGCGATTTATGCTGTCAACGTTTAAGAGCGACTAATGCAAATCCGTAAAAAAATGCCGATGATCCACTCCAAACAGTAGCGTCGTGTCATACCAACCTGCTTCCACGAAAACGCCATTCGTACTACCCGTCTCCGTTCAGTGAGATAAGACCCAAACCAGGCATCAGCCGAGGCTGAGCAACCCAGCTCAGTGAGCATTTGGCACAGAAGGAAATGATCAAGACAATTCAAAGTGGTTCTGTAATAGGTGACCTAAGCTTAACTCTGATTGTTTCCACAGCCGGTCCGCAACCCGCTACCAGGTATACGCTTGTTTTACATACGCTTGATCTATATAAGCTTGTTTTACACAAGACGGTGTTTGTAACATCCACATTTTCCATTATTGGGCAAGTGGGAGTCCGCATACGATTCACCAGCGTGGATGCCACAGGCGTTTCTCCGTGAATGTATGGGCTGGCATGATGAACAACTAGCTTATAGGCCCACACATACTTCCTAGCATGTTGGATGGAGAAGTACACTATACGTTCCTAAGTGAAACACTGCCAGGACTGTGGGGAGGCGTTCCAGAAGGTACTCGCAAGAGCAAGTGGTTTTAGCACGATGGAGCGCCACCGCACTCTACCCCTGAGGTACGCGATTATCTTAACGAGACCTTCGAGAATCGGTAGATTGGCCGGGGTAGGCCGACCGTTTGGCCACCGCGATTGCCCGAGTTGACAAGTCTCGATTTTTCTCGTTTTGATCACCTAAACTCTCGAGCTAAATGAAGAGCTGGTCACCAGGATAACTTCCGCTGCTGACGCCGTTCGAGAAATGCAAGATATATTTCAAGACGTCCAACGAAACCTTTGCAGGCGTCGCCAAATGTGTATAATGTTTTGCGGAGGCACCTTCAAACAGCTATTGTAAGATAATCGCTGTGCGTGCCTTTAATAAAAAAAAAGTAGTAGTTGTGTATGACGAGTGATTTATGTGATGGAGCAATTTTGTATGCAATATTTATGCATGCACTCAATGTCGACATGCCGTCCGGAAACCTTAATTACTACACAACCACAAATAGAATCGTCATCGGTTTGGTACCAAATCACCATCGTTGAAGTGGTAGATTTCTTGAATTAGAATACGTCGAGTCGACCTAGCTCCGTAAACGTAGTGACAGCGTAGTATAACAGCAGCAGACCCAACGAAAAGGGCCTTCGTACTGAACGAAGTGGCACCGACGGCTGGACGTTGGTGGAAGAAGACCAATCTCTCCTATCTTGACAGGCCATTTGCATGACTCACATGACCGGCAATAGCTTCACGCGTCAGGCCAGTGGCCTAGTGAAACTACAGCATCTAGCTAGCATGTACACCCTTCGGTATCGTATATTGCTGTTGTGTTTACTTGTGTATTGTTGTTGCTACTGTTGTCGTTGTTGTTGCTGCTACTGTTGTCGTTGTTGTTGCTGCTACTGTTGTTGTTGTTGTTGTTGTTGCTACTGTTGTTGCTGTTAGCTGTAGTCGTTGTTGTTATTATTGTAGAGGTGGCAGCTGTGGTCTCTGGTGTTGTCGCTGTAGTGTTCAGGGTTTTATTTGCCATATTCAATGTGTTGTTATTGTTGCCGCTTGGAGGCCAACGATATTGTGCCGGAGCATCTAAGCGAGATGAAGTTTTGTTGTTTTTATCAGTTGCGAGGCCGTAGTGCCTAGACTACTGACACAATTAAAGATCGCAAATGTGGATGCTCGAACCCAGAACACTGTTGAATCCATTGCGTTAGCTTTCGTCTCAGTTTCACGGTACAGCGAATGCCAACAGCTGACAGGCCGCATAATCTGACTGTGCAATCGTTTAGTCGGAATATTATACACGGACATCGCCTAGATAAAACAAATTTCAGCGTTTTCTACTCCCTATCTGTGAAGACGTTTTTCGAATAGCCTTTGATGCGTATGTATTACTTTCACATATATATATATATATATATATATATATATATAGAACATATTGCGATGATTTATTAATCATTTGCAATACATTTGCACACTCGGCAGTGCTTGCCTTAATAAAAATAATGGTAAAAAGTTGTTACGTGAAATTAAGAATCAGCTGTCCTTGTCCTTGCTTGATGGCAGCCCCCGCTTTTATGGACTCGGTGCTAACGGTATATTATCAAGGTTCCTTGCAGTGTTAAGACGGTAAGATCGATAAGAGACGTCTTCGTGACGCCGAGCCCCAATAGCGTACTCGCAGATTCGGAGTCCCATACACCACTCATAGAGATAGTGATGGATCAGAATCTGCGAGGTAATTGCGGGTCGGGCAGCGCCGCTCTTAGGAACTCGACGTCATATTTGGTGATTTTGTCCTGCCGCGCTTTTGCCAAGTCCCTGTTCGAGCCGCAAACCTCGGCAACTAAAACCCAGACCTCGGTAGGTGTTATTACGAGTTCGGGCTTTAGACCCGGTGCGCCCGGTCGACGGATATATATATATATATAATACATACGCAGTTCTTGGCGGCGTTACACTTGTCCTATAGTAAATAATTGTATTTATTTTATTAATACCGGGACTGGATAAGTGTTCTCATTTTACATCAAAATGTTTGGAGCCAACCATCAATCTAGCGTTTTGTAACTTCTGCTATGAACCAAACAGCCGACATACCGCGGCGTGTTATCTATCAAATCTACTCCAGCATTGTCTGCATCGACATCCGTCCTGTGGTTCATGGAAACCCTTCACGTTGCACAGAACGTAATGAAATCCGTGCTCTGCAAAGTTTGTAGTTAAATGTCGATCTTTCATTCCGTTAGCCCTCCACTGCTGCTGTTCCCTAAATCCCTATATCCACCATCCAAATTTTGGTTTGCCAGTTCAACATATAAACGTCAAGACTGCACATTTTCTTCAGATTTCATCGTTTTTGCTGATTCTCTATCAGCACGTGGACAACCTTATTTGTGCACGATTGCGAGGGAGCTTCCTCGCTAGAGCTTCTCGCCCCCGACGCATTGTATGGACTGGACATCCTAGTGCTGACGGAAACCTGGGCGACCACCCCTTTTCAACTTCCGAGTTACTATGCAGTGCACTGCCTCGCGGAAAAGCGCAGTAGGCCAAGGCCAAGAGGGGGTACCTCCGTTTTCTACAATCATAAGCTAGGCGACCTCACGACGTGTCTAGCGGAGAATAACGTCATAGCCCTACAAGGCCCGATAATGTCCGTAGTAGCAGCATATGTCCGACCCGCAGGTTTGGAATCTACGTACACTATGGTAGAGAAGCTGGTCAGCGGTCTGGAATCAGTATCCCCCCTAGCCGGTGCGCCCTGGTAGTCGCTGGTGACTTCAACGCTCGCCTCGATCAGCCGAACTTGAGCCGCACCATAGCCTTTCGAGACACCCCAGCACATTACGAATGCTGGATAGTCAATTCCTAGCTATGGCCAACATTTTTGGGGTACTCCGGAAGCTCGGTCATCGACGTGTTCGCCACCAACGTGCCCAAAGACGTGATCAGGTATCAGGGAGGACACAACAAGCTTCGTGAAGGTGCATGCAGTCGAGCCCACGTTCCAGTGACCGTGAACCTCACGGTTCAGGTATATATATGATAGACACGGAGGTGTATGCGCAGCGCCTATTCGAAGTGCTGCACTCTAGTATACAGCCAGCTCCCTTTTCCAAAAAGCACAGGGCATGGTTCGACCACAGCTGCCGGCTTGCTTGCCGAGCCCAGATTGCCTTCAGGTCTCTAGCAAAATCACATCCGGGTTACCATTTGTTGGCCTCGAAGTTCAGAACAATTTGCAGAAAAACATACGCAGCGTAATAGGTATCAGGAGATGCTGGAAGCTCGCCTTATAGCCGAGGCAGAGCGTCAGCCCTATAGATGGCTGTCCCACCGAGGGAGCACTGCGGCCTTCCCTATCAGCTCGTCAGCCCTTATTAACCACTTCTTAGAAATGTTCGCTTCACAGGACACCGCTCCTCGCGACGTGCCCAACCTAGTCGCCGTGTGGGGTGAATCGACGACATGGCTACGGGGCTCCCTCCAGCAGGATATCACCGTCGATGAGTCCTACGAGGTCTCCGAAGTCTCCGCAGTAATGCAGCCTCCGGCCCCGACAGAACCCGCAATAAGCATTTAAAATGTGCACTTTTGCTTGCTTCTTGCTGGTCCGCGCTATTCAACGAATGCTTGCGGACGGGCACGCTCCTAGCAAAGTGAAGGGATGCATATCTGCTAGTTATACCTAAGGGGAAGCGGGATCCGGCCCTCCAGTCATCTTGGCGGGGCATCGCGAAGAAGAGCGTATGCTATAAGCTCCTCTCTTGTTTGCTGGCATGGAGACTGTGTGATTGCCTGCAGGGCGTAGGAGGCATCCCGACCGAGCATGAGTTCCGCAGAGATCGCTCGACAGAAACCGCCTATACGATTCTGATAAAGGACGTTAAGAGGGCTTTAGCCATAGCGATAAACCCACTGTATGCAGTAGTCGTCGACTCCAAGGCAGCATTTGATTCGGCGCCTAGGGACATGGTCTTACGCACTTGGCAGGGGTCGGAGTTCCAGTCAAAGTGCTCAGCCTTCTCACGGCCATCCTACAGGAGAACAGAATAACGACCGAGGATGGTATCGCCGAACTCAAACCTTTTGCCCAGACAACAGGCCTAGCTCAGGGTGACAACCTGAGCTTTCTCCTGTTCCCTATCCTACTGAGGGACCTGCCCGCCCATAAAAGAGGCCCGAGAAATCTAGTCAAAGTTATCTTGTACGCGGACAACTTGGTCATATATGGTCCAAGCTGGTTTCAGGTACAGCAAGTCTTAGCCCGTCTTCACGTCGCTCTAAATGCTTTGGGTCTAACGGTACACCAGGGAAAGGCAGAAGCAATGAAATTCAGGAGAGGCGTCGTATGGTATACGCGTCATTTCGGAGGACCTCACGGCGCAGAACCTCGAACAGCTTAACCTTGTTAAAGCCTCCTTTCTCAAGAGGGCTCTGGGATTACATATATTGACACGGAACCGCCTAGTATATCTCCTAGCAGACACACCGCTGTTCACCGAAGATCTGCGGCACCGTTTCGACAACGGCTTTCAAAAGCAACATCGAATGCTGGGAGATGAAATTTGCGGATATCGACGAAAAATTCTTCGGAATTGGAGCAATGACACGTAACGAAAGAAGAGGGGCGTACCGTCACAACCGTCATGTCGTGACCCGCTATGCCGTACACAGCTTTCAGCACAAACTTTGTATCGTGCTGGACTTCTCCGAACCAGATGACCATTGCAGGTGCTCTAGATGCGAAGCACACTGTGGAAGATACCACGCCGCCTCCTGTCCTATGGTCCCTTCCCTAGGTAGCCTAACTAACCCCATCTTAAATTATTTGCGATGAGCACTCTCTAGTCTATTTTCATACAGGAGAAAATTGGGTTGTAGCCATATACCCCGTATTGTAAATACTTATATACCGGATGTCATGTGGCTCAATTCCCAACGTGATACGACCATGCCCAATGGTGGAATTTTAGCCGCTATTGTATACAGAGATATATATTGTGTTTATACTACCTGGAAAAGGTGAATACATGTTTTAATTATTAAATAATAATAATTGTGCACATATTTGATAGCACGAAAACACTTTTTAGAAAGAAAAACCTCAGTTAAACGCAATCTGTCCACTCCCACCTTATCCCATATTAGTGAAATACAATATGTGGCGATGGGTGCTATCTGTATCCCGAAAAGAGCGACTGCTTCATTGACCGAAAGCATATGTGGACATTTAATTGCCACAGCTGCGATGATGACCTTTTGACCTTCTCCTGGATGTGTGTTCGAAAGCTGCTACCGCTTGGTGATAAGGCAATCCCCAGTTATGGAAATTGGTTCACAAATTTTAATTCTGTTCCTCTGATTTGAAGCACGCCACCCCCGGTCAGGCGGCGCCCCTCTGAAATTGTAAGGTTACTGTGTTTTCCCAATTCACCTTTAAGCCTATAATAAATAATGCAACCTCGAGTACTTCGGTCAGTTTTTCGTATCTTTGTTGAGTTACAGAACTTCAACTGGCTGCACCAACCCATCCGATAATCAGACTATTATATGAGTTCCCCGTAGGACTTTTTCGCCCAGCAGTGCATCTCAGCTCGTATAGTATCTACACGTCATACCACACGGGGCAATTCGGGTTTAGCAGGTCTGCAAATCCCATAATAATCGCTCTTTGCTGCCAGCGATGCATGCGCATCATGCGTTGTTATATCCGGTAGAAAAAAACTTGAAATACGGGCATACCAGAGTAAAGATTCTAAGGCCAACCTAAATCGTCTTTCATTCAATCGCTCAGCAGGAGACGTTAGCTAATGACGCACGATAAAATGTGTTGATATTTTGGCCATGACACTTTAGCACTCATGCGTTGGTGGTGCAACGGGCTCTCACAACAAGTTGAAGGACCAGCTATTCCCGGAAGTCTACGGCAAAATCGTACGCGGAGCTACTCGACACATGAGATGGCATCGACACGCCAAAATGTATGTCGAAGCCGTTAGGATGCATCCGTGAAGTTCCGTGACATTTGTCACGGACAGACAACGGCAAAGACTTGCAAGAGTTTGCCAGGCAACTCCGTCGGGCTGTAGAGCATTGCGATTGGAACGGGGCATTGCCGATTGCGAACCTGCTAGAAGTCCTACGCGGTAGCTGTTCGACACATGAATTGACATCGACACGCCAAATGTTTGTCGAAGTTGTTAGGATGCAACAAATTCCGTGTGATTCGCGCGGAGCGCGGCGCAGACGTGCTGGTGAAGTTCGCCAGGTGAATCCGTAGTGCTACAGAGCATTGCGATTGGGGCGGGAAATTTCTGATAGCGAACCTGTTAGGGCAGTGATTCCGCAGTCTCTGGACGACCATTTCAGAAACCACGTCGTTCACAACGCCGGCAACCTCGGAACTGGCTGGTCGAGACCATCGGGGAGGCTGAAGCGGTCGTGCAGTGGCAGAAGTGGCAGCGGATAACCAGCCTAGATCTCACTACCGCACAGCTCAACCCTCGCTGCGCCGGCGGCATCCGTCGGCCGAGCATGAGAGGTCGCAGAGAAGCGGGCAACAATGCTAGGTCCTATGGCTACACACCTCACAGCGATGTCGTCGTCAATTTCTTCCAGTCGGGCAAGTGTTTCAGATGTGGTGACGGCACGGATCATATTGCCAACGACTGCGCGCACAAAGGCATTCGGTGGTGTAGGTCGTGCGGCAAGACTACACATCTACGGTGAGCTTGCCAGAAGCAGCAGACTGGCTGCTTGCCTCCTCGCTACGTAGAAGGAGGACGCCGATGGATCGTCATCAGAAGAAAATAGGTGCAGAGAAGAAAAGAGTACATACATCGTGCGCGTTAAAGCGACAGTAAATGCAAGGCGCTCACTTCACGCCGTTGGACGGCTCGTCCGGATATCAAACCAACTTTTGTGAAGGTTGACATCAAATGTTCAGAGGCGAGCATAGAGGTCGACGCTGGTCGCGACGCCTCGCATAATGCCTCTACAACGATTTGAAGCAGTGCATCCGGTATGCGTTCGTCAGAAAGCGGGCATCACCCTAACAGTGGCGAATGGACAAGCGAAGGATCCCATATTCGTTCGTGAAGGTGCAGACTTTTCTCAAAGCCAGGTCGAAGCTACTGCTTCGCTTGTATCTAGTCGACGATCCCAAATTTCCGATATTATTGAATCGCGCCACTCGAGGGTACTGGCCCTCGAGTGGGGCAGCGTTCGCGTTGACGTCAAGCACCAAAAGGACGAGAGGAACCCTACCGGCGCCACATGCGCTTACAGTTTAATTCAAGGATGTCGGCCGAAACCTGCGCGACCAATCCGAGGAGACCCACCCGCAGCAGCAGCAGCAGCATAGCGTGCTAATGGGGAGGGGGTCGTTTCAGTGAGGAGAGTCGGTAGCGGTTCGTGTCTACCACGGACCAAAACGGTGAACAACCGGAATCATCGTGCATGTACGCGGCTGTGGACGTTACTATGTGAAACTCGCAGCTGGCAGTACGGTAAAGCTGCACGAGGGCAGCTGAAGGAGACGTTGGCCTTCGATGCGTCGCCTTCTTATGGGTTTTCGGAACACATGCGTGCTAGCGAGGTGAAGAAGGGAGCCGGTCCTCTGAAAGCAGCCGCAGTGGCTACGAAGCCAGCGAGCAGCATCGTTCCGGCGACCTCGATCCTCGGCTGCAGTGGCGCACCCAACACCGTGGCTGCGCGCAGCGGTCGCAGACGGGCAACAAAACACAACGTCCACTACAAGAAGCTACATAAGGCTGATCGGAAAGGCTCGCTGATAACGATGTCGGTGTCGTTAATTATTCTGTACCGTTAGATGATTATATATATATACAAAATATTGTGATGATTTATTAATCATTTACAATCCGTTTGCACACTCGGCAATGTTTGCCATAGAAAAAAAAATTATATATATATATATATATATATATATATATATATATATATATATATATATATATAATAGAACTAATGCACAAAACAAACGTCCTGTATCGCTTACTTCTGTTGTCAGCAAACTCTTTGAGAGCGTAATCGCTGAAGCCGTTTACAACAACGCTAATCTTCAGGGACTTATTTCAAGAGAACAGTTCGCCTATCGACCAGGCTACTCTACGGTCCTGCAACTCCTTGAAACACAAAATGATTGGGCCTTGATGCTAAATGACAGCAAGCCATTCGATTGCATATATTTTGACTTCAAGTCGGCATTTGAAACGGTCACACATAATAAACTCCTGCAGGTCCTCCGTAGTTATGGTGTCGGCAGAAAAATAGTTGAGTGGGTAGCTGCATTCTTGCGTAGCAGAACTTTCCGCGTACGTGTTCATGACTGCCTATCATCCGGTGCTCGAGTCACTTCTGGCTGTCCACAGGGCACCATACTTGGGCCGCTTATGTACATATTGTACACTGATTCATTAAAACACATCGTCCCGAAACATGTACATATGAAAATTTATGCAGACGATATTAAAATGTATACTATTGTTGATGATGATGTTAAGGCTGCGGCTTTACAAGCAGTATTAGGTAACTTCTTTGAATGGGTTTGTAAACTTGATCTCAAATTGTCCGTACAAAAGTGCGCTATTCTACATTTTGGTAAAACAAATCCTAGGTACTCCTATACCCTTGGCGGTGAGAATCTACAGTCTGCAACGATCATGAAAGACTTAGGTGTATTAACTTGCACTAGTTTAAAATATAGCGCACATATAACGGAAACTGTCGCCCGCGCATCCAGGAAAGTTAACTGCATTATGCGGACGTTTGTACTGTCGGACGCTAGACTCTACGTCAGTCTTTACAAACAATATGTGTTACCAGTGATACTGTACGCGTCTCCTGTTTGGAATACAGGCCTGGCGAGAGACAAGAAACTCATCTCTACAATGCACAACAGATTTTTAAAACGCGTCGGATACAGGTGCAATATTGACCCTAAAGAGATCGAATGTGATTCAATTTTACAGCTTTTAAAAGACAACGATACCAAAATGTTCGATAAAATCTGTCAGAACGACAAAAGACTGCAATATTTTTTTTTAATAAGGTCGTAATGCCAACACGAAGTGGCGCAAATTTATACGCAAAAGCCACCGCAAAGAAAACCTTTGTAAACAGCCTTTTTGCATGGCGCAGTAGCCGCCAAGCACGCAACTGTAACAACTTATCTGGAAGATAAATATCCCCCCGTTTCGGGGTGCGTTTAATAATATATATATATATATATATATATATTGCCGGTACTTGATAGGTTCCGTTCACATGAGTCAGGTCACACTTCTCCTTTAGTGGGGAAGACGGTAGTGTCCGATAGATGGCTAGTACAAACACACTAGTTCAGCTGGGGTACTTTAGAAGAAGTTCGTGACATGGAGCAGTTGCAGCTACGGTAGCATCCAATTGAGTACGGTAGTACCGGTTGAGCTGGGCAAAAATCCACCAGCCGACGTAACAGACGACGCAACAACGTCGGCGTCCGAGTCAATAAACCATTAATAAACGACACGTTTGTGGACATTTCGGTCGGTGTCTCCGCACACACAGGGAGATGTCTTTTTCTATCTGCCATGCGGCGGTTTTATACCAAAGCTCTGGCCGAGATTGGACACTTTGACATCTTTATATCTCGTTACATTTGGAAGGGAGCCGCATGCTCGTCACACAAGATATATCGTGCACAGCTACCACTACTTTGTGTGTTTCTTTCTAGGTTTTCACCAGTCATGTGAACAGTGCCGATACTGGTTCTGCTCGCAAGTTACTCTTGCTAAATACTAAGCAATAAACTGTCAGGCATTTCAGCGATCTCTTTATAACCTCTCAACGTAGGATGGACGCTCATGTCACACAATCCGTCATTCGTTTTGCATATATGTTGTAGAATGCAACTAAGTTGTGAAATAAAGAACATTATATGATTATTTTGCAGTAACACGTTAAGAGTCGTCTTTCGGTCGCACTCAAACGTCACGTACTCCCAAATGTCACAAGTACCATCAAATCACTTGTATGGCGTTTTGTACTATGCGTATATAGTAATGATATTTCGCAACAGTTTTTTGTTTCGCTAGACTTACAGTGGAACTTAGCTAGTCATAGCAAGATACAATCTTCGCGTAAGTTGGTAGTTACTACGACGTATACTTAATTTTGCTCGACGCTCTGTAGAAATTGTTTTCAGCCTGTTGCAGATGACAGCTATCATAACATTGTGAACATATTTTACCAACACATATATAAGTTTCACTGATATCACTGCATTCATTTTACTATACATATGTACGTTACGAGCCCGCTAAAAGCATGATTTCTAGATTGTCAAAGCTTTTGTTGCGAAAGACTAAAGGTAGTAACCTTGACGCAGCCCATCCAGTGGGCCGTATGCGTTGATGTTAGGACACGTCAGGACCGCCACAGTTTGTCTGATCATCATGATTTGATGGTCTACAAAGTCACTCCTTCGCTGTACCGGTAACGTTTGTACCCGTCGGCGGATAAGGCGACCACTGCGTTCTGCTGGTCCGATTGCACGAGTCGTAGCTTGTAAATCTACCGGTAGGGGCCCAGAGCTTTCTCATTATGTAACCCGATAATTCCTAGGCACAGCATGATTGATGTTATTATTGGCGCTTTACATATTTAATTCCTGCAATCAACTGCGAACTACAAACGTCAGCACACTGGAATCGTTACTCCATGACATCCGCGACTATGGACGCGGCACATGATGTAAGCTTTATGAAACTATCGTTGGTGTGGTTAGGCCTGGCATCGTGGTTGTCGTAGCCCTTCAACTGGCGGGCCTTTTAAAATTCCGCTGCTAAACCTGGCGCCAGGTTGTCGTTCTTCTTACATAAAAGGTCATTTTACGTCAGCGAGCGTTAGGTTATTGTTCTTTTTCTTCTTTCTTCACCCTAATCGGACGTGAGTGCATGCTAATGAATGAATGTATTCCTACTCATCTCGAGTTTGGCACATATGTGCCGCGCAATAACTGAATGTCTATTAGGTGGGCAACGCAGTTACCGGCCGACAATAAGTGTGGTCTTCGACCGATTTCACATTTAAATTGACGTTCCTTTCATAAGCGACGCACTCCACAGTTTAGCGCGGCTTTGCCTGGCTAGTCGCACAGCTCGCGACGCCCCAATGCTAGAACTCTTGTTTCCATGCCACTGCTCCTGACATAACATCAGATGTCGTAGTCTATTTTTAGAACTCCTCAACTACGCCGGTCAACACACACACACCCATTCATCTTCTAGCCAAAATAAATTACTAGAATTGCCAGTAGACATTTACCATAGTTTACAGCTGTTCAGAATGCTAGCTATGAGGTCCGTAGGTCTCTGAGCAACTTCCATTCTGGAACATTCCATCACAAAAATGTAGTTGCTACCTAAGCAAACTAAACACAAACAGACGTTTTTTCTTTATATATATATATATATATATATATATATATATATATATATATATATATTTTTTTTTTTTTTTTTTGTTCTGGGAGGTTTCGGTAATGCATGATGCACATGCGCCACTAGCAGCCTGCGTGACTAGTGTGAGACTCGCAAACCCACTAAACCCGGATTCCTCCCCACCCCCCCAGGCTCGGTATTACTTTGGCATTACATCGAAACCGTAGGAGAGGATATATATATATATATATATATATATATATATATATATATATATATAATTAAATATATATATATATATATATATATATATATATATATATATATATATATATATATATATATATATATATATATATATATATATATATATATAAGCTGAATCTCCGTCGTTTCAAATCATCGATGGAGGACAGTATATCCTCCAGCAAATAGACAACAGGATTTTTGAAGGACGAGTGCAATCAACACGCTCCTTTGAGGATGGCCGGCACGATGCGTTCAAGCTTTGCCATGTATCTTTGTATATATGGCAATAAACCATACTGAATATACGCTGTAAAGGTATACATTTCATGTGGGGGTATGTTTACTGCGCTATGCTACTACATGGTATTTATGTAACAAAGCACTTTGCTGCATGATTCGATGGGTATCACGTACAGCAGTGGCTGCTGTAGTGCTCATCGACTAACTGACTATAAACATATCTACATCATCACATTTATTTCACTCATATTGAGTATGCATATAGCATTGATACTTAAACTTATTGTTGTCAGCTGCTCTCGGCATGCCATTCGAGAGAGGCAGTGATCTCTTCGTTAGAGCCAGACAGGCAGACGCATGATACTTCGTACACGCTTGATAGCGAGCACAGTCGACAGATGCAATCTGTGTAGGCCTCGGGGAAGTTCGTATTCTAACAGAGCAGGTGATAATAGCCATGAATTGTGTAAATGGTATAGACGTAACGATTGTCAAATGCAAGCCCAGACCAGAGGTGAAAGACACTATAGTACTATAGGCGGCGCTTGCAACCCCAATCGAATTGTCTCAACAACCGGTGCACAGCCTGACATTAGGCATACAAAGGGGCGCCGTTACCCGCACAAGCAAAGTGCTCGCTTTGTTGTAAAACACCTTTTAAGCAAACCACAGTTTGCCCGAATGAGTTGTCCCCATATTAGTCTTGGAATAATCTTGAGGTAGAAGGGTGCCACTCCCATTGAGACAGTCGCCGAACATCGCATACCTTCTTCATAAGGTAAGACAAGTTCTGTGCGCACTGTCTCAGCATTGTGCGCAGCAAAGGTCGTCCCAGTATAATGCAGCTAAAGCAAACATGCGAATATCTACAAAAAATCCACAAGGTGAGTCATTTAAACAAATGTAGAGGAAACAATGGCAAAGAGTGTTACCATATGCTGTTTTACTACCGTCTCACCGGGCGAGAAAGTGCAAAGACCGCCGATGCGTCTGGCAGCTTGCTGCGTGGTATTTAGCGCATATCTGCGAGCAGAACCGGCAACGACACTGATCGCCAACTTGGTGAAATCCTTGAGTCGAGCACACTAAGTGATGATAGCCATGCACAATGTACCTTGTGTACACGTGCCGGCTAGTTCATGCCATTCCATCCCAAAGCTCCCTAGAGAGGTACACATCTAACTGCGCTACCTCAGCCGAGGCCTCGATCACTTTCCCTGCCGCTATAACAAATGTTGCTGAAGTGGTTCAGTAATAGGTGACTTAAGCCTGACTCTGATGGCTTCCACTGCCGGTCCGCACCCCAAGACAAAGCGGTTTCTTGCCGTTCGCGGCAAGCAAAGGACGCGCTTCATATATTTGTGAAGCATCTTTCTAGCTGTGCGAAATTATATATATTCCTTTTAAATCATAAATAGTAACATTGCTAACAACACGTTTGGCAGAAATGGGCAGGTATTATATTTTTTATTCTCTTGATCATCAAAGTGTCTGTAATCTTAAACATGTTTAACATTATGTCTATTATTGTATTCCAAAAGCTTGCAGAGTTTTAAAATTATTTGCTCTTTGTATTGAACGTAGTAGGTCTATCTTCATTGGATGTATGCTGTACTTATTGGCGACTGGGCGGTAAAACTTCATTAATTTAAACTTCATGATTATTTTGGTCGTTCTTCAGACCCGGCCACTAGAGATGTATACGTTACAATTGGCACCACAAAATGTGTAAAAACTTTATTAAAATGTTCAAGTTCTTCGAGGATACGGTTCGTGCTACCCACCTGGTTGAGAACACTTGTAGAACAACATTGTTTGCGTGTTCCGAGTACTTGAGGCTGACCGATACGATCACATTCAGATCCTTTATGATTCGTAGAGAGTTGAGATTCGTTCTTTTTTATGCTTAAAAAGAAGGGCGGCACATTTATTAGGTGACAGCACTCGATCATTATTTAGGGCTCAATCTGAGAAATGAACGGGCGCGGCTTGGAAAGGCGGCGGGCTCGTCGGGCGTCTCCACCTTTCCATAAATCTTAATGTTGTCTGATACTTTTTAGAACTCTCTCTCGCACATCTTCCCTTTCCCTATAAAACCCGACCTAGTAGGGGGATAACATATTCGACTGAGTCGACGTATGAAATGGTCATATTTGCCGTATTGGAAATATTTGTTCGTGCAGAAAGTCAGCTATTCATACAACAATTCTTCTCTTTTCAACACGGAAAATAGGTAGCATGGAGAGCAGCTAATCAGGCAAGATTGCTTGAAAAGCATAATTCGAATTTAACATATAGTATTGAAGCGGTTGGATTTATTAACAAAGTTAGCCCATTCAGATTGGTGCTGGGTAGTTGAACGGCACGGTGTTCCCCGGAGGGTGTGCAGATGTTTGTTATTTGTTATGGCCATTGTTATACCGGCCTTGCTTGTCCGCCGTACTCTTCAATGATTAAGCCCGTTTTGTGCGCATGGCATACGACAACTGCCTTGAACATAAGTTGTATTTCCGAATCGTTGAAAGATTACTTAGGGACAGAGAGGATGCATATTTTTTTTGAACAAGTTCATTTATTCATTATATACACAATTACAATGGTATGTTGTTTCATACATTTACAATTATTTGCAAGGAGGATATAGTAATTTAAACCTACTACAGTTACCATTGTCTTGGTAAAGTTGCAGCCAGAATAAAATTACTTGTGTTTACCTCTATGCGAGGGTCAATTTAGGAAGACTAGTGTATCCATTATTGACGGGGTAATAGGTGTGACTTTAAATTCTCCTTGAAGTTATTTAAGGATTTCAAACAACGCAAGCTAACCGGAAGAGTGCTCCACTCTCTGACAGCTTGCACGCCAAACGCTTGGCTGCCCTTGCTGCTTCGATGCATGCGGATCTTCAGTGTGACCGTGTTTGATGCTCTGGTCTCTCTCGCCCCTCCAAGGCGATCAAGTTCTAGTATCTTCGGCCCAATCCCATGGATACTCTTAAAAATCACTATCAAGGTTAAATAGCGCATAGTATTTTCTATATCTAAAATATTGTGTTGTTTTCTCTCTCGACTGGCCGATCCCCGAAACATACGAAGAAAGCGCCCCTGTGCCACACTCAGTCGCTCCGCCCAACCCTTACTGCAGGCAGTCCAGAATTCCGATTCGTACGTAAGGTGACTCAAGAAAAAGGCGTTGTAGAGCAGCTTGCATGAAGATGCTCCAATTTGGTTCTTGATGTATCTTGATGAGTTTGTGATGACAGCAAGTCGACGGATAAGGGTCCCTACATGCGCGCTGCCAGAGAGTTTTGCATCTACTGTTACACCCAGGACCTTGACACAGTCGATGGGTTGTATCAGGTGGCCATTTATGATTACAGGTACCATTCGAAGAATGGCGTTACCATGTCCGAAGACCACCACCTAAGTTTTCTTTGCATTGATAGCAATACGGTTTGCTGCACACCAAGCGTTGAGGGCAGTGACATCCTGCATCATCACCCGGTGTACCTCCTCACCAGACTGCCCAACATGTTTAAAAGTGCTGTCGTCAGCAATATGTTAAGTTCTTTGAACAAAAATGATAACAGGAAAGGCAGGCTGAAACTTCCGTTGAGATGGTAGCTTATCCACTTGGCATGCCTCTCAATCCTCGCAGAAATTGGGAATAATATTTAGTGTATAGGTACATCGACATCATTTAGGAACGACCACACAATTCGTTTATGGTGAATTTCAAGCATATGTCTGACGTTAACGGTTTAGACCTATTTGCTTTAAACTATATGTTGTTTCCTCGAGGGCCGCTCGACTGATAGAGAATGTATCGGCACATCCATCACGCGATAAATAGTGTTAACATTCAAAAGTCGAGCCGCGAACGTCGGACAAAGAGAAGCGTGCGCATGCTGTCGCCAAGCAGTCTATGCCTACAGAGAGCAACGACTCATGTGCATCTCAGCAAGAACACACAGAATCCCAATCGATACACACGCGACATCCGACGTCGCGCGCCTCAAGTCATCAAATACGTCGAGTGTTTCCCTATTTCTTCTCATAACCGGATTAGGAATTGACGCTGTAAACGAAGTAGGCAGGGAGAGTTGACTTATTGATAAATAACGATAAAGATAGAGTTGACCTAACTGACTATCGATAAATAACGATAAGGATAGAGTTGACCTATCGATAAATGCACATGCTCAGTTTGTTTACCGTAGACGTCGTCAATAGACTCGCAGTTCTGAGAACAGGTTTGCCCTGTTTGAAAAGCTTCGGTTGATTTCCATAGTATTATATATTGTAATTCAGGCCTATGCGGTAGGTGTGACCTTGACCTTACGTGGCTGACTACAACGTGAAAAGTCACAATGCAAACGTTTAATTTCAACGGCCTCGCAAATACTACAACACTATCATGTTGGTTGCTCAGACGCGTAGACCTCTTTACAAAGTGCAGTAAGCCATTTTTAATACAGAGGTCTAGAAACATAGATTGCTGGGTTACAAGCTTGATGACTGGTGTTTATTCAACAACAAGCAGACCTAATTTACATGCTCAAACAAGCGATCTGTAATCCGGCGTTCTTGACCAATGCTCTTATTCGATCAATCAACAGATAGCGTGCTTTACTCGGAAAAGAGTCTGGTTTCTAAGCATATAGTAGTAGTAGCAAGTATGATCAGAACGCCATGCATTTGAAAGTGCAAGAACCACGAAACATCTTATAGACGCCAGTTCTAAATAATTTAGCCAAATACAGTACTGCTTCATGTGGCCATGTTTCAGTGATTATAGCAATATTTACGTTGCGGTTGTAAAAGCATGTATGCAAAGCACAGGCCTTTTCTGCTTAACAAGCGTGCTTGCATTAAGACCTAGAGACACACGCAGTCTTCGTTTCTAACGATTATATTTTTCCAATCTCTATGAAATTCCTTTGTGAGTTATGCGTAAAGATGACCTTCGGCTTGTAACTTGTACGGCAGTGCGAGTCGGCGCTTGCTGAGCTGGGATAGCTCTCAACTACGAGAACGATGTGTTTAATCTTTCCACAACTCATCCTCGACCAGATGGTCATAGTCGACATCAACTTATGATCTCCACTCTGCGTTTCACTGTTACGGAATTATTGTGTTTGCACAGCTGACAATCTCCATTGCGCCCTTAGCGCAATGAAGGCCACCCACATGGCTATGAACTCATGGTGCATATCGAGTATATGTGAAACTGACCCGACTGGCCTTCTGTTCAGCCACGTAGGCTCAACTTGTTATCTGAATATATAAGTTCGTTATTTTATGTAGTAAGTTTATTATAGCAATTTTCTGTGAGCCAATATTATCCTCTGTGGGGATATATCGGACGTAGGGGCTTCTCTCCCGCAGTGTTCGACTGGGATAAAATCACAATTGGTGACTGGCGCCACTCTAACGTAGCGCCCTGTACAGCGCCCGCATTATTCCGCTGAATATCAGAGAATCTCCGCAAGCAAAATCCCTTTGCCCTACTATCACTAGTGGCAGATTGTATGCTGATTACGTACGGCACGCAATGAGCGAGCTCGTTCAGAGTCCAGTTTTTGAAAGCCAGTGGCGCAAAAAGCATCTGCATTTTGCAATGTAAAATGCAGATGCTTTGTTTGATGATATACTCTGCTACATTTTGCCATATTTTTTCTGTGTGATAGATCGCTCACTTCATCCACCGTATTCGGTCGCGTTAAGAGCCCTCGTTGGGCCGTCGGCATCCAAGGACCAATCACAAGTCGAAAATCAGGCCCTTTCTAGAACAATTGCTCTCTCGCGCAAGCTTTCGCAATCGTTACAGGATAGCTCTCGCCGCTAGCAGCACGCTGTGATCAACTCGCGCACTTTTTAGCGTATATATAATATGTGGGTTTTGTATGTCTAGTTTAAATTGTGCCGCCTTTAGGTTATCGCTTGTGCTTCTGTTGCTGTTTGGACCAGAACAATTACGTCACCTAGAATCTTTCATATCTGCAAACTGGTGCATACTAAGCTTCTTTAAGCCACACATTCACGTACGATAACGAGTCGTATCCTCGATGCGTAGGAAGTGGTTTCGTAAGACTAGCGTTTCTGCAACGGACTCGATCTCGGTGCGATTTGCTGCAATTTGTCTGCATATGGAGTTGTACTCTCGGCTATGGACGGTGTGAAGCTAGAAGCACCAGTCTAACTGTTTGCAAGGGAGCATTTTTCGGCCTGAATGTCCAATGATGTATATCATATGCACGCCTCACCATGCTTAATGGGCTGACGACTATGCTCAGTGCTTGCGCGTGTTTCCTTTTATTGTACGTGCGAAGACAAAATGTACGACAACGAAGAAAGACTAGCATACACAATTGTATACGATCAGGCAAAGTGTACAGCTGTGCTCCTTCGACGCATTTGTTTTCATTGACAAGTTGTCGGCAGAAACAGAAAAGGGTTTTTGTCATATATATATATATATATATATATATATATATATATTTCAATTATATTTATTTCACTCAGATTGAGTATAATATACAGTTTAAGATGTTTCTTCATAATACTCCATCTTCTTCACGCTTTTGGCGAGAGAAGTAGTGCAACGATTATGCGATATATATATATATATATATATATATATATATATATATATATATATATATATGTATATCTGCATGTGAGCCTACACCTGCATGCTCCAGCATATGGCCTTTTAAGGTCAATTATTTACGATGCATTTTTCGCGCATTGACAGGTGCGCAAAGCCAACCGAATCCAAACAAACCGATGCGCTTCTTGGTTGGACCCAAGAGCGGACCTTCAGAAGAAGGACAGCGAGACAAAAGAAAGAAAAGGAACACGGAGAGCGAGGAACAGAGAAGCAAAATTCAAACGCATCTTTATTGTAGCGTGGTCTGGTATTTCACGGCCGGGAAATGGGAACCCCCAGATTGATTTTCGGTAGCAGCTGGAATAGCACTCCGAACGGTAGTTGTGAGCAAGTTGTGCTAACGGCCAGTTTTCAGCGGTTACTCAGTTGATCGGCTTATAGGAAGCAGCCCGTGTTTTGCCATCAGTGTCAACAACCAACTAATGACGAGTGTCCAGCTGAGTAGTGGCTATGGCTGGCGATTTACGCGCGCGCCCGGTTTGATATATAGCCTCGTTAGATGGTCGACTCGTTCGTTTAGAAGCCGTTGGCGGTGCACACAGCAGCGATGACCGATGGCTATTACATATGGAGCATGAATATATAAGCATGTATATATATATATATATATATATATAAGTCCAGCGTAAACACACATGCATATATACTACTCGAACACCTGTATATGTGGGTACATATTAGTTTAATGAGATTCCCAAACCTGCAGCTGAAACTTCCTAGCCTCGAACGCTATCTTTTCCACAAGACAGCGACAGACGCATGCATGTAATAATGTACACACGAGTATGTGTATGTATGTATTTTTTGATTTATATGTTTAATGTGCATGTCCCTTCTCATCGCTTCCTCAATTCTCTCGTCAATCCTCATTTCAGACATATACAAGGGCACCCTTATGCACACGGATGCCTTGTTACTGTACTTCTGCTGTCTGTTTTACTTACAAACGAAACTTCTCTAGAATACTATTGAAGGTTGCTGCGCGCCCAATACAAATTTTGCTCCTTGCAAATAGCATATTGCGTCCGTCGCACTAGCCTTAACAGATAAGTTTATTTGTCGCCGTCGTCGCCACTATCTGCCAAGGGGTTGCGAGAGTTTACAGCGTACATACATCTGTCTGAATAAGACAAACATATGACAAACATTATTACCATACTTTATAAGACTAAGACGTGGAAACGCTGCACATTCAGAAAATGACATCTTATTACAATACTTGCTTACTTTTGCGTGAGTATGAAGAGTAGCGCGAGGAAGATGAGGAGACAGTGTACTGGATTTGAGTCCCTGGAGACTAACGCGACTCTAGTTAGATACACTGGCTGAATTCACTGATTATCTAGCACAGCCAGATAAGGCTAGAACGCATATGCTCATCGACAGGTGTTTTGTGCATCTAGGCCACCTGTCACATTCACGTGGGCCTCCCTAGTCCCACTTGGGTGCACGCACATCAGCGTGGGCCAACCGTGTATTACGCGTGCATGATATATATTATATATACTCTCATAGAAACGACTACATTCGCAACGCATGTATAGATGTGCTAAATCTGCATCTCGTGCATTCAGGCCTTATATGCATATGAGCTTTCAAACAAAAAACGTTTAACCTATCATCACATTTGACATATCGCAATATCGTCAGAAAGAATTCTCCAGAAGATCTTCTGCAAGCTAAACGTATCGAGTACGCGGTCGACCAGACCCTTCGCGGTGCAATTCATGTGTTTCAGTCAGGAATCGAACGAGCTGTGGCAAAACCCGGAGGCGATTTGTACGCAGTCTTTGTAGACACCGTCAAGGCGTTCAACCAAGCACCTCGAGATCGTCTGATGAGGACACTTCGACACGCAACGGTTAATGGTATTCTTCTGAGCGTAATTTCCAGCTTATCTTCTTGCTGTGGTGTATATTACGTAGGGTAAGGCAACTTGTGGTAACCTCGCAAAAAGACCTATCGAGCTGAGTCTTCTTCACTTCTCTGCTTTCCAACTTTGTCGCTTATATTCGACAGAAGTACTCAAAAGCCATGTATGAATTTTACAGAGCATGGAAGACACCTTACTCGGGCAATTTTGGTTTGCATGAAAGGTGTTTCGCAATGTACATAAAGCGTGCACTTTGCTGTTTATTGCGGTTAGGGAGCCATTTCGTGTCTCATGTTATGCACTGGTTGTTCAGATAACTCAATTAGGGCTAAGGACATTATCATTTGAAAGTTTTACCTCGGAATGGCAAAATAAAGTTGATCCGACGGGAAGTTGGACATCTGTTTATTCTCAGTGTTTCTCAGATCTGGTCTGGTGATGCGTTTGCTGCGTCTACACCAGATACGTAGTTCATGGCTTTTATTACCTGGTCTACTAATAGAACTCACACGATGAGATCATAGAATGCATCTGTCGAAAGTGCTCTCAAGCGTGTACGAAGTATCATGCGTCTGCCTGTCTGGCCCTTACAAAGGGATGGCTAAACTGCCTCTCCCGAATGATATGCCAATGCAGATGACAACGGTAGAACTATCAATGTTATATGCATAATCAATATGAGTGAAAAAATGTGATGATGTACTTAAAATGGTTGCGAATGTTCATCACATGAGGAAGCCGCTATAAGCATCCTTCTTACCAGTGAGCTGGTGACAGTGCACAGTGGTAGAGGCATGAACGAGTTCTGTAAAGTACGAATATTTCCCAGTTACGCCAGAAAAAGCCGCCCAGGTCCGTGCCTAGTTTAAGCATAGAGTTAGTATGGTCAACGCTTTTTAGCTCGTCAGGTGAATATAAACCAGTTCACAGTTTGGCGCCAAGTATTGTGGACGTGTGTTTACGAAGCTGAGAGGGATCATGCTTCCCGTGTGAGTGCAGGAAGCTCAGAGGGATCATGCTTCCTGTGTGAGCGCAGGAAAGTAAGCCCAGAGAGTGAGATACCATTGTAGTGCGTGCATGATCATTTTGGTGTACTGTGTGTGGTGTGCGACGAAGCGGCGAGGTGCCAGGCTGATATGGAGTTCAAACGGGACCTCCTCGGGAGGGAAGCAAAACGAAACCACTCGCGTAGGGATCGGGAGGCTCCAAGGGGTTCACATTTTAAATTTAAAAGGCTGTTCAACTAAAGGATGTTAACGCAGTATAACATTGCACTATACAAAAAGTGTCTGGAATGGCGTACAGATATGTAGCACTTTACTGCACTACACAGTCTATGTATAAAAAGAACAGTGTATGCATGTGTAGCTGTATATACATTGCAATAAGACGTCCAATTCCATAAGTGGTTTCGAATTAGTTGCGTCAGGTAGACGCCTAGGCAGATTAGGCGGCGGTGTCGGCATCTATGTGGGTTTCATCTGTAATATTTTCTCATCGCGTTCTGTTTGTAGTGTTGATGGCAATGGCCAGGTAGTATATTTGTATTTAAAAAAAACAAGACGGTCTTGAATGTTTTATTGTAGGATTTTACTCCAACCATGTGTCTTGCAAAGACACCGTGCTAAATACTCTAGACGATATGTTGCCAACATGTATTATACCTCTACCGCTGTCATTGGTATGGAGGATGTAAATGTCAACTTTTTTCTGTCCCGCTGCCTAGCGATTATACTTGATTTTTTTCGTTTGAGACTTCTGCCTTGTAGTAAATTGCATAACTGGACCTGCGTCTGGTACGTGCATAGACCAGGTGCTGTTTCCAATTGCCCAAGATTAACTACTGTCCAGCATGTGGTTCTTGAAACTCCGCTTTTCTCTGATTATTAACAGGTTCTCATATCTTTTTCTGCCAACTTCGCGGCTGCTAAACCGTTGGCCGCGTTGGCCCCAAACTTACGAAACAGACACAGTAGGGCTAAAAGTGATTTGTTGCTATATAGCTTACAAGATATCTCGCGGTTAGCGGTTTATGACGAAGTAGACGTAAATTCGGCTCTCCATGTTTTCAGTAAAGTTCTGCTTCATATATAAAGAGTTCCTTGACCTTGTGGGAGCTTCCTGCTTCTAATATTTAGGTGGGTCAATTTTTCTTTTTTTTTTAGGTTTACGACTTTTGTATCGCAGAGTTAATAAAACGTATCGCAGACATTGTAAAATAAACTCGGTAGAATCAATAACTACCTATTTAATGAGTCGTCACCGCTACCTAATTGCAATCCGCGCTACGAAGACAGCATTCCATCGAAATCGCTTTGCTTTCTTGCGTGATGATTCCTCTCAACTCTAGAAATTCATCAATGAACTCTGTGGTAGGCGACATGATTTAATGGACTTACCGACTGCTTTAACTTACAACAACACTAACTTACAACAACGACACTTTAACGTAGTTAGCGAGAAAGATCATTGGATGATGGCCTTTGAACAAGGCCTCATATAAAACGCCACCGTAACCGAATCACTTTCTCCCTGTATGGTTGGTTTCGGTTCACTTAGAGCTGGTCACGCCGCGACCCTAGCAGAAAAGAACAAGATGAACAAATATGCCGAACTGACACGAACCATAACTTTAGTCCAGTGGCCTTCAAGACTTTGGGACTACCGGACCCTTGACTGAGAGACTACTTACTAATTTGGGCGAACGTTTGGAGATAACCACTGGGGACAAGCGAGCTGCAAAATCTTCAAGGCAGAAGCTTTCAATTGGCCTTCAGCGGGGCAACGCGATCTCAATAATGGGATCACTTGCTGAATGGTGCAGACCAGGGCTGTTCTGAAATTTAATACGTTTACTTACACAAGAGTGTAATATGAATTGATGAATAAAAAATGTATTGCATTTTAAACATTGGATGACCCAGTAGAAATTGCAGACGAGCTAAGCCGTTACTTTGCCACGTTAGGCAATACTACGGTCGCTCACTTTGAGAAGAGCGCAGATGTAACAGCCTTACTTGACGAGGTATAGAGGAAAAATGGCAGTGTATTTTCACTCTCTGTTCCTGAGGTTCTTAGTATCCTTTTCATTCTTAAAGCTAACTGGAGTCGAGAATGTCATAAATGTATCAGCATAATTGTTAGGGCAAGAAGCTCCGTCAAATGCAGGACCTCTGACTGCCATTATTTTTTTCAATTTTCAATTTGAGGTTTATTCACGAAACCGCAATTTCACAATGCTTAAGTTCTCGTATATAAAAATATTTAAAATGTGTATTAAAAAAATGTGTGTAAAAAGTGTGCATGTAAAATGTGTAACACCACTATTATCTATTTCATACTATAACATGACTCACTCCATACGAAACTAGCAATTGAAGTTGCTTAACACTTCTCCCGTTTACACAATTTCAACCTATTGACGGGAAACTAGTTTTGACTAGTTTTTACTCGTTACCAATTTTTTCACCTCACGTTTAAATAATCCGACTGAGGTAAGTACACGAATTTCTCTGGGAAGTTCGGTCCAGATAGTCGGAAGGGTGTATGCGAGAGCATGACGAGTGGTTTGCTTTAGAGCTACTGGCCTCACAAATTCCGTTGCACGTCGAGTTGTGCGTCTAACAGCAGCTCTTATAGGGAAAGCAGCATCATCCGGAATAACTCTTCTATACATCTTAAATGCAAGCGTGGCAATTTTAACCCTGTAAATATCCCTAAGTGTTAAAAGTTTTGAAAGTTAGTCTTGAAAACACTTGCAAACCGAATCGCTGCGGCGCAAGTTAAATACTGCCCTGAGGGCATCATTCTGAATGACTTCGGCCCTAGGAGTTATACCTTTATGATGAAATCTCCAAATTGAAATACCATAACAAAGAATTGGCACTAATAGCATTTTATACACCATAAAAAGACCCTCGACAGGCACTCCTAGTTCTCGTAGACGACGCATAGATGAAATTACCGCATAGCATTTAGGCGTAATAACGTCTAAGTGATCATGCCATCTAAGCGTCTCATGTAAAGTTAAGCCCAGACATTTGATAGTAGAGGAAAGTGTCACTTCCGTTCTATTGAGCTTTAGCATTTGAACCTGCGTGACCCTTTTTGCAGGGCGAAACAACATGAGTCCTGTTTTGGTTGCATTTATCACCAGACCGAATTTTTCAAACACAAGAACAGCATACTCTACTACTTGCATAGCCTTCTGTACATCAGCCTGTATCGCAGATGGTTGAATACGAAAAAGTAAGTTCGTATCATCAGCATAGACGATGAGCGTACAGGACCCTTCTGACGCGATCTCTTCAATAATGAAATTGATTAAAATGATAAACATAAACGGTCCTAAGATTGACCCTTGCGGCGTCCCAATGTTTACTTCTTCTAAGGTCGATTCAAAACAACCTACCTTTACCGCTTGCTGCCTCTCCGCTAGGTATGACCTAAACCAAGACACAACAGTGCTATCACAACCAAGTTTTTCGAACATATGTAAGAACAACGAGTGATTTACCCAGCTGAAGGCGGCAGAAACATCCAAAAAGACGCCAAGGCAACATTGGTTGTCTTGGAAAGAATTGGCAACCTCCTGATATAGATGAGCGAGGGCAAGCTCCGTTGAGCGTGCCTTAGGAAATCCAAACTGATTCCTCGAAAAGAAACCAATTGAACTAAGGTGCCCTTCGCATCTGGACTTAACTACCTTTTCAAATATCTTTGAGAGGTAATCCACTAAAGAAATTGGTCGGTAATTATTCGGATTTTTACGATCGCCCTTATTTTTAAATAAGGGAATAATTGTGGACACCTTTAGTCTAGCGGGGAAAACACTAGTAGTCAGGGAGCGGTTTATAATATGCGCCAATGAACAAGAAAGAGTGACGGAGGACGGCTTTAGCAATCGGTCTGGGATTCCTGCAGCCCCAACTATCCAGGAAGCTTTCGTGGATTCTAAACCTCTCTGTACTTCCGGCATACTTACTGGCAAAAAATAATGACAAATCTCTCTTAAACCAGGTGGTCTCCAGGGCTGGCTGAACGTTTTCCTTAACTTGGAGAGCCTTTACTGTATTGGATCCCACCGTAGCAAAATGGTGATTTAGCTCCGTCACTATATCCGTTGGGTCAGTCACAAGCCCACAACTGGCTTCCAGAGTAGCGGGAAGATCCAGCGACTTTCTGACTCTGCCACACGACCATTAATAAAGTTTCAAATTTGGAAGTGTCACCCTGGAGTTGCCTAAAGCACGTCTTATAAAAATGAGCCTTGGCGTTACGAAGTTCACGAAGACTTTGATCCTTCCGACTGCGCTTTTAGATGCCAGCAATAAAGCTTGTTAACGCTTTGCCGCAAGCGCCTTAACTTTGCAGAAAAATTGAACTTTGGATGCTGTTTCAAATTACTCTGGCAGAAATTGTTAAAGCATCTATTACATTCATTGACTAACAAATTACTGAAAGCTTCAAAGGCTTCTTCCGTGCCGTCGGCGTCATACGAGTACACTTTTAACCAGCTTAAACGGGCAACTCGGTCAAGAAACAAACTGACACTCTCCCGATCATGTATCCTTAATAAGGCTGTCGGGGCAGGTAGGGCCTCTGTAGTCGGAGAATACCTTCCAGATAAGAACACTACCACAGGGTAGTGATCCGAAAATAGCCTGGTGCACCAAACAACCGGGCAGATTTCCAGGAAATCCTCGCAATTTCTAATAGCAACATGGTCAATACATGTACCGGAAGCGGGGCGAGTCACTTGCTTGACGACATGAAAAAAGCTTCTTTCTGAGAAAAATGATATATAGCTTTCCCTGTCTGTATTAACCAGCAAATTAATATTCGAGTCACCCTTTACTATACATGGGAGAGCTGAACCCATTGGAAGTACCTCTTCCAACAAATCCTGTAGGACCTCCTTATGCGTGACTCTACTGAAATACATACCGATAACAAATCCTTCAAAAACCGCACTTCTTTAGATGTACCCGGAGAACCTGTACGTTACCATCATCACTACTTTTAGCAAGCTTAGAGAGTATAAGGCAGTTCGAGCGTATGTACATGCCCTCCTCCCTGTTTACTAGTTTCACGTCCTGAGCCAATCAAATTAAAACCGGGTATGCTATATGCGTTGTAGTCGCCTGATTTTAGCTTATGACTACAACGTCTAGCCCAGAACCCTCTTGCACCAGTATGTCCCCCAGCGTTTCGAGTTTCCCTGACTTCTTGAGCCCTCTCGTTCCCGCATTCATGTGGATGGCTGCAAGATTACTAAAAATTGGTAATTTTACACCGCTAAGAGTTACAACTTTAAATTCTGGCGGTCCCCACCGTGTCTGGCACTGCCTTACATTCGTAGGGTTATGTGATATAATGTAATTTAAACTATCTAATGCCATGGTCATGTTATTACAAGGTATGTGTAAAATTCTAGTTATTATTCAATGTATTACAAGAAAGGGTAAAACTCTAGTTAAACTGCTTAAGTAATGCTAACAAAGGTGCAATTGCACTAAAAAGGCTCTTCAGACATCCTACTGCTTGTGGGCATATAGCATTTAAAATTCTCATGACGGGCCTAAAAGCTGCAGCCACGCTTTCCTTTGTCCTGGGAGCCTGGCGCATCCTTGGCTTCAGGAGCATCTTCTTTTTGCCGAACGTCGTTTTCTTCGTCATAGAGGTAGGCTTAGCCAGCCGATTCATCGTTTGTTTCGGGGGGATCGTTGTAATTCCCGGAAGATTGATTTTTACTTCTGGACCAGCCGCGGTTTCCACAACAACTAATCTCACAACTGATGCGTAAGAGCGACTAGAACTCTGCGTCGTGACAGGATGTCTAGCAGACAATTCCGGTGTTGATGAAGGAACTTGATCAATCACTTTGATAGCCGTGGCGGGATGCTCTACACTGACTTGTTGCAGTAGTCTGCGCTCCATCCAAATCTTTCGCTTTTCAAGTTCGTATGCGCGTAACGGACATAATGACTAGGAAGATGCATGGCAACCCTTACAATTTACACATTTAGGTGCCTTTTTACATTCAGCTGCAAGATGGCCAGTCTCACCACAATTTCTACAAGCTATCTCATTTTTACAATTCGCAGCTATGTGGCCAAGTTTTTGACATTTGAAGCACGTTTTAGGTGCACCAGCGTACATAACAACTTTATGCTTTCTGCACGCCAGAAATACCTCTGTGGGTGGCACACGATTAAAGCGTAGAAGAACTCTGTCTGTAACAAACTATGTAAGTTGATCTCCAACGCGTCGCTTCCCAACTTCTCTCTTAACTGTCACTACGCCGTCCTGCTTCAGCGCTGCTAATATGTCCTCATCCGTGAAGCCGCGGTCAACCTGAGTAATCCGTGCCCGGTTGTTGTCCAGGTCTCTGCAACTTGTAGTTACGCGGATTCCAAGAAGCTCTGTAAGCCCCAAAACCTTTTTGGTAACTTCAACTGCATTGGCCTAAACATTAATATAACCTGATTTCGATTCAGGTTTAGTGTCAGGAAAAAGCCGAAACAGCTCACTACAGAGAACTAGCATGTTGCCCTGAAAAGGCCCGCTGCCGATATTTATTTCACCGCCACAGTCGTGCTCAATCCTCCGTGCAATTACAATACGGAAAACACCTTTGGAATTACGCACGGTGTTTGTCCTGATAGCCTCAATTTGTGACTGAAGTTTTCCAAGCCTCTTCGCCGTTACTTTATTTATCACCTGGGTCCATCCATTACCCGAAACATCATTCCCAGCCTCTTCAGCATCCACAATCAGCTGAGTTGCCGGCAACTCAGTACCATTGGCGATCTCTTCGTTTCGAGACCCGTCAGCTGTGACGTTGTTCACCACAGCTGATGATACAGAGTGCACCGTTGGCAGGGTCGCCGCTTTGGAAACATTTACATCTGTTAAGCTACTGCTTGCTGCACACACTTTCAAATTCGCCTCTGCTTGCCCTGTTTCCCCCATCAGCTTCTCCTTCTTCCCCTTCGACTCTTCTTGCGGCTCTGCTTTACGTTTATTTACAGCGGTTGCCCCTCTCCTCTTCGTTTCTACCGGGGCTTTATTGCCCGTAGCTCCCATGATTTGCCGACTAAAACAGCAACGCACGTAGCAGACGACCAGTGAAATTAGTTCTTGCTGCAGATTACACGTCCGCCAAATCCTCCTCTCATTGAATAGTCTGGAGTCTAGATGTAGAAATGTTTCCCAGAGCTGCACTCGTCGTAATGTCAACAGCATGCTTCACCACACTGCACGAATGTACCACAGTTGTATGTAGCCGTAAAGTCTCACCCAGCAAGATCCATACTGGCGCTGAAAGCTTGAGATACCAATCTCACTTGTGAACACAACTACAACGACAGATGCACAGACTCACAAGGAATCACCTGTACACAAATCCGCTGAACAACACCATCATAGGCACTCAAAGTAGAAGAAAGTCGACAAGCATCAGACACTCCGCTGCGCTCTGAAGCACTGCACTCTCAGCACCTAGTCAATGCCAACGATCGAAAACGTGAAAAAATGGCGCACACAATTCACCGTGTCTCAGCATCGGGCCCCATTGGGACAGACATGACAGAAGACTCGCCCCATGCTCAACACGACACAAGGCAAGACACGGGTCACACAAAATCACCAATCTCACACGGAGACCTCTACACCCGATGCACTCCCGACGAGAGCCGGTAGCAGACTGATTGTTCAGACAGATTATAAATTGTTCGTTTGAGTCTGGCAGTTTCCCAACACGACTGGAGGGTACGGTGGTGTTCCCCTTATTTAAGAAAAAGGGTAAACAAAACCGCACAGCCAACTATAGGAATTTCTCGGTCGTTGATTGTATCTCAAATTGCATCGAGAAAGTGGTATTTATAAGGTTAGATCGATATTTAGAGTCAATCTATTTTCTTTCGCCTAACCAGTCTGCCTTTGCAAAGGTAGGTTGACTGACCTGGTCGGACTGACCGGTTAAGGTACATAAGTTTTATCTCGCAGTCTTTCTCGACGTGTCGGCTGCTTTCAATTACCTTGACTATTCCTTTCTGCTCTAAATGCACACTCGGCTGGGTTGCTCTGCGCCTGGTATTACCTGGTTTAGATCTTACCTCTCAGGACGGAGACAGGTGGTATGAGTCTTCGTGGCAGCAGGTTAATATCGGTACCCCTCAAGGCTGGGTTCTCGGACCTTTCATATTTCTTTTTTTTTCCCATTTTTTTGTTATTTTATTGTATAAAGGGTCCAGGAGCTAAACCTCGGCTCAGCTATAGCTTTTGCTGAGGACGCAACGCTACTGTTCGGAGTGAATCATCGGAATTTTGATGCAAGCTTGCACCAGTCGCTTCTAAATTTTGATTACATAATGATCATTTTTAACATTTTTGGCATGTGAAAAGTATTTAATTATATCACTTGGCTATGTTAGCCACTTTCGAGTGGACAATTGTGTCCGCGCGAACGTGTAATCACGGGTTCTCTAACCTAGGGTTAGCCCAGTTCAACAATGCGCCCCAAACACACGCTGCATTTTCTCAATGAATGTCGAGCGACAACCTGTGACGCAAGAATTCGAAGCTTTCGAGTCTTCCGTCGAAAGGTTAAGGCTTCTACATACGCGTTGAATCAGCTTGAGTGTAAGCGGGCCTGCAGTTCCCATAGTCTTAAACGTCAACGGACAAAATTCGTGCGGATAATAAAAGCTGGAGTATTTTCTGCATTTGTTATCCTCAGTTAACCTGGAAGCATGACGTGCTCGGTCCGCATTTGCACCGACCATTGAAGGGGCTAATTACAGTTGCGTCCCAAACAAGCATGCGGCCACGCTCAAATAGCGTCAAAGTCAGGCCGTCAGTTCCATTATCCCTCGATAGACCCGGGGACTCTAGAACACACGGGAAGTTCAACGTTATAGGCATTCCACCTATCACTGTCCAATAATGCTGTAACCCTGCCCACCGCCTGAATCAATGACGTCACGATTGCGGGTCCTGTCATCATGACCGCGTCCGGCACACCTAGGCCACCTAAAGAAACCGGAAGTATTACCTGTTCCCTTGCCGCCGCGGTCAGTTTAAAATTTAGTATGATCTCTAAAATTTCTAAGCTAAGTCCATTAAATGACTTAGCTTAGAAATTTTGATGATGCTTAGAAATGAATGCAGGTGTGCTAACCTCGTGGCTGAAACGCAAGATCTAAGAAGGATTAGGCTGCAGTGAGCCCCCAATTGAGGTAGTCTGCCTGTGGCGAAGTCAAGTTTGTCTCTTCGATGTCTAAAGCCTTTGCAATGCCGTCTGACAATAAGGAGACACCTAGCAGCTCCAGGTTAACCTTGTCCACTACGCGACAGCCCAGGAGTAAGTCAAAAAGGTTAGTAAAATCTAATGGCTCAACTTCCTTGTAGGCTGTGACATATACTTTACATTTGACCGGGTTCAGTGTCAGACTACTAATCACACAAAATTCAATAACTTTCCGGATATCGTCAAGTACGGTCGGGAAATCCCCTCCCAGAGCCCCGTCATCCAAGTACCAAGCATTAAGGGGGGACTGCAGTTAACCCACCAATTCTTGTTGATACACAAACAAAAAAGTGGAGGACCCAGTGGGTCACCCTGCTGAAGACCTGTCTGCGATAGCGTAGAACTATGGGGCATTACTAGGTTTGATGGTTCTGAACTATAGGCCAGGTTCGTCTGGTGAAACAGCACATCAACAACTTTAGCAATGGCGTCCGCTAGTCGACCGGCCATGCTGCCCAGTGCACCAGAAAACAAGTCCTGCAACAGGCGGGGCCTTATGAAGTCTAGGCCGGCAGCTGAACCTCTGGTAAAGGTCTTCATCGCGCATAGTATCTCTTCACGCGAGGTTGAAGAAGGCAGTGTGACTGCCGGAAATGTCGGCGTGCAGAGATCCAGAGGCGCATATAGATGTTTGAAACGGAGTGCTTCCGTATTTTCATTGGCTCGCGCTAGCATATCCTGAGAGCTCACCAATTTGGCAGCACCGGAGATATCGCCTTCTGACAGTTTGGCCCTCACTCGTCCGGGAAGGTCGTCGTCAAGGTGGGCCATCACTTTGCGTCCTGATCCCTCGTGCGTCAGATCCTTGAGCCTTAGTCCCGACGAAAAGTCGCGTAGGTTCTTCTTGGGCAGAACAGACAGGGATTGAGCGTCCTTCCTCGCGCAAGGGAGTCGCAACACGACTAGAGCGAAGGAGAACAAAGAATATCAAGCGAAGAGGTCGTTGTCCTTGGCGACGCTTATAAAACCTTTAGTAAGCTCCTCCGCAGCAATGAACCGCACAGATTTAGGTCAAATGCGTGACAGTTTGGCGTGACGCATGTTTGCCTAACTATCGATAAGTAGTGTGTTAACATCAAATTATTTTGCCAGAGCCTGGTGGGATGTGGACGGCCCGTTGATGGTATTAACGTGTCTGATCGATATATGTCTGGCAAAACCTCTTCTCGTGAAGACACCTCTACACACAGGACATGTAGCCCTGCTGGGGTCACCGACAACTAAAACATGAGCGGCCTCGCTACCGTTATCTGGTATTATGATGTAAACGCTTTGAGCTTCTCTGCAAGCGGAAGGAAGGGCAAGAGGTTTTAGGGCCACTGCAATTGTCTTCAATGTTGCTGTCAAATCAGGACTAATGCCTTCTAACATCTGAGCGGCGTTTGTTAAGGCGCCTCCAACATCCCTGCGCGACGTCTTGGTATGGATGTTTCTTTTCTTGATTAATTTCGAGACGCGCCGCGGCCGAACTTGGCGACTCCTGTATGCATGGGCTCGCTTTTGTTTACGCATTGGTAACTGTCGCGGATTAGGAAGAAGCAGCTGAGGCGAGGTGCTTTCTTGTGTGGCAAATATGCCTCTGAGAACTGTTGCGTAGAAAGCTTTGCTGTTGTTAGAACAGCCAGGTCCCTCCGTAATCGATGCACTCGATGCGCTACCTTAACTTGCTGAAGAACTCTCGCCTCCATAATAATCCTGTTGCGCTCACGGAGATAAGCCACACGCGGACAAGAAGGCGATCCGACCGCGTGGTGCCACCACAGTTTATACATCTCGATTGTTTGGTGCAACTGGATGCCCGATGATCAGAACCTCCACATTTCTTGCAGGCCTTGCGAAAAGTGCACCTGCCCGCTAGATGCCCCACTCGTTGGCATAGTTGTTGATTCGAACAAAACGAATTTCACAGTTTTTCGTTCATTACCAAGGCTACTGGCATTACCTGACAACCTGATATGCAATATACGGAACATTGAGCTCTCGCAGACCGCTAGGTGCGTGGGGCTCGTTTTCCAAAAAACATGTGGCGGCATCCCCACCTGGGAGAAATTGCAATTAAGTGCTATGCTGTAGTATTTGCACTGCGTAAAACGAAATTGATTGGGTTCCCCACAGAAGACTTACTTCTAGTGTACAAATCTGTGTTCTTACCACTGCTATGCTATGGTATTCTTTTCTTGGGTGGTGCCTATGACAGAATTTTCCGGAATGCCAAAATGATGCAGAATTATGCACTTAGAGTCATTTCTTCTAGGAGGCAAAGGGACTCGATCCGTGGCTTGTTCAGTCGTATAAACCTACTCACGGTGGTTCAAATCAGTTAGGCGTGCAACAACTTCTGCTGTGCCCTCTGTATCCTTGAAATTTTGTTAACACACACACATGCATGCCGACTCTCTGAAACCTGGACCTGCATTTCCAAACACATCAGATGGCTAAATACGAAACACGTCTTCGCTCGTGAATTAAAACAGTGGCCTTTAATTGCAGAGTCGGAATCAGGCTTGTTATCTAGGTATATTCGGAATCGGAACTGTTGTGCTTTGTATATGAGGAGACACACTCTGATTTCGATATAAACATTTCCACATGTTTTTACCTATAGCTGTCGTGAATTATAAAGATGCTGTACTTGTGGACTGCTTCGTTTGTACGTATATTCGTAAGTGTGTTGTTTGGCCTGCTCAAGGCAAATCTTACCTCCTTTATGAAACGTAACCAAAGATGACTGAAATATCGTGGGAAAAGTTCCAGTTTTAAACATAATTTGTAAAACAAAACTGTTCCAATCATGGTGCCAGAGCATCTGCATTTTTATTTACCAGATTCGTAGAAATCTTATCAGTCTCCTCAGTTTATGATTTTTTATGTTTAATAGTTTGCAGTATTTTAGTTGAGAATGGTGTTTCGAGGACTATTTTGTTTGAGATTATACTGTTTGTCTCTAAGCGATTCTTCAGAAGTATGTTGCAGACCTTCAACGGAAAGCTGTTTAACATTGAAACCCTTAGCCTCGGTTAGTATTATCTAAAAGGCTGGCTTCGTATTTTTTTTCAAAGCTACGAATTTAGGGTGATTGGGGTTCAGATGTCAAACCTCAGGAAAAAGCTTATTTTAGTACTTTGTATAATGGCTGGAAACATCCATAGTTTTATTGGTTTATCCTGTTTCATACAGCTATTTCCTGAGAGCATAATCTAATTATGTTTTAGCTGGTTCAGTTAGATGTGTCGCACCAGCATTCGGGTCAGGTACATTCTAATAATACGAAAAGTTGGTGGTATATCATATCTCCCTAATCTGTTCAAGGCTATATATTATTTTTGTTTTGATGTTATTAACTTTTGGTCTAGATCTTCCAAAGATAGGGATTACCAGATCAGCGTGATCGGGTCTGTCTATACATTTTATATCGGGATCATTCATGTTTGAAAAACTATGCAGTACATGACTGAACCTGATTCTATTCTTGTAATATCTTTAAAACTTGACTCATACCATTGGGTCGCCATTATATTTAAATACATGCCCGCATATACATTGTCTGCCAGAATGTTTATGTCCCACTACCAACCTTGTACATTTGATAGAGATTATTTTCCAAATACACCGCGCAATGCAGTTAGCCCACATACCTGCAGTCAAAGAGCCAGTCGATCTGTCAGCCAACTGCGTCCGGACGGCCTGACGCTAGTTCCGTGGAATGAAGGTCGCTGCCTCGTGTACGACGTTACCGTATCTTGTACGTTGGCCGCTTCGTATGCTCGCCATACCAGGAGTCCGGGAGGTCGGAGCAGCCGCCCGCCTCGCTGGAGATCGCAAGTTGGCGAAGTACCGGGAACTGGAGCAAAACTTCATTATTCAACCAATCGCTTTTGAGACATAAGGCCCAATAGGAAAAATCACAAAGAGCTTTCTGACGGAGCTGGGATTCAGAGTCGCTGCGTTAACCGGCGATAGAAGGGCATGGCAGTTCATGCTACAAAAATATTATCGGTTGCATCAATAATTGGTTCATTGCCCACGGGCAAGGGACTCCCCTTTTTGCCGTAGCCGAATTGAGCCGGCGTCAATAATATATGTGCAACTAAATAACCTAAATAAAAACAACTTGTTGCGCTGTTTCTACTTCCAAAAATATATCAATATCGGGCGTATCTTTATTTGAAGATCTGTATACTGAATCTAATCTTCTTTCTTCTTCTTCTCTTTCTTTCTTTATAAAATGGTCGGTACAGGGTCGGATATGCAATCAGGTTAGCTGAGGCTGACAAATGCAGAAAATACGCTAGCGTTGATTATTCGCACGAATTTTGTCCGTTGGCGTTTGAGACTATGGTGGCTACAGGTCCCCTTACACTCAAGCTGATTCAGCGCGTAGGTCAAAGCCTTAACCTTTCGACCAAAGACTCGAGAGCATTCGAATTCTTGCGTCACAGGTTGTCGCTCGACATTCATTGAGAAAATGCAGCGTCTGTTTGGGGCGCATTGTTGAACTGGGCTAACCCTAGGTTAGAAAACCTGTGGTTATACGTTCGCGCGGACACAATTGTCCACTCGAAAGTGCTAGCATAGCGAAGTTATATAAATAAATAGCATTATAGTCTTTACGAATGTCGCCGTTCCACCTGTTCTATTCTTAGTAGAACAACAGAAAAATGCAAAACAATCCGATAAATTGTGTAGCTTCTTCCATGGCGACCTTTGTCAGGATAACTTGCCACAAGGGGTAGAAATTATTGCGTATGCGTATGATTTGGCCAACACAGTATAGGCAAAAACCGCATTAGAATTGGAAGTTAACGCTACTAAGGTAATAAAGCCTACGATAAGATGTATGGACGAAGTGATCACTCCAGAGAAGCGCGAGGCCTGCTAACGGGAAAGAATAAGAAGGGCCCCATCAGACTATACTTGGCAGAGCAGCTAACGGAGGCCCGGCACTTAGGGGTCTGCTTGGTCCAGAGCCTCACGGACCTCAAATAAAGATATGCTCGGCTAAGGCGGACAATGGAATCGTACGCATTCTGCCAAACATTTACTGATCCAGGTATTGCAGGTGTAGATCGCTGATGTTAGTGGCCGAGTTTGTCTTCCTCGGCGAGCTATGTTCACCTCCAGCAAGGCGCAAAGGATGACTCGACTCACAGTCAGGTATGCCTTACAAGACTCATGGACGAACGAGTAGAAAGAAAGGGGAGCAAATATCCCAGGCGCGGAGAGAGGGGCTTTAGGAAGGCTCAGGAAAGCTAGATTTCCGTCTGCTATACTAGAGGATCACGTGACTTCGAATGATACGAGTTTTGCAAATCGCCGACTTACTGATGTCGAAATAACTGCCGAAATGCATGCTCTCGAAAAAAATGTTATTGCGAAAAATGTAAGGCAAATTCTGCATAACATGAACGCTAGGCTATACAAGCTCTATACACGCCTACAACTGATCACAGCTTACCGACTAGCACGATGCTAGTTTACGCAAGATTACGAAAATTAGACCGCTGAATAGGGGCAGGTCGTTTTTTCCTGAAATGTGACCTCGATGTCTCTCTATGAGCGGTAGACGTCAAATAGCGTACTAGAGCCAAAGAGATGCTTTTGTAATGTTGCATTGTGACACCGTTGCATTAACCTTTTGAAGCAATTTTTGTAGGCAGAAAAACCGGACTTGTGGAGGTTTATGAAAATAACTGTTTTGAACGAAAAATAGATTAAACGAACGTCCTCTTGATTGTGACACTACACGTCGCAAAAACTTTGCATGCTGCTTGTAAGCCCATTCTAAAGCATGCCTAGCGATACTCACGAAGGCTTGCTTAGAAGAAATAACAAGGGAGTCGATGTCGTCATGCCGATACTTATTAGATCTTGCTCAACCTTTCAGATTTTTAAACTATAATTTGCGGTTAGACATCTCACTTACAAGATATTCCTCGAAATGCAATGTAACTGATCCTGACTATATTCTGACTGTTTCTGCTATAATTAGAGTGGTGGCTGGACGATTTTCCGTAGCAGGTGTTCTCATTTTGTCGACGCTTTCAGGCGCCAGGGGCCACCAGGGGGTCTCCCAGAGCACGGCCGTTGGCGTCTGTCTGGTCGGCGAGAGCTATATGCCAACATTTTCCTATTTGAGTTTGCTTTTACAGAACTTATTGCAAATTGGTTGGTCTTCCATTTCGGAAATTCTAAAATTTGCCAACGTATCGGTGAAAGCTTAAGTGAGCCTAACAAAACAAAGGTTTGTTTCATTGTTTATCCGCGACAACAGTACACAAAATTCGGAAAACGCAACTCAGATGTTTTTCTAAATCAAAATAAAGAAAATGTCTTGAATTACATATAAATATGTATATACAGGGTCATTCATATCGTTATGTACTTATTTCGAGGTTTGGTAGAATTCGGCAAAAAATATTTTTTCTTAATGGAAGGAGGACGCGGAAGCGTCTTGTTTAGGAGAGAGAGTGAAATTTATAAAAGTAGTTATTCTGCCTTTTTTCTCCTACATAGTTGTGCGAAATCTACGTTTGCGGGGGAACCAGTTAACGCATGAAGAAACCGATTATACCGGCGTGTTTGGAGGAACATTCTACACGTCACTAGCTTGTGTAGGTTTGTTGCTATGGGTTACGTTAACGCTTGTTCGTGAAAAATCGTTAAATTTTTCCTTTACGACCCAGAATGTATGTCCAAAAAACCAGTCTTGCGCAATAGCAAATTTAATGCCTACCATTTTCGTACCAAAGTGATGCTGCGTTACGTAATTGTCAAGTAACTAAGCTTTTCAGATAGCCATATCGAAAGCGAAGGCATGCATACTTGCATAGGGTTTATGAGGAAGTTAGGTACCTATTTTGAGATTTGGTAGAACTCGGCAAGAGAATAATTTTTCTTATTGGAAGGAAGGGGCGAAAACGTCCTGGCAAAATTTTACGGTTCTAAACGTGAAAACTTGCACATCAAACATAACAACTATGATAGTCGAAAAAGCTTAGTTAATTGAAAACTACGCAGCGCAGCATCATCACTTTGGTTCGAAAATGATGGGCATTAAATTTGCTATTGTGTGAGAGTAGTCTTTTAAACGTACATTTTTGGCCGTAATGGAAAAATTTAACGATTTTTCATGAAAACGCGTTAACGTAACATATCGATTTTTTATGACTTTCCTTAATCTGGTTATTCGCTTTTTGCTACGCAAGCTAGTAAAGGGTCGTCCATTGCGCAGAATTTTTCTCCGAACACGCCGGTATAATCGGTTACTTCATTAATTGACTGGTTCTTCCGCAAACGTAGATTTCGCGCAACTACGTAAAAGAAAAAAGGCAGAATAACTACTTTTATAAGCTTCACTCTCTCTCCTAAACAAGATGTTCCGCGTCCTCCTTCCATTGGGAAAAATTAATGTCCTGCCGAGTTCTACCAAACCTCGAAATAAGTACGTAACTATATGAATGACCCTGTATATATGTATGTATATATATATATATATATATATATATATATATATATATATAAACACTACGAAAGCGCATTGATGATTTTGCCAAAAAGGTTCACAACACGCCAATGACCAGAACTCAACAGCACATCCTTGGACGTCAACAGAACCAGCACCAAAGCACGCAGCGATAGCGTCAAGGTAACAGCAACGGTAACCAACATTACGTGCAATACGATGTGCTAGGCGGAAGTATCATACCACGTCGCATCAACTTCAACCATGCACGTGAGAGGAGAAAATGACAGTGGAAGAATCCCAAGAAAGAAAAACAACTGAAACAAATGGCGCATACAATGCAGAACGGGAGCAAACCAAACTAGCACAGGGACAAACAAAATAAACCACCTGAAAGTTGTTCACGATAAAGATACCAGAGAGACCGCGTTACAGAGCTTTATTTGTAATCCGCTTCCAACTAACCCATAGTGAGGACGCCATGAAAGAATATGTTAACCGAATTATATGTAGTAAGGCCGGGATAAAGTGACGAAGCTAGCAGGGAGAAACCTAACGTATTATAATAGTTACCATGTACAGGCATGCGCCAATCATTTTAATTAACTTCTAGATCCAACGGTCTGGCCGAATGGAATACACCATTTCGAGGCCCACTGAAACCCTATCGGGTTTTTGGGTTTAGCGCTGAAGAACAACAGCAGCCTTCAGGATCCGTAGGTACGAAAAGAATGCGACAATCGGACAAATATGATGAGATGGAGAGCCATAATGGTATGCCTTGACTGAACAGTGAAACGATATGCAACGACATGGTACAAAATTATGAGCAGACTGATTCGAGATGCCTCTTGTGGAACGGCGAAGGACTAGAATTAATTACACGTCTACATGGGGAAAACAATTTTAATAAGTTCTCTTTTTATTTTTCTTACGGAAACGTTTGTAACAAAACCAAATAGTATTTTAAAGTTTCTCACAAGATTTATCACGGTCAAGCAATCAAAACGGAAGGACGCGGTAGGCCAAAGTCGGGTGTCGCTATAGCTGTGCCGACGAACGTATGGTCACAAGTATTATTAGCTACAAGTAAACGAATCATTGTGGAGATGAAAGATTACTATTGCATATGTATACACAGCCCACCCGAAAGAGTGGTACGAGATATTTTATACGACATTGGCGAAGAAGGCGTGCGCCCTCTTGTCCATCGTCGCCTGCCGTAACGCGTCGCCAACCCGAGATATCAATGTTACCGTGAGGGGCCCAGGGCCACCCATCGTCTCGAACGCGAATAGCGAAAAGTGGTGCGCCCGACTTAGGTCCGCATACTTTCTTATCTTTGAGGTCTCAGCTCGCGAAACGGCAGTCCCCGGGACAAGGGAAGGGGTCAGAGAGTCGGTCACCGTCGCATCCCACACCAGGGAACGACCCTTATAGAAGGGTATCAAAGTAATACCGTCGGGGCGCTTACCGTCGTCTCTTGAAAGCCCAGGTGGTTCCAGGACGAAGGGAATCCCCGCCCTCCGCAGCGATCTTGCAAGCATTTCATTTAGGGCAGTGTGTCTTGGGCGCCGGCCCGCTGAGTGAGCGCAAGGCAGGCCGTGTCTGGCGAGTCGCCCGACGGGGTCGCCACAAGAGCATCTGTGTGGCTCAACCAAATCAGCCCCCAATCTCAGGCCAACGCATATCCGGGTGGATTGGTCATCAAGGCGGGTACCCAGTGAGTCAGCGGGTAGTGCATGCAACCAGTCGCTTGCTCCTGGGCGAGCGACAGCTAGAAGGCGTGCCTTGTCCTGGTCATCCCTGCATTCTTCAAGCAGCGGACTAAGCGAAGCTTCGTGGGCCTTCTCGGCCCAGGTCCTCTGACAGGCTAGTCTATCGGGACCAGGCGATGAAGCTTGAAGTCCAGTCGCTATATCGTCATGAGCCGCCTCAAACATTGCCTGAGCCGCCGGCGGGAGCAGGCGCTGGACATTTTCCGACGTAGCATGCATCAAGGCAGCCACGGCCGGGCCCGCCAAGGATCGAGCCGAGGGGAGACCAAGGCCGCCCATGGACGTGGGGAGGGCCGCCTGGCGCACCTCTCGTGGTCGTAAGTTTAGACTCAGCGCCGTCTGTAGGGCCTCCACCACCTGGTCGTCGAATGGTTGAAGAAGATGGTTCAAATCGCCTGAGCAGTCTATGGACTGTAAAATATGTACGATGCGGCACGCGTAGAACGACGAGCGAAGCAGGTAGAGTCCCTGGTGGGCTCAAACAAGCGAAAGACGCTCCTGCATCGCCCACAATCTGTCCATCAAGGGGTCGAGTTGTCCCGGCAACGCAGAGGGCAGAACCGGTGCGCCAAGAAGGTTTATTTCGTGGTCAGCCACCACTCTACACCCTGGTAGCAGCTCGAGCAAGGCCCTCAATGAGGGGTCGTCTGGGTCTGTCCCCGGAGTGAACACCTCGCATTTGGCCGTGTTCAGCACCAGACAACTGACTGCCTCGAAAGCAAGGACTCTGCGCACCTCATCGAGCAAGTCCACCATCGGTCTACCAAGTGTGCCATCGTCTAGGTACCAAGCGTTGAATGGCACTTGAGCGGAGTTAACCAGCTCACGTATCCCAAGGCTGAATAGGGCCGGTTCCAAGGGGTCCCCCTGCTGTGTGCCCGATGCCAAAGATAACGTCTCGGCGCCAAACGACAGGACGAATGGCTCTTTGTACCCGTGTTCTACTAAGGTGAAGAGTTCCGGGACTGTATCCCAAACCGCACGAAGGAGGTGATCCCTACGGATGGTGTTGAATGCATTGCGAAAATCCAACTTCAGAAGTGCCGTGCCGTGGGGACTTGATTGCATAAAGGCTCTTGCTGCATGTACGGCAGTCTCCATTCTGCCCGCCATGCCAAATCCCAACTGGTGCGGGCCAAGTTGGTCCATAATAAGTTCTTTGGCTTCGCGGCAGGCTATCTTTGCTGCGATCCTCCGTAACGTAAGAGAGCAGGCAATGGGGCGAATTGATGCGTCTTTTTTGCGCAGTGCGAATAGGTTGGCGCCAAACACGATCGCCCTGACCTCAGCCGGCAGTCGGCCCCATCTCAGGAGGTTCATCACTCTGGCAAGTGATGCGGCCAGTCTCCCGGCCACCGGTCCGATCCCAGAGGAAAGGAGATCCTTTAGATGGCGCGGGCGGAGACCGTCAAGACCAGCGAACGAACTGGCCGGAAAGCCGGCTACAGCTCCCAAGACGTCATCGACTAAGGTTTGATGCTGCGTCATCGAATCAGGAGGGGCAGGAAAAGCCAAGTGCGGCGGAGCAGGTGGGTGCTTGGTGGCAAGCGAAGCTAGGACTCCGTCCCCCGAGGCAAATGAGTCGGTAGAGCATAATAGTCGGGCCGCCCCGGAAACGACTCCCTCAGATAGCTTGCTCGAAACGCGGCGCGTCGAAAGTCTGCCGGAACTGACTAGATTGTCTACGAACATCTCAAAGCTGCGATTTCAGTGACCGTCGCTGCCCTCACAGTGATGTACAACACCTATCTTAGACAAGGCGCAATCCCTAACCAGTGGAGGAAAAGCCTTCTGCAACCAATTTTTAAGGGAAAGATGGATAATACAAAGCCAGAAGACTACCGCGGTATAGCATTAACCAGCGTAGTGTACAAGGTTCTTACATCGCTCCTTGCCAAAAGGCTCTTTCTAGAATGTTTCAAAGATTTACCAGCAGAGCCAAATGGATTTCGTCCAGGGCGTTCGGCTGAATGAAAACTTACGGACGTAATAGAACACCTAGATGTAGAAGAACCACTAATTGAGACTGATGTACTTGCTTATAATTTACCCAATCTGGGTGTTATTAAACCATAATAATAGAACACCTAGAGACTTGAAAACAAAATATGACTTACGCAGCTTTTATTGATTTTAAAACAGCTTTTCATGCAATCCCGAGCGATCTTTTCCCCCGAGAAAGATTTTAATATTAAAAGCCGAATGTATAACCTTATTCGAGATATTTTAGCCGGCCAACGTATCACAATTTTAAACGGAGCTCACTCAATCGCCAAGGAGGTGATACATCTAGACCATTTTTATTTATACTGTACGCAGCTGGCCTTGGGAAGTGCCTCTAAAAAATAAAAGCTCACCACGGGTTTTATGCAGACGACTTAGATATTATGGGAAAATCGAGACAGCACCTCCAATTTTACTTGAATGAGACTGCACGATGGTCTTGCGAAAATAAGCTAAACATCAACGTGTCGAAAACAAAAGTAATGCGTTTTAGCAGAGGAGGAGCAAATGTATATATAAAGATAAGTGGGCATGCACTAGAGTTGGTCAACAACTTCAGATACTTGGGAGTAACACTGACACCCACACTGTGTTTTACTAGGCATATTGAAAAAATGAGAGTGAAGGTGGTTTCCTTAAACATGATATTGAAAGATCTCCGGTGTGTTGACCTTAGGACTGCGCTTACTATATTTAAGCTCAAAATCCTTTCCACGGTAACATATTGCCTCAGACTTATATCCTCCAAGTTCACATTAGACAACCTCAAGAATGTCGACAAGATTAAAACTATGTTTCTTAAAAGTGCACTTGGTTTATCCAACAAACTGCCTCATCTACACTGGTGCTGCAAATGTGCAATGAGGCCACATTAATAGAAGGCCTAGAGCACCGTAATTACCAGTTTGATCACGAAGCGCTTGAGGCATACAAGCAACGCGGAGGACGGCTAAGCTGTAACTTTGTAATTCAAAATTTTACAGACGGGGCCCGCTTTTCTCAGCAACAGATGGACAGACGATCTGCAACAAAACCGTGCAGTGATCTGCAAAATAACCTAGCACCGATACAACCAATATCTCTGTTTAAAGGGTAAATGTTTCCAAAACAATAAATGTGTTTGTAACTATTGTGGTGAAATTGAAATCGACCGATATCACGTAATGAAATGTATAGAACTGAACATCAGCTCATTAACAGCTGCTGTAAATGACGTACTTGAGCGGAAGAACCCGTAAATATTGTGAAAATCTACCAATAATGGTGAATAAATACCAACAATTGAAAATAGCTAACGCTGGGTGTGTCCACCTGCCAGGCTTTTTTAAACTCTGCGGGGCAAAATGACAGCGCGTATGCATACAGACACTCATAGACACAAATACACATACGCGTGACACAATGTATTTTTGATAGCGAGGATGTCTTTGGCACAACGATAATTTGAAGATGCTGAGGCTAACGCTAGTTGACCGCACTCCGCATCACGGCGAGTACATGCTCCACATCTCGCAACCTCGCGGCGTAAAGCAGCCTCGCGGTTTGCGAACCCGCGGTTTCCTAAGCATCGTGAAAGCTTTGTGCTTCCTTTCGAGTGGAGGGTGGCCTTCGCGAAGACACGCTCTACCTTGCTATGAGAAAACGAAAAAACAAGACGAAAGATAGTCTACGAACCCATTGTTTCACTTCGCTCCTAAGATGCTATGGTATTAAATGGTATTCTAGGTAATAAAGGAGTATGCATTCAACTGACAATGGCTATCTATGGCGCGCGTATACATACAGCCACGCGCAAGCGCACACAGAACACACGTGTGTATAGAGGATTGCATCCCGGAAAGAGGAAAACCTAATTGTAACATCTTCTATGGGCCGAATAAACAATCGTATTGCTGCTACTTCCATTCCTGCAGCATCTATCTAGACCCATTTTAAACTCGACTTGATGCGCGGCATACGAACAAAATTGGAGAAAGGTAAGCAGAGAAACGAGATGCGAGAAGGCGAGCCTAGCGCAAGTAGCGACCTCTAAAGCCGCCAAATTATACAGATTCTTCTCTATCATTTCTATCATTTAGTTTAATTTAAGTCGAACCGTGTCGTTTCTGGCAAAGGCGGAGCAGCGCGTCGAACGTTTTAAATCAACTGGACTTTTGTAACGCTTTCCACCGTGTGCGCCGTCACCACCTATGAAATCCAAGTTGCGGGTATATGCCAGGCCTCTATTACTTCGCGGACCTTGATTACACAAACGCCGCAAAATCTACTTTTGCCTTAAGACTAGCTTTTTTTTAGATCGATGCATTTATTCTTAATCGGGGTTGCGGGCAGACGATCTAATGACCAGCCTTTCTCTGCCTGCTCCACTAAGCTGGTTGACGGCCTTAAGGGTTCGTTGAAATTACAGTACCTGGGTGGCGGTCCATAGAAATGCAGTATTTTGCTTTGATACCTTTGTTGTTGACAGGCAGTTACGGACTTACAACCGGATTGCGTAAGAATAGAGACGGCTACGTTGAAGCCGTTAGGCGTATCTGTGCTACCTGATGGAAAACATCGACGCATGTCATCGTCGAGACTGCAGACTTTCTTTAGAAACCTAAATTTACTTAAAGCTTATCAAGCTTTATTTTTTTCTGAGAGATTTTTCCGAGTTTTGATTTTGCTGGTAAATTTTTACGGCGTGGATTAGACCTGAGGGAAGATGTGTACCTGTTAGAGGCCACAAAATACTACACCCTGCGGTTTCTTATTGTTTTTCTCAACTTGGCATTGCCTGGGTTTTATTACCCATCTCCGGGGGCCGAATTGACGTTGTCGTTGCCGTTACTACTGACTGTCGGTCCTGTAGTAGTGGCATCAGTGACCATTGCAAGGGAGAGGGTATATTGCAAGCGTGAACCGCCGAAATTCTTCCAGGCGATGTCCCTGTGTGGGCTGCCGTTGGAATTTGCCTAGATATTCTACTGGTTGCACATACGTCTGCATTTGCGGTCAGCGGATCTTCGTGTCTAGTCACAATGACATGTTTTATCATCGCAGCTTAGGCTTGATGCGCAAAACACGCTTTTTAGACGGTCAATTGGTGCGAGTCCTCGGCTCGTCAAGGCACCCGTATCTTCTAGAGCTTGCGGGCGTGACCATGAAAGCTTTCGAAAACCCAAAGACGCTGGCCTGGGGCGCGATTGAGACTGACTCCTTAGAACCTTCAGTGGTAACTCACGGAATTTCACAGGCCAGACGCAGCGGGGGAGAAAACTTTAGGCCTTTCGCACGACTAATCAAATTAATTTTCTCTGTTTGAAAAGTATGTCTAAACCTATAGACAAGGAAATATTTAGTACAGGCAATACACATGCTGCCGAAAGGGGCTATCCCCTAGACAGTTAATGTGGACATTTGGATGTTGTGCTGAAGACACCAGCCAGCTGGCCTACTTCACATCCTCGCGAATAAGCCCCTACAGAAATGGCCGCGCAGAAATACGTGCGCGTACTTGAAACGTATTTGGAACGCCCCGCATTGATGTTCTAAGCAAATAAAGTGTTGGGCTTATATATGTATGTGCACAGATATATCGTTTATGTGGTCGTAAAGTTCACTAAACTAAGCATTAGCATCTAGTAGAGTGGAGAGTAAGGGGCGGTAACGTTTTATTCATGAGTGACAGTGGAAAATGTGCGATTCTGAGGGAATTATTTGTTTAATGAAGAAACGGCATATAAGCGTGGAAAATGTTCTGGCTCGTCTAAAAGTTATTACGTCAGCATTCGTGTTAGGAAAAGTTCAAGATCCCGATGTCTCATTTTACGTTCAACAAGTTAAAGATTTGCCAATGTACTAACAGAATACAAATTTCTAGGAGAAAACGCTCCTAAACGAAAATAAGCGTTTCCCAAATAGACGCATACCTGATCGTCACCGGTTCAACCGGTATATACATCGTCACTTAGTTGATATAGCTGGATAGTTCTGGACGGCCACTTGTACGACACGGGACGACCGTTGACGGTAACAACGCCAAATATAGCAGAGCCTGTAATTGATAAGATAATAACCAACAGTCCTTTAACAAACGTCAGACTTGCGTCGGTGCCGTGCATAAAATACTAATGAACCAAATGCTACATTCGTGGGCACTAGTGGTCTGCTGGCTGCCCTACAACGTCACTCGTAAACGGCTGCTGTCGCTGGTTTGTGCAGAAGGAAGAAACCCAGGCGGCACAGCTTTTTCACGCACAACAAACGTTTTTACATAAAAGTTTATTTTTCGTATATTACTATATGCATGTGGGGCACATATTATGGAAGGTTAGCTATGCCAATGGGCCTAGCGGGTGTGCATTGTGACAATCATGTGTCCGCTTCGTCTAGGCTAGGCCGAGACCACTTCAGAAGAGTGCCACGAACGGATGCTGCGTTTCCACGTTGTACGTTAAGATCCAGACGTTGTTTAAAGAAGGACGACGATCTGCTATCACCGGTTGACATATTTAACATAGTGCCGACTTTGTGAATTAGCTGTCTGGTCCGAACATCAGGAGCACCCAAGGTCTCAAACGCGAGAGGCCAGAATTCGTGGGGATACCCAATTGATGAGTATTTTCTTAGCTTGTTGGTCTCCGCAAGATGGGCTGCATAACGTTTTACATACATTGGTCTAATGAAACATACTGCTGAAACAAGCATACCGGTGCGTATGCGCGCGTAATACGCAGCATGCAGTACGTCCGCATACACACCAGTGTGCTCGTTATATATAAGCGTTTAGGCTAGTATAGTAAAGGACACCCTCATATTCTGCCAAATAGTTAAATGAAGAAATGTAGCACACATGTCTGGGAAGGGCCTTACCAAGACTGCTAGTAAAAAGTAGTTTAGTATTATGAAAAACGATTTCTGGGTCTGGTCGTCCCGCTTGGCATGGTTAGGCAAGCAAGCCCGGCTCAGCGGCTTTTGAGCACCGTTCTAATGACAGCGGCTGCCTTTTCTCGTCCCACCCTTCGCACCACACCGTCGACCAACCTATTGACCGAGTAAATCACTTTTTTGGCAGCCGTGAATGCCTGATTTATTGAGTCGGGACTTTTCTTTGCAGCTACCTAATTAGCCTCATCTAGGAGAATCCCGTTAGTTGGAAGCAGAATCTAACCGATCTGGCCGCGCTCGCTATGTATAGTGTATAGGAACTCGTAATCACGTATATATATAACCGTTTTTGTAACGTAACAATAAATTTGATCTTACCATAAACCGATACAGTACACCAAGAATCCTCAACGTATACGCATCACACTAGATGTGTGTTCTTTTGTCAGCACGGAACATTTTTAGGTTATTGAGCGTAAAGGCTTAAAGGTGAGATATTACCGGATTTCAGTTTAAGGAAACTTTCCTTCGTGCGACTACATCCCTTCCGCTAGCCAACGTAAGATGATGTGCCGAGTACGCCTGTAATCTCAGTGATTTTCTATCAATGCATTGTAAAAATCAATGCCTGGCTACCTACATCAACGTCGCAACTAATCGCGATTTATATATATAAATATATATATATTTTTCATGACTATCTTTTTCCCCCAATGCCTGAGGGGCACGCATAGTGTAGCGGTTGCTGGCCACAGGTGTTTGACGTTAGTATGTCATTAAAAGTATTCGTCGCTACAAACTACTGCGCAGAGGCTTCTGCATTGACTTGCCGAGCAGGTCCGCCTCTAGAGTGTTTGGTGTTGATCTTGCCAAAAGCGTTGCGAAAGCGCGCTGCCCCGCCCATACTGGACCCCTCAGAGTAGGATGTTCTGGGTTGTCTTCGAATTCATCGTCTTAGTAGACGCACTCGTGGCTAGAAAGATTCTCGATCCTGAACAAGTAGGACTGGAAGTTTCCGTGACCGGTTGGGACCTGAGTGGTGTGGAAAGTTAGTTCTCTTCCGGGCCGATTTATGTGTATTATGAGAATGATCCCTGAAACACCTTCCCCCAAATCGCCTCACTCCTCCTGCCAACACCTTTGGGCCCCGTACAGCAATGTCACGCCGCCGCTTGTCTTTTTCTGAAGTGTAGGGTTTTCCCATAGATGGCAGAGAGCTTTTGCTACAGGGAACCGTTCCGGCGAGTTAAAACGCCGCCGCTGTGCTCACGGATCGGTGCGCTATGACCACTCTAAGAGGTCCGACCCGTTGAGCCCGGTAGAGGCGACACCAGTTTGTTGAAGTTGTTCTTGTGTCAGAATCCCAGACCGGAGCCATGTATTGGGTCTACAAAAAAGTTTTTTCGGTTTTTTAATGATTCTCTACGGACAAAACCTAAAAAACTTTGTTTGTAGCCCTATATAAGACAACTAACTCGGCCACGGATAATACGATGCGTCGCTCGGAGTACCGGGGCCCAAAGGTATTGGACATGAGGCGGTAACTTTAAGGGATTTCTTCGTTTCCCGGAACAAGCAAGAGGTGCCTCGGAAACCCAGGCTAAGAAATACTTTAAAGTACCTTGCCGCATGAACGATAATGACCTATTCGTTGCTGAGGCGCGGTGAAGAGCGGGGCAAACCCTTTTGGTCCACCGGATGAATTGCCTCGTTCTTGGCGGGAGCTAACTCAAGTCCCACTTTCCACATCCAGTGCGCGACATTGGTGACCTTATTTTTTCGCTTTTTCAGCAGCTCTGGTGTCCGGGCCTAGACGGTGGACTCACGGTCATTAGGGTAGGCAAGGAAGGTCGGCTCCGGAAGGTCGCCCAACCACAGCAGATTGTTGTAAGTTATGTTGCATAGCATTTAATTGTAAGTCATGTTGCATAGCATTTAATAGGCAATTAAAAAGCCCTGCGGCACCCCCGCAGTCATACTAAAAGTAATCCTTAAGACTGGATCGTAGGTAGTCGGATATGGCTCTAAGGAAGTAAAACGGTGCATTTTCCCTGTGAAGAGTCTTAGGTATGACTCGCTACAAGAGGCCGTTAATAGCGTTTCTGACGTCGAGTAAAACGGCAGGAAGGTGACATTGGCCTTCGAATGAATGCGCTGATTGTCGAGTGTCTCTTCTGAAGTCTCGAAGGCATAATTCTGCAATGCACTCGATACCTTTGGCCAGGGATACAAGCAAGCAGATTGGGCGGTAGTAGAAGGTGGGCAGCAGCCACTGCCTCCGGATATTCCTTTACCAGTAGCTTGACTGCAGGCAATGGGAAGCCACCCGGGCCTGGCGTTTCGATGGTTTTTACAGTGTTATTGCTGGAAGTTGCTTTTCTTCAGTCCTTGGGACCCAGGAGACGTTGTGGTTCAGGGCCGTTCCCCCGCCAAGTCCTGGTGGAGAGGCGTCGCGCCTGAATGCAGTTCTTTTTGAGGTGGTCAATCTCGGCGGTCAATCATCTTTGGAGGATCGCGTTGCCCGAGTGTGCACAGGCTACTGTCTTCAGAAGCATCTGTAGGCACACCACGCGTAGGCAATCCTGATCGAATAAGTCTTCCCAGCCACTCCCAAAGCTCGTCGGTTTTCTGGCGTCTGGCAGGAGCACACAATGGCCAAGAGGATGTTGCAGGTTGGGAGGTAGACTTGTAACATGGTTTCTGTCATACTTAGACTTAATTATATTGTTTAAGAAAGTGTCAATAGAAAAGGTCCTGAGAGAGAAAATTTGCGAGGCTATGAAAAAGGGCTAGCTTTGTTCTGATCCTCAATCCCGGGGAAGAAGACAAGAATCTTAGGTTCCCAGCACATAAGCCTCATTGACGCCACGGGTAAGATTTTGAAAAATGTTATATGCCATAGACTGAGTGAAGTGATACCCAGTACGGTTTTCTGAAAGGCTGGTTCGCACTTGGGGCATTGAAAGGGGCTCTGCAACGGGCGGGTGAGAAGACTATAAAGACTCTTAAAATCAGGGTATTCGTTTTCCTGATATTTTTAGATATAAAAAAAATACGGGAATGGGTGGGAGAGATGATTGTTGATGAAGAAAAGAAGTGGAACATTGGCAGTGACCATAATTGGGTGGAAGTTACGGGGCGGGGAAGAGCTACTAATAAGTTGGAAATAGACAAAAATATAATAGACTCGCAGAATTGGGCACATAAAATAGATTAAATTAAACAACTCTTAGAGGACACCATAGAGATGGATCTATAGGGTCTACAAAAAAGTCTTTTTGGATTGGCGCTTGCGCGGCTTTCACAGCGCCCGCCCCGGCGCCTAGGCATAGATCATTGGCTCACTCTTTGTTGTTATCGTGTGAAAAAAAGCGGGGAGTCTGCTGGTCTGAACCATTTTGAAATCTGTTTAACCGTTTGTTCGTAAAAGTGCTGCAAAATGAAGGTGGAAAAATGCCAAATTTGAGCGATTCTACTCCATGAGTTTAAAAATGGACTGAATGTAACGCAGGCTCATAAAAAGTTGTTAAAATCGTTTGGAGATGCCTGTTGTACAGACAGAATGTGCTAACAGTGGTTTGAGGAGTTCCGAAAAGAAGAAAAATGTGGGCAGAATAGTGCACTATGAACTTTTACCGCGTAACCAGACGATAAATACGGCCGTGTACTGTCAAAAACTCGAAAAGATTCACGAAAAATTAAAGCAGTCGTACCCTGCACTAATTTCAAGGAAGGGTGTCCTGTTCCACCAAGACAACGCAAGGTCCCACGTGAGTAGGGAGACCCTTTCGAAAATTTCCCAGCTAAAATGGGAACATTTGTAACATCCACCGTATTCCCCCGACTTAGCACCATCTGATTACCACCTATTCAGATCGATGCAAAAAAATTTAAGTGGTAAAAAAAATCACTCGAACACATGCGTTCTGGACTGGAAGATTATTTTGAATTTTTTGGGAAATTTGGAAGATTATTTAGGAATCGAAAACCTTGTAAATCGTTGGGCAGACGTTGTATCTTCCGGCGGAAAATATATAAATTAATAAATAAGACCTCCCGTGTCTCCTATGTATGTGTTTTCTTTATAGCGCCAAAACCGAAAAGACTTTTTTGTAGCCCTAATAGATAAAATGCATACAATAATACGGGGTAAATATAATGAATGTTATAAAGTAGTTAAGGGCGTATAAGGGGGAGAGAGGGGCTGGTGGAATAAGGAGATTGAGGAGGCTATATTGGAAAGAAAAAAGTGGAGCAGGGAGCACAGGAAAATAGTAAATAGAGACCCGGGTAAGACCGAGGAATACTGGCTGAGGAATATTATTATTATTATTGCCTTGTTCTATTCCTGTCGATGCAACCAGCACGTGATCTTCGAACTAGCTCCTCCTCGCTACAGGGAGTTTGTATGCGAAAACCAGCAAAAGAATCAGCTAGCAAACAAATAGCTGGTGTGAGCGCTCAACGCATGGGAGGCAGCAAAGAGTATGGCCAATCAATTATCATAGTTTAACTTGACCATATGTAAAGCAACGTTTCTTATCTTTAAAATCGATTGGCGCGAGTGTATAGGTGACCACGTATGTCGTTCCAGCTCACTTTAGCCAGACAGAGCAAACCGAAGCGCGAGGCAGAACCTGTGAGCGGAGCAAATTCCGCTGGGACCTTTGTCACGTGGACAGTCTGCACTAACTCAGTGGCTGGGAGCGTACCGTAATCGAAGCTGTCGTCATAGCGCGCCCGTAAACAGTGTTAATGCAAGCACATCGTCGTAGGCGCATTCGCGGAAGGAATTCCTTCGAATTCTGGTCGCTCTAATAGTAGACCAAACAAGCCGCGGCACAGAATGGGTCAGTCAGAGTTGGTTCTCCGAGCAACAATGTCGTACGTACCGCCGTGGCCGACGTAGAAGTCCTCGATAACGATTCATTATTGTTGGCCTTTCTCGTTCATTCCCATTCATTCACTTTCTGCCTGTCTCTCGTTTTCGTCTTCTAGCTCGAGGCTGCTAACTGACAACAAGAGGATCCTGCGTACGTATAGTCGTTAGGCGGCAAGTTAGACGCGGCGGTATGGCTTGCTATAAATTAATCTCGTTCATTAGTTAGGCTATGATTTATGATGACTGCTGAAGTTGCCGTGACGTGATGATGAGGAACGGCGACAGCCGCGGTTGAGTCGACGCTATTGCTGTGAGGGCATCCACACGATGCTCAATCATTCATTCGTCTGTTCCATTAATTGGCGAGGGAGCTATCCAAGGTTTGCGGTTTCCAGATAACAGTCATTCGATTTCACTGCGGCGGGTGTCTGCCGGCCTTCGGATATTAAAGTGAACGATCTTGACAATCATAATTATTTACTTATTGCACAGTGTGATATACATGTATATATATATATATAACATTCTAGTAAAACACATGTTTATACGTAATAAATTTTCATCGAGTTAATTGCGTATAAGAAAAAGCTCTCTCGAGATGATAAATAAGACACGGCTGGCCGCATAAACGGCACACACAGCCGTCAGGATCATGGAAGTCTCTTCGGTGGCAGAGTTTGTGGTGGAATCCGTGAAGTAAATAGCGGGTCATAAGATGTCGGTGGAGTTGTAGTGGTCTCTGCCAGTTCTGCGTGACCATTGCAGGAATTTTTAAAAAGCTTCTTGCTGCTCGAACTTTCTTTATAGAGATTTCTCTGAACTGAAGAAGAGCAGGGCCCGATTTTTCGAGTTCCGCGGTAGCTTAATGGCTAGCTTGAATAACGTGGGCTTTACCTTTTCTAGTTTATCTAGATGTGATGGACTGAGATGCTTCTATATGACTTGGATGCCGTAGGCTGCTACCGAAGCATCTTTCAGGGCAAAAAGTGCTTTTAGCGAGTTCAGAGATAATTGTTGCTTTTCAGTTGTGGACATTGAGACAAACTTTTCCTCGTCCGCTCGCCGATGTGTTGTGTGAACGTCGTACCCTTCGTCGAAAACTTAATTCCAAGGTAGCAGAAGGTGTTAACGAATTTGACTGCACCAGTATTGAGTTTCAAGCAATCGGAACGAGCAAGCGGTCCTATTAGTCTGAATTTGATGACTTTGGTTTTATCGGCGTTAATCTAAAGGCCGTTGATTTTGCAGTATCCTTCCAGGGTGGGCATGCTTCGTTGCAATTCCAACTTGTCACGACTGAACATGGCGATATCGTTAGCGTATAGTATAATGTCGACCGTATTTTGTTACTTGTGAATTATTGGCGGTAGAAACAAGCAGAGGGCTAAGATTGTCACCCTGAGCATAACCGGTGGTCTAGATAACGGGATCATACTCACAAATCAAAATGTCAATAAAATGTTCACGAAGACATTTCTAGGAATTGCTTAACTGCAAATCACCTGTGCTGTCTAAGCGACGAGGTACGGTCGTTTCTGTGGTTCCATTACTACCCGTTGTTTCTTTCTTATAAATAATTCATTCTTCTTTATAGATGTAAGCGACCGACACTTTTTGCGCAAGTCTAAGGTCGCGTTTTGAGTTGATCCAGTTGTTTTCGATGTTGATAGCGGACTTTGCAAATGTTGGTGAAGTTCATAACGAAATTCATAGTCGTCGACGTTTCGGGACGAGCTTGCGAGCTGTTGGCTGTTTGTCCACGCGAGTCTGCAAAGAATGTGGGAGTTTGCCGGTCACTAAATATCCACAGACAGTACTTATGAAGAACATCGACGACGGCAGATATTCTTGGAGACGGTACAATCAAGTATGATTGGTTGATTGTTGGGAACTCTTAAGAACGTCGAACAAAGTTTTTCTACAAGATCTTTGGTCGAGTTTGCGGTATTGTTTATCCGTTACTACTAAGCATTGCCACAATTATAAACTGATGTGTGTCTTTGACCACAGTATCATCATCTGCCAATACCAGCCCAACAATAAAGAAACGCCACCCGTTGGCCTTCCGACTTCCTATAGGTATCTCGTGACTCCGCAAAAATTGGCGCATTTGCTTGAAGTAAGCAATGTAAATGGAAGTTCAATAGGCAACTACAGCATTGAGTAAATTGTGTACTCACTACGGGTTCGGCACACGCGAACGACGGCTACACACTATCTGTTCAACTAGTGTTCTGCAGAATGTACCGGCGACTGTAGAGAATTATCCCAGCAAGAGCTGATCGCGAATAATCGAGCTAAAATTAAAATACATAAACTGTCAAGATATAAAAGACCGTATACATATATGTATTCGTCGTCGAAATGTAAACAGACAGGTGCGTGCATACGCGAATTTTTAACTAGCGGGCACGTTGATTGTGTTATCATAGAAAAATGGGGCGTGTTCTTCGTTAGGTAAGATAGGTTTCGAAAAGTCAGAATCTATTCTGACCTTCGCTTTTCTGGGAGTCCTATGCAGCCATCAAGGCGTCACCGGTTCTAACCGGGCCAGCTCCATAATGGTGCAAAAGCCGTTAAGGCTTGATACTCGTGATACTAGCTGCCGCTATGATTAGAAGATCTTGCAAAAAACTCTACCTAAAGTTATTCGAAATACTTTGTAGGAAAGATTTCCATTTGGACAACACACCAAACGCTCGGTAAGCTTTCTATACCAAAAAATAATGCACGTAGTGATTTGCTGCCTATATGTCTATTGAGTAAAAAAGTTACGAAACCTAATATCTGGAACGGGTTTATTTGTTACACTGACAACAAGCAATATCATCTTAATAATAGTTCACGACTCGTATTCATATTGCATTTTCGTTTAACGTCAGTAGAATAGGTCAGTTAGATTGACTATTTGGAGTACTAGATCCGTGTAGCCAGTAATAGAATTCTCTGGCTGTGCATATGATTATGGCCGTTTGCAGTCCCAGATTGTACGAAAGCGAGCACTCAAAAATACGTCTGCGGAGTAGTATCACCAAGGAACACGGCTTGCTTTTTAGATCGCAAACCCAGGCATAATTTAAGCCGCGCTACTATTTCGGCGCACATGGGACGATTATTTTAGGTTCATAGAGGACCTCCGTAGCCCTATCGATGTTAGCCTAGTTGAGAAATGTATAGGGAAGAAAATACGTGTTTCGACCTTCAGCCACACGCTAAAGGTCGAAACTTCGGTATCCGAACCCCGCGCAGCAAACGCTGAATCATTGAAGCGTTGACGTCCGTGAAAGTTGAATTGATTTTTAGAGAAAGAGGGAGAGACAGAGGACTTCAAGGACTTGCACGCTTGTAACTGCCAGCTTGTGTATGCCTAAATTCATCATCATAACTACCTTTGCCCGCGCAGCGTCCTAATCACGAGCTCTAGACATTTAACCTAGGGCAAGCTAAGCAAAAGCGTTTCGGTAAACAGGTACTCAAAATGGAGTGATGCACATTTTAGTGAACTGGAATAAGAGAAAATATATATACTTATAGTTTTTGTGCATTATGAAGATGCCACATATACAGTACGGGTGTTGGAGTGTATAGTTGCGAGCGTGTTGCCTCATTTATTGTTCGGCGTTCTAACAAACGCACCAAATACTGCATAGAAGTCCTCGTAATAATGTTCATTGTGATCACATTTGTGTGAAAAGTGTTTATGCAAAGCACCCGTATCTCGTCGTTTGAATCATCTTTTTCACCTTTTGCCGAAAACTTAAGCGCTGTGAAACGCAGCTTCGGTAAGTACACCATGTCTGCAAAAAAAATAATATATTTATATATATATCGCCTCTTCAGGGAACTGGAGTTCAATTGACCTTCTATGACCTTACATATCATACACACTATACAACTATACAACAACTGTATACTATATACCAGCACACTATACACGATACCAACTGGAAATTGTGACGGCGATGCCCAGCAATACCGATGATCTCACCAAAAAGAAAACACACTTAAAAAAATGCCAAACGCTGCCAAAACTCAGGTACTAACACGAAAATGTGGCAATCTAAAATTCGTCTCGATCACGGCATTTTAAATAGCTGAGAAAGCGAGCTGCAGCATGTTCAGACCCGTTTTTTGAGCCTTGTTCACATCCTATGTATTAGGCCACCAACATATAAGTTGAAACCACTTGAACGTCGTCATAGCAGGACTGCGGCATTTTATCCTCTTTATGCCAATCGAGCGCTGCTGTAAGAAAATATCACCTGCCCTTCCCGCCCGGTCTGTTGTTAGGCAATATTTTCATCTTCTCGGTCTAGACACTCTTCACGTGTGGAAATGCTTTTAAAATTCCAAATATGATACTGAACGAAAACGGACAAACTTACTTGCTCGTCTGTAAAAAGTAGGCGAAAATAAAATACAAATGTGTAATTTAATTTTATTAACGGTATGCGTAATAGCCTAGCTAGCTATATGTGATGTTGGTAATCGGTACAATGTCACAAAGCTGAACAAAAGAACCTTGCAAGGTAGCAAAAATAGTCTTGCTTTCGGAAGGTTCAAGAAAGGTGACTTAACAAAGCACAGGCTTATTCACCCTATGTTCTATCTAATGCGTCTACGGTGTGCTTACTGTCCGTTGTTTTCGGCACATTTAAAGGTCTACGTTTGTAGCTGGAATGACTAAATATAATTTTCTTCACACGCAAAGATAACCACACTGGTTAAACACGATGCTCATACATAGCCGTCTACATATTTGCAATAAGATATCTCTCTCTCTCTCTATATATATATATATATACAAACAAACAAATTATTTTCAAATCCGCACGCTTTTTCCGTTGACATATTTATTCTTTTACTAAGCTTGACCATTTCTTAGAAATCTAAACTAGCTTATTCGGGCACGCTGTATATATAAATGTAAATAAAAAAAAAAATATATATATATATAATACCTAACTAACGAGTGGCAGTAAAGTAGATAGCAACTGTAGATACACGCTCGACGGTATACGCTGCAAGCGAATATGGAGCGGCAGTGCGTGTGTACACTTAGCACACATGATTTGTCTTACACCGGCGTTCAACGTAGTGTTTTCTGGTTGACCTTCTTCTTAGGCGGAGGCAGCGGGGCCTTTAGGTGGTTCTACACTCGTTCCTCTGGGACGGCCCTGGCGCTTACGCAGCCAGGCTGAGGCCAGAGATAAGACACCAAGTTGTGAGCGCTCCTTGGGACAATCCCTGCACGCAAGGGTTGTTCGGAGCTAATCTCTTTATACCTGCAATAACGATCCACGTGCATGGGCTATTTTCTCCACTGACTGGGTTGCGCTTGCAGCGAGAGAGAGAGAACAAAGAAACGGGAAAAGGCAGCGGTGAGAGACAGCAGGAAAAGGGAACATTGTACTACAGTATCCAGCAATAAATATTCCAGAAGCTTCGAGACTTCGTGTTATGCTTTACTGTAGTTAGCTTTGCAGTATCTTTCGGACGTGCCATGTTAACGGACATGGTATTACTACGATTTGCGTACATCAGATTATAATGCATTAGCAAATCTCAACTAAAAAGAAATATTTGCAAAAAGCCTTGGATCCTGTCGTGAAGCCATTTCTCGTACCTGTGCGTAAATGTTTCCTGTGAGATGAATGACTTGTTATAAAGAGAGAGGTTGACTATGTGCCTAACAATGGTGATTTTAATAAATAAATATGAAATATGTGATAATGTGATACATATACATAAAGCAGAGTGATTTCTGTTTATGTACCTTTCTTACAAACAAATGACTTTGTCGCAACAGCAGAGACTATTTTAGTCAAAGTCTGATGTTCGACATGTGAAATAATTTTTGCCATTTAAGTAGGAGGACTCGCCCATATTCAGAAACGCGCGTGTATTGATTACGAGTAGCCGGAAATGAAAAGAAAATAAGAGGGAGACGTATTGCAATATGTGGATTAAGATAAATAAAAAACTCTGTATAAATAAATAACCGTGTGGGTATCATTGCTTTAGTGTAATTTGATTTTATAGCTATTGTACAATGGTTGTATCATTTTCTTTGACCCAAGTAGAAGCGTTTCCATTGCAACAAAGTTTTGAGGGGTATTGCAATGTAGCACGCTGCGCCATAAAGCGCTCACTTCTTTCAGAAGTTTTGCGGGATAACCGGTTGTTTTTCGGCAGCAGCGTGTATTAAGTCATGTTCAGCTATGAACGCTTAGGCATCTTTCGGTATTACAGAGTGTTAATTAGCATCAACTGACGAGTATTACTAGCCTTATCGGCTGAACATCTCGTTAGGGGTCGTTTACTTGCATGCGCATATTTAATTAAGGTTAATTTCCTCAACGCTAATCTGTGTTGAGGCGGCGCTTAAGGCGCTATTCCAAGCTCGAGCACAGACTCTGAGCCTCCAACTGGGTGTCCGTTCGAACGGCAGGTTACACGAGCAAGTCGAACTACCTCACGGAGGGCACAAAACAACTTTGGGCTTTTATTTGTCCATTGTGATACCAACCTCTTTATGTAGTGACATGCCGTAGGATGCCGCTACGTTATATTATGTGATGCTGATCTAGCTAAAGGATTTAAACTTAGTGTTTTGTTATGGTGAGTTGTTATACTTGTTATACTTTGGGCTTTTGTAACAAACTAGCCCTGGTGTATACGGTTCCCCTTACTCTCTCATTCTCTTTCTTCCTTTTTTATCCACAGTAGCAGAAACAACAAGGCACATTTTCGTGAGCTTACCAGGGCAAGAAATCCGCCGGAAGCTCGCTTGTTAGCAATTTAGGAGGTAATTAAAAGGGTCACTGTTACGGAATTTGCTTCTAATTTTTGGAAACGATTATAGCGCGTCGATACTTTGTTTCAACTATCTGGTAAAAAGCGTCGACGGTGTCTGTTGCTGCGCATGTTTCAAACAACTACTTTTAATCTTGCCAACACGCACTCACTCCGAATTCCGAGGGTTGTTTGTGATGATTACGAAAGCTAGATCTTTTTAAAGCGGTTATAGAGCTTTACACATTGATCCGCTGTCTACTAGTATATCTGCCGATTGACGCTGTGTGTGTGCAAAAATGTGTGGCTCCAGTTTGGTTCTCCGGAGATTGCGGTCTAGAGGAAACTCGCTCGTGTGTTATATGTGAGAAGCACGTGCACAATATCTCGCAGAGGTGGATGCACGACACCTGTCGCTGCGCAGTTTAACTCGATGGAAGCTGGGCTGCTAGTTTGGTGAATCAATACCTACCGTTGTACGCAATATGGGTTATTTTTTGTCATGACGTCTATAAATTAAATTATTTATTCAATGTAATCGATCATTAACGATAGGAACATGGTGGCAATTAAGTCCCTGCGAACGTGTGCACCTTTACAGGGTGCAGCTATCTCTGGAGGGTTCTCCGAACCGAAGCCGCATAGCCCCATTGAACATCCACCGACAGACGGTTGTGAGAAAATCGCCCGCTTCTCTATCTCCGCTGGCTAAAACTAGTCACTTCCCGTCGTAGCAAACTGTAGCAAACCGCGAGTGGACGGCTCGGTCCGCCAAGGGTTTCGAAGGCAAGTGGGTAAAACCTGTACGGGCGCCCGATGTTCTGGTACCTTCTTACCTTGCCTCAGAGCTGAAGCATTACCGGCCCAGACTTTAGTAGCACTGGCCATTGAAAGGGCTAATGAGTCAGTAACTGCCGCATCCTAAACCAGCATGCAACCGTTTCGAACGGGGTTAAGGTCAGACCATTACATATATTCCCGCTTTTCCAGAACAAACAGTAGGCCACTGGATCGTAAGGCTTTGCTGAGGGTTTCATTCAAGGCTTGGTGTTTTGCTCGTGTACCTGCACTGACGATACAGGATAGCCCGCGTCGTTCATCGGGCCTAACGACATCCACACAGACGCAGGCGGTGAGCGTGCACAAGGTCCGTCCCCAAACGAAATCCGACCAGGATCCTACTCCCCGACTCTTCATCTAACAGCGTGCCAATCTGAGCACAGGGCGTGGAACCATGTTGTTGGCGTGCATCTGCCGATAGGTTAAGGTGTAACAACGCCTCTACTGTAGTCAGCACGCTTTCGTTATGTCGCTCACGGAGTACCAATGCTAGCGAGCTCCTTGGAACAGGTGATTGAGACGTAGGGCCAAAAATGAGGATCTCAGGAGAAAAGACCTCGGTGAGATCCTTTCAGGAAAAGGCGTGACAACGCACGTGCTAGCTTTTCCAGCCACCTCGTGAGGGCAGCCGGAACTCCCTGCGGGAATAGGAGAACGCCTCGAAACTCTGCCGTGCCGACAGTCTTGCACTCTAGGAGAGTCTCCAGCATTTCAGAGTTAGTTGCACCTTCTACAACATGTATCTCACACTTTGCAGGGTTTAGGGAGCCAACGAAGATACAGCCGCACTTTGCTGAATCGAACGGGCAAAAAAACGATATGGATTTTAATAACTACCAATGTATTGCCAAAATTCCTTAAATTATTAGCTGTTAGTTTAACATAGTAACCATCTAGCCTATTTGTCTGCACTTTATGCACCTTAGAGATAAAAGCTAGATTTTAACTCTAAAGTCACATAAACGTGTAAATGCAGCATTAAAATGAGGCGCTTCTGTGCAAGCAGGAACGGCAGGGAAGCGGGAAGGAGTTTCCGCGAAAGCAGAAACGGCGACAAAGCGGCGGTGTTGCTGCGAAAAGCATATAATGCGTTAAGTGCTGAAGTAAATCGGGAGATATGAACATTTATAGGTCGGCGGCGATTTAACGTGCCTCTCTAATTCTGCGTTTGTGTTATTTTTCTAGTCTTCAAACGTCAAAAAAAGACAAATACGCTTTTTTTGTATTCACTAAACTCATATTCATAATCTACTGTTATCATAACGTAATACACTGTTAACTACTCGTATACGAGCACGATCGCATTCGAGCTGGTCACCTGACGAATGCGATCGTGCAGATACAACATATGCTTGCTAACGCGATTGTCATATTTCAAAACATAGAAGCAAGGCGGGTAGCGATCAAATTTTAACGTACGAGCACTAACGGCAGCAGTGTGATTTTTGGCACCACTGCAAAGCCATTGTTTGACGTAGACAACAAAATGAGTTGTTATTCTTGATCCGACACTATTTTACTCTCTCGGGTAATTTATACAGTGAGTACCCTTCGTTGCGTCTCTCAGCAAAAAGCAATTAAGCAATTTGCTTGTTACCATCAATTGTCAGTAGACAGCTGAAAATAAATTACGCGCCTACCTGCCGTTGATGTGACGTTCCATAATTTAAAAAAAAAACACTTTTCTGCTTTCAGACAAGACATTATGCTAACGCTATCTGGTCCCCTGCATCCGGCTAATAGAGGTTCCTCGGATTCTAATGTGGCCGGCATAGCTGTACTTCCTGTCATTGCCTTGATGTCAATCTGTCTTGTGTTTTCGGAAGTCGGGCTTCGAACGAAGCGGTCGGGTCCACCGAAGCGCGGGGAGAGACTACAAAATCTTAGTGCGGAGTGAGCGCCAGCCAATTATTTTATGCCAATTCGGCGAATCTTGTTCAGGTGCACCTTTGGTCAACGGATGTGGTCTCGGTAGTGACTTATTCAACACTAAAACCGTTACTCTGTGTTCTTTCTACGAATTTTAGACAAGCTGCGTGAAAATCAGCTGTGGAGGTTTTCTCAGCTGGTGTATAAACAAACTCGTCGGTGCAAGTGGATACGTGCGGTGCATTATCACATTGGGTGGCAGGTGTATCTGTACTAATTTAGCAACTAAAGCAGCGTCGTCGTTGTCATTCCAGTGTCTCCATTTTGTTCTGGTTTTGTCCATTGTTATTTCGGTTATCACAGTCATTAACATCACACGGGGCTAGGCTCCAATTGGTGCCATCTTTGTTAGGTTGGGGGCTTAGCTAGGTAGCGCCACTGTACAGTTCAAGGCCAGGGACAGGCATTTTTTGTTCCCTCGAAGTCTGAAAAGCCTGAACAAATAATTTCGCAAAATTCTTGCCGATATATATATTGCAGACACGGACGATAGCCATTTCTGCAAAATTTCCTTATAGTTACAACAGTTGAAAATGTGTAATTATGAAAGCTTTGAGCTCAATAAGGAGTCACTGAGTTTAAATAAATTTGTCAAAAAAAAAAAAAATATATATATATATATATATGCTTTTTTTGCTATTAAATTATGTATATAATAAAATACATCTATAAGGTTACAGTTAGCTATTTGTTATCAGATACATGGTAGGAAAAAAAAGACAAGAGACGCCGATGAACAGCAACAAACTAATTCGCTCCTTAACGTACTAAGAGACTTCGCCTGTCAGTGCACGCCGGACCTGCTAAACACGCACGGCAAGATAAAGTCCATAGATGACCTTACCAACAACGTCCACACAGTGAACGATTTAAAAGATATTTTGGAAAAGGAGTGGCCTTGCGCTGCATTAAGCAACGTATCTCAGCTCAAAATAAACATATTGAAAGATAGGCATCTTCGACTTCTCATAGCGTGGAATGAGGACTCAGGTGATTATGTTGTCTGAAAAATGTGGCCTTACAATTTCAAGGAATAGGAGGGGAAGCTGTGTAGAAAGTTGGTACTGTGCTGTTGAGCCTCATAACGACACGCAGGACGACGGACGCACTATTGCACGAGCGCTGGTCGCGATCCGGTTGCCAAAGGGTTCCGGGAAATGGAAAGACGGCGATTGTCGAGGCAATTGAACGAACTTGTCGGTTCTTAGATAAAATCGACAAACTGCGGTAAGTAGGGGCAACCCCGTTTTACATAACTGGTACCACGGGCTTGTTACAACCTTGACAGGTGAGGCAAAGAACGTTAGAAAGGTCCTTGAGTGTGTGGTCTAAAAGTACAACGTCTACGTAACGGTTACATCCGGGAAAACAGACGACGCTATTGTATAACAATATTAATCTCGCATAATACAACGTGAGGGTTATTTGGCTGGAACGGTTTGCTTGCGGATATATGCGGCTGATGGTCGAGAAGCAACGGACACATAGTTTGGACAATCGAAAGCATTACACGCCAAGGGAGTGAGAACTTATTTTTACTTGACAAGGCCCCGTAAAGTATTCAAGGGCAGCTACGGTAAGGAGGCTACTATCCATCCCCCTCAAGTGTTTGAAGTATTGTTGGTGCGGTTCCATAAGTGTGGGGATAAGAACATGACTGCACATGCCGGCAACATGTGCAAAGAACGCGGTCCTGCTAAGAGGAGAACAAAACTTTGTTATTTGTCGCCAAGGCTGTCTCAAGTTGTACTAGAGTGGATACCTTGATCCTATGTGCGTCCTGTGGATGCACAGTTCACAGCACGTGAGCAGTGCAAATCGAATGAGCTGACGAAAAGAAACTTTACCTACGCAGCAAAAGCACCTCGTAGAGTTGGACAACGACAACAGCGGCGTCATCAACAACAGCAACGGAGCTGACAGAGGCGCAATCCACAGTAATAAAGGGTGTAGCAGCAGCACAGCTGCAAAGCGTGCTGGATTAAAGAGGATCAAAATCTATTTCACATTTATTTATTCACCATAATATTGGTAGCAGTATATATATCTAATGTTATGCGAAGTCTACACTGATCCTATATAGTGTGTACGAGATTCAAGATTCAAGATTCAAGATTCAAAACGTGGTTTATTATAGGAACTGCATAATACAATGCTTTAGTTCTCATTAAAAAAATATATAGGTAATAATTAAAAAAATAGAATATAAATGGTTAACTCTCAGTCATAAACAACCACAAAATAAGTCAATCATGGAGTATCATAAATCATAAACACAACACAAAATAACATGTGTGCCTCAACTATGTCGAAATGTGTTGGTGAGTAGCCATTTCTGGACCATCTGTGTAAAACAATGCAGGGAAGTGATACGACGAATATTCTGTGGTATACTAGTCCATATAACGGGCAAACGAGACACAAGGGCTTGCTGACTAGACTTTTTTGTGACTAATGGCCCTACATATATTGTGGCACGTCTCGAGGTCCTACGGAACAAGGGAGCAAGGGGAAAGGAAACATCACAGGGAATAATCTTCCGAGTGATTTTAAAGCCTAGCGTGGCAACCTTCAGCAAGTAGAACAGGTCAACCGGTAGAAGGTTGTGGGCCACATAAAGATCACTGACGGAGTCTCTGCGTCGCCTGCCAAATATGGCTCTTAGAGCATCGTTTTGCATTGTTCGAGCCCGACGGAGAACAACTTCAAACCCACTCCCCCAGATAAGAATGCCATAAAGGAGAACTGGCAGGAACAAAGTTTTGTAGACCAAGAGAAGGCCATCCACTGGAACTCCGATGAGCCGCATGCGAAAGAGGGCTGAGATGATGGCGTAGCATTTAGGCTTGATGTATTCTAAATGCGCCCGCCAGCTCATGCACTCGTGCAGCATTAGGCCGAGACATTTTGTGGTCTCTGAGAAGACCAATTCTCTCCCTGATAGAAAGAGTTTCTTGTCGAGGTGCATTTTTAGCTGAGGAGCTCGGAATGCAATAATGTTCGTCTTGCTGGCATTAACGACAAGGCCAAATTTATTGAAGATCGAAATTACTGTTTCCACTTGAGATAAGAGATGAGGCAACTCCGAACACATTTCGGAGGCATTGAGCCGAAAAAGCAACGTCGTATCATCAGCAAAAGCGATCGGCTTGCCTAAGTTTTCCCTCTGGATGGTTAATAGGATGAAATTAATAAGAATTAAGAACAATAAAGGTCCGAGAACAGAACCCTGGGGGGTACCGATGTCTACGGATCTCCAGGAGGATTCGACCGACCCAACTCTCACTGCCTGCATTCTTGAGGTTAGGTACGAGCAGAACCAACCAACTGCAATCACTGAACACCCCAACACCTGAAGCATTTGTAGGAGATATGAGTGATTGAGGCAATTGAAGGCCGCGGCAACGTCTAGAAAGACTCCGAGACATAATTTAGTCGATTCTACGGCATCCACAATAGACTGCCATAAGTGGGCGAGGGCCAACTCCGTAGATCGACCATGTCGGAAACCAAACTGATATGACGACAGAAATTTCATGGACTCTAAATGATGCTCAAACCTTCTCAGAGCCAGTTTTTCTAATATTTTAGACACAAAATCTACCAGACTTATGGGACGGTAGCTGGCGGGTAGTGTTTTGTCGCCCTTTCTTTTGTAAAGCGGAGTTACAAACGAGGCCTTTAGACGTGTGGGGAAGTTACCTGAGGAGAAGGAGAGATTCGCAATTTTTGTTAGGGGACTGGCAATCGAGAGCGCCGCTAATTTTAAAAGTTTTCCGGGTACCCCCATAGCTCCACAGCTCCAGCTCGCCTTTTGTTTGATTAGGAGTGAATAGACCTCCGAGTCTGTCACTGAACAGAATTTGAATGAGTTGCCCTTGCTGGTCCATAGATCTGTAAGAATGGGTGATAAGTCACCTTCAAGGCAGAGAGGCGCAACTGTAGCCGAGCCTATGGTTGCAAAGTGCCGATTGAGCTCATCTGCAATTTCTTGTGGATCAGTAACAGGCCGATCAGGAAACACAGTCAAAGTGGAAGGCAGTTCTACTGAGCGATTATGCCTACCACATGTTTTATTGATGAAATTCCAGAGATTTTTTGCGTCACTACGCAACGTCTCGAATTGTGTCCTATAAAAGGCAGTTCTAGCGGCACGTAAGCCATGTTGATACCGCCTACGGCTATCAAGATATAACAGTTTACTCTCGGGAGAATTAACCTTTTTATGCCTCCGATACATTTTATTAACGTGCCGGCGGAGCCGCCGCAGTCCAGAAGAAAATGAAAATGATCTGTTTGGCGCGCAGTCTCCGCGAGTTTTGGTACGCAACGGAAAGGAGGTTTCATAGAGGTTGAGTAAAATGTCCCGAAAAGCCTCGAGGGCCGAATCGACGTCCCTTGCATCAGACACGGTGAGCCAGGATGCTTCACGAACGCGGCTTAAAAAAAAGTCAATGCTAGCCTTGTCGTGCGCCCGAAAATTCACAGGAGATTCAACATGAGACGATTTGCTCTCCTCACCGCCCTCACAAATGGAAACAAAGACAGGAAGATGATCTGACAAAAGCAAGGTATCGAAAACCGCTGGTTGGACAATAGAAAAACTGGAGCAGTTACGAACTGCGATATGGTCGATACAAGTGCCGGATATTGGACGTGTAACACGATCGATAAGATGGACCATATCCCTGCTAGAAAAGAAAGAGATATAATCTGAGGGCGGCGGGTCAGCCAGAAGATTTACATTAGCATCACCAAGAACTAAGCACGGAAGTGCGGAGCTTCTGGGCAAAATGTCGTCCAATATATTGAGCAGAGTTTCTTTGTGGATAACACTGCTCGAGTAGAAGCCGACTATATAGCCTTCGAAGTTCATATGTTTTTTTATATGAATACGTACCGCTTGCACGTTGCCATCGGCGCTACTCAGTGCAAAATAAGAAAGAACCTTGCAGGTAGAACGAACGAAAATTCCAACTCCGCCTCCGAGCTTGGTCACATTTCGATTTGACACGAGTAAGTCAAAGCCATTAATTGAATAGGCCGGGATATCAACATCCTTTAGCCATGTTTCGCTAACGACCGCAGCGTCGATATGGGACCCCTCGTCACTGAGAAAACTACTCAAATGATCTAATTGACCCGATTTTTTTAAACCCATAGTGCCCGCATTTAGGTGCATAACCACAAATTTACTATTGTTTAGATGGAGATCGTGCCACTCTTCGCAGCCACGAATATTTGTGCTTCTTGGAGAGTCACTGTAACTGTGCTTGAACATGATAATAGTGAAGGTAAAATATAAAACTCCAAAGTTATGTAGGTGAACTATACCAATTAAAACTGTTTAAAAACTGATAAAAGTGGAAGAATTGCGTCGAGCAGCTTCTTTAAACAGGATGCAGCCTTCGGACATACAGCTTTGAGAACTTGCAAAACGGGTTTCAGTGCAGAGAGAGCTGAGTTCCGAGTCGAAGCGGTCTTTGACGAGGAACTTGCTAGTTTACGCTTTGGGAACGTCTTCGGTTTTCGGGACTCCATTGAACTCTTCGTCGTAGATACAGTTGCTTTGTTAGGAAAGGCAGAGACGCCCGGCAGATTAACACGTAGTTCAGGACCAACTGCAGTCTCGACGACTAACGAGCGAACTACCGCAGCATAAGTAGGCTTTTCCGAAGGAGCTGTGGCAAGTCCTGATTGAGAGGCCTCGTGAGTGTCCACGGAAGGATTTGCATCAGCCGAGTCAATAACCTTTAGCGTTTTGGCGTTTGGAATTTCCTGACTAATTTGTTGCATGAGTCGGCATTCCATCAGGGCCTTACGTTTCTCGATTTCACAAGCCCGAAGAGGGCATGCCGCGGATGACGAAGAATGTGGGCCTTTACAATTGACGCATTTAGGTGCATTGCGACAACTTGCCATAAGATGGCCAATTTGCCCACACTGTTTGCACGCGAGATCATTGCGGCAATTAGCAGCAATGTGGCCTAGCCTTAAGCACTTAAAACATGTAGTAGGGGCCCCTGCGTGCATGGTGACCTTATGCGATCTGAAGGCCAAAAACACCTCTGATGGCGGTATCTTGTTGAAGTGGAGAAGTACACGATCGGTAGGAACTGACGTCGAGGTCGAACCGGTCCTCTTCGTATAAGTTACCCTCTTGGCTGAAACTACACCGATGTCTCTCAGTGCTTCCAGCATATCTTGCTCAGAAAAACCTTTATCAACTTCGGTGATTATAGCCCTATACCCTGCTAAGTCGTGACATTTGGCAATCACAGGGACGTTTAGAAGAGAGGAAATCGCCGTGGCCTTTGTTGCTTCCTCAACTGAATTAAACCATACGTGGATAAAGCCACGCCTGGATTCAGGCTTTGCAAGTGGAAAACGTCTGAATAGTTCACCACAAAGAGATAGAAGATTCTCGCCGAATGGTTCGGCTACCGAAACCGCAACCTCATCTATAATTTTATCAGACTTTCGTCCTAATACAACCTTAAAGAGGCCTTTGGGTTGTCTGTATGGTGAACGTCTTATGTCGCCGATTTGCTGCTTCAAACACTCCAGTCTCTTTGCAGTGTTTTTATTTACAACTAAATTCCAGCCCTCCTCGGACGCTTCATTTTCGTCGTTTTAGTCAGCACTAGTGTCTTCAACTTCACTCGCTTCGGTAACTGACTCAGAAACCTGTACAGCATGAGATGCGCTGGCCATATTTGGAGCAGCCAACTCATTAGGCGACTCGTGACTCTCCGATGAGGTATCGCCGTGAACAGCTGTGGTGTCGTTCGGAGCGTCCAGGAGTTCGACGGGCAGCTGTAGCTAATTTCTCTTTCATCTTCTCCTTCAAATCATCTCTCGCCTTAAGTTTACTAGACAGAGCGGCTTTTCTCTTCTGCTCAATCACGCTTCTCCCACTCACCATTTTGGTATGGCGAATGTGGTAACGTGCAGGGCATGCGTCGTTAGAACGACGTGCAACCCTGTCCCTGTCAGCAGACGGACAGGAGCGAGGAGAATGAGCTGACAATCGGCAACGAGAGAGGCGGCTGAGACGAGACGTGCAATGGGAAAACCCAGACAGGTGTAGTAAACGACAACCGTGTCGCCGGATCGTGAAGAATGGCGAGCTGTTGTTCGAGAATGGCAAGTCTTCCAACAGCTGAAAACGCTGAGCACCAAAGTCACAAAGCACAACCTACTGCACTTGCAGCGATCACGAAGACCTGAGGCCCACAAGGAAACATCACAGCCGCGTGAGTGAGACCATCCAAGCGCAGAATCACAACAAGTCAAGAGAGCTCGGTGCGAACGAGCCGCACTCGACGAGAGCAGACGGCAAACTGACGATTGTAGTGCCGTTGTGTCTATTTCGGTGCACACAAGTATATGGTATCTATCAATATCACAAATTCCACAAAATCTACACACACAACCATCGACCTCAAAACACTGTCCACTCAAACACATGTGGTGATGGTATCCGTGCCATGTCACTCGACAACTTAGTGCTCGGTTCTTCTGGGCTCCTCTCTTCCGTTTGTCCGAGCAAAACGCTGGTCCGTCCGTATAGTTATTGGTCGCAAACTTAACGTTGCGTACCTCCCGAAACTCCCTATATACTGTGAGTGTGGCTTCACTAAGAGGTAGTCCGTCTAGGGCAAAGTCCTCTGTAAGGGTTCGTTCGCGACATAGTTCAAGAGCGAATGTAGCAGAGGCGTTTTTGGGTAGACCTAGCATGCGCTTGATATAAAGTGCCTTTAAACGGTCTATCTTTTTTAGATCGCTTACAGTCAGAACAGGTGCTATTGCAGGCAGGCCGTATCGTATAATAGGGACAATTTTTAGCCTGAATATGTTTAGCGCTGCCTTCAAGTCGATATCTCGAAGTTCACAGAGAAGCATGACAGTAGCTGTCGCCTTGGCTAGTATTTTTTCGACATGTCTGCTAAAAGAGAGTCTTGGTGTCAGTGTAACGCCGAGATAAGAAAAGTGGTTGACAATCTCCAATGCAATGCCATTAATTTTGATGCGGCGGTCGGCTGCGGCGTATGCCTCTCATTGGCTAAAGCAAAGTACTTTTGTTTTATCTATGCTGATTGTTAGCCTGTTCTCTTTGCACCAATTAACTGTTATGTTTAGGAAATATTGCAGATGTTCACGCGACTTTGCAAAGATGACTAGGTCATCTGCGTAGAAGGCGTGCGTAGCTTTTGCATCGCGTAGAAGATCCGATAGGGTTGCTATGTACATTATAAACAGGAATGGGCTAGCAGGATCTCCTTGGGCCAATCCTACCGTTTGCGTTATCGTGTCGTTGACATAATGATCTCCGTTCTTAACTATGATGGAGTTATAGTAAAGCATGTCCCGGATAAGGTTGTACATTGCTCCGCATATTAAAAAATGGCTACGAATGATTTCTAAAAGACGGCCCCTTGGAACAGAGTCAAATGCGGTCTTAATATCTACAAATGCGGTATACGTCATTTCTTTACTATGGCGACGTTGTTGCACATAGTTCAGCAGAAGGTTAATAGCATCTTCGGTTGATCTCCCGGGAAGGAATCCGTGTTGCTCAGCGGGTAGCTTTTCTTTGGCGCTGTTATATAACCTTGACACTACAAGTGATGTAATTATTTTGTACATAGTGCTCGTCAATGCGATCCCTCGGTAATTTGTCGGGTCAGTAGCGTCTCCCTTCCACTTATATATTGGGTTCAAGAAACTCTTCCTCCACTCGTCAGGTATGACGAGTGCCTTGACTAAGGCACTTATTAAAAAGACTTGTTAAAACTGAACATATGGTACTAAGATTTGATTTAAAATGTTCATAAAATATCTGGTCCGGTCCTGCAGATTTATTGTTTTTCTTTGCCTTGATTGCTTGCGTAACTTCCGCTTCAGTAAAAGGTATAAACTCTTCTGGGTTGTCCATGTCGGGCAGTGTCACCTCCCTCTTTAATAGGTTTGTAAAATGTGTTTGCCACTCCTTAGCGTTAATTAGCGTGTTAGCTTCTTTGGGTCTCTGGGGTAGGAGCAGCCAAGGTTTCTTTACACTTTTTTGTATCAATTGCAGGCGTTGATTTTCTTCGTAATGGCGCTTCTTGGTCTGCTTCAATTTCCAAAACATCCGCTTCATCTCTGCGAGTTGGCTAAGTCCATACGGGCTCTTGTCGTTATGACTGCATATCCTGCGCTTAATTTCGTGACATTCTGCATCAAACCAGGCTTTGTGCGTGTTTGGTTTCGCCAATCGTCGAGCAGTAGCTGATACATGGATTGCCCATCGTATCGTCTTTTCGGCGGTGTTGATAGCGTCATCGGGTCGCATGATTTGTATGGCCTGTTGGAGCATGTGCTCGTTTATTGTGCGGCTTAACTGTGGCATTGGTGTCACCGCTGATGGGCCTTGAGTGCGCGTTAGCTCAAGTCTTACTTGGCAGTGCTTGCGGTGGCTTTGAAGTCCCAGGTCCGAGACCTTTGTAGTAGACACAAATTACACATATTTTCCAAACCATAAAGTTTTCCACGGTCAAGCAGTAAAACCGCAGGGCAGAGGGAAGACTCTTCGAGTTAAGACCTTTGGCGATCAAATTTGGCAGTTACATTGCATGGCTGGCTTTGTCGCAATGGCATTAAAACGCCCGCAGTGTTCCAAAGTGAAAAGTGCTGCACTTTTCGTTGTGCTAACGCACGACGACTACGCACGATGGTCGAATAATGACTTATGACGGAAAAAAGTTCTGTTTAGACGTTAGGTAGGTGTCCTGTCCTACAAGAGGGTGGTCAAGAAACGTGTTGTTGCCTCAAGCGGTCTACAAGGCTTCAAGACCGATCACTGATAAAGCGGCATGCGCCAAGAGGAAATTGTTCGTGCGTATACCCGCTTTGGAACTGTGAGGTATTGAAGGACGCCATGGCAAACATTTTACTCAGCGTTTGTTCGTTGGTAGGCATTGTTCTCCTTACGGAAAACTTTTAGCTGGAGGAGTTCCATATCAATAATATGCGAGGTTGTCGCCAGCTGATGGCTATGCATGATGGAAATGGGGACGACCCATAGATGGATTATCGGTCTGCCGGAAAGAATTGTCGCCTATACAGTGTCTGCAGCAAGACCAACACTGTGTAGCTCTTCATTTAGAGGGAAAAAAATCCAGCTGTATTTTGCCTCTCTCCATTCTTTGATTCTGCTGAAATAACTGGCGTAGAGACATCCGGTACGTCGATATTCAAGCAAACTGAATGGCAAAGCAAACAATGATAAAGGCGACGTGCTTATCCAGTTAATGGAAGACGTGGGTCTGCGCTGTGCTAACGCGCGTGTCGACTTTACGCATATAAGTCTCAACAGATAGAACAATCCCCTCTCTCGGCTGGCGGACAATTAGTGGCAGCGATGGCAGGACAAAAACTTAAATCCGGCACCGAGAAAGGAGGCAGGGGCCAAGGCAGTCAACACGGGCTGCGTACCAAAGGGTTAAGTCTCCGTATCTAAAGAATCGGGCGCAGGCTCTCCGCGAGCTTCTCCTGCTAAGGCCGAGCAACCTCCTCAGCGACGACATTGTGGGCCAAATGTGCCGTCATGTCGGCAAGGTCGTCAAAAGCACTCGTGACGAGCATTGATTCACTTCGTGGTGTAGCCGATTGATAATTTCGTGATCATTGGCTCACAGCTGAGGTGGTTGGGAAATAGACGCTACGGATCGGCGCGCCTGAATAGAAAGACGGCGTATCTAAAAGAATGCCAAGCGGAGCTATCAGGCGCTTACAGTGAGTTTTGAATAATTGAGGTTGTTAAGGCCGCTGTAAGAAAGCACGTCTCTTTGCAAGTGGAAGCCGGCTTAGCAGATTTTTGGCAAGGAGAACTGCTCTGTCCCACCATGGCGTCAAGTCGGCAGATCGATGAGACCTGTATAAGCTACGATGTCCTTCGCATGGCTCTAGGTCATGGTGTCGATGATGTCGATGAGATACGCGAATACTTTAGAGCAGGAAAACCTATATTAGGCTCTGTTGCGACTTCAAACTGGACTTTACAAGAGGTGCGGAGCTTTGGTTGTTTGCAAGACCCAAACGGGGCCCTCTGCTTTCATTGTACGTTCTTGCAGGACAGATGCTTAGTGGATTGACGACAAGCAGATTAAGAATCGCCTGACAAATCTCCTGTTTCATGAATGGCTTTAACAGATGGTTGAATCATTTAACCCCGGCGAATATGATTTTTCTGGAGCACTGCTTTGCTCTCTATATAAAGTGGGCTCTGTGTCTCTCAACTAAGGCGCGAAGCCGCTACATATAATTGCAATCAGAGTGCCTCCCTATGTGGACGAAGATTTAATGTGTGATCAACAATACAATTTCTGTTCTATTAGGAGGCAAATATATAGGCCTATAGGCCAAAGAAGAAATAGGTGATTTAGAGGTTTTTAAGTTACGACACCCTTGTGACAGTCTCCATGTTGTACATAAGGTGCAAGGTACACGGCTACTCTCACTTGATGTGCTTGAATACTGAGTTTTATGACCACTTTAGTGCGTGCAAGTTTTTTATTTCGTTGAGTAAGGCATTTTATGGTGATGATTAAAATAGGTAAGGTAAAATACTGCACTTGCTAATATAATCTAATCTTCGTATAGAATTGCGAGATTTGTACGTTTACGTTTTATTGCATGACTCGCCGCATATCCGTTACGTTCTAGAAGGTGATAATATGATAACGTGAAAATGTTCGCCTGGCGTGTGGCCAGAGAATCGCACAACGAGTGGGCCTACCTAGTTTCCTTTTCCATTCTTTATTTGGCAAATAAAGGGGCTTTCTATTCTATTCTAATAAAACTAGCTCCCTTTAGACGCTCTGGTGGAGGAGTGTTGCCGCAAGTATTCTCCTTCGCGGCATTCTGCTAGAAAAGTTACTAGATGTAACTAGAAATTTACATTATTTTAGCCAAATTAAAAGCTAACTATCGAACGATCGGAGTAACAGGGATCTTTTCTCGTTTTGGTTTTTGCGTGCTCTATGGCCTATTCGTCTATAGCAAGCCTGTGACACAGATATAATGTATCGCACAACTTGCGCCAGTTCGCACAAGTTACTGCGGGAGAGCGACGCGTTTTACATACGCCACTACACCGGTATTAAGACACAGATATAATATACTTTGTCAGGTTTATTATCACACATGTTGTGTAAAAATTGTACAGTTAAAAAATATGCATATGTATACATACACACATTTGGACTTATAAAATAATAGATATGTAAAAGCTATGAAGTTATGACGCGAGCTTGGTTATAAATTCTGGCTAGAGACGGTACTAGGGTACAGGACGCAGCATGGTATCTACCGCAAGTTAGTTTAGAACGTTGGCACACACATGAGTTCGAGGGATCATGGAACCCTGGAGTCGCGCACAGCACGTGGTGAAAAATATACAGGGCAAACCTAGTCACCACATGACGGTTAGATTGGTTTAGCCCTTTTTATGCCTGGTTTTGCATTGCTTCGGTGCTAAGACAATACGCATCAACTTTAGCAAACTTGGACTTCCACGTTTTGAGAACGTCGACGTCATTGGGAGATGCCGGCAGGTTGAAACGTCGTCTTAGCTACTCGACGAATAGGAGGGTATTCGTAAGGAGATAGGCAAGTCGGTTGTGGGCTGAGCGATGGAGGCCCAGGACTCGCTTGAAGTACGCTGCCTTCAAGTTATACAAAAATATTGTTTATTTTGCCGAGGCCTCGGTCACTTTTCCCTGCCACTCTAGCAAAAATTGCTGAAGTGGACCTGTAATAGGTGACCTAAACCTGACTCTGATTGTTTCCGCTGCCGGCCCGCAATCCGCTAGCAGGTACACGAAGCAACTTCTTGCTGTCCGCGGCAAGCAAAGAACCCGCTTCATATATATTGTGAAACGTCTTTCTAGCTGCGCAAAATTTGCCGTTGAAAGATGGCTTCACACCCTGCTAAGTCTACTGTAACATTGGCAAAATTTAAGTTCAAAAAGACGCACGGCCGCACTCAAAGACAGTCGCCGAGGGTCTATTACCTTTGTGTGAAGAGGCATTAGCTGCCCGACACCTGTCGCCAATGTGCTGGGTAAAGGTCGTTCCCGTATAGTGTAGTCTCAGACCCAAATACTGGAAGGAGATGACAAACTCCAGCGGTTGGCCACAACCGGGTACTACGTCTGCGGCAGCCAATCAACCAATCAACCTCCACGGCGAAACTTTATGGCTTTCGTCTTTCGCAAATTTATTTGCAAGCCCTTACGGTGAAGGTAACTTTCTACGTTGCCGACAATTCGACGAATGGCATTGCGGTGCCGGTGGGCCACTACTATGTCATCCGCATACATGACGACGGCGTTTTAAAACTCCTCCTGCACATGACGGGCTAGGTCTGCGATGAGCAAGGAGAATGCTAGGCAACGAAGAGGGTCTCCTTGAGGGGTCCCTACGTTTTGACTCAGCTACAAGATGTCCTCGCCCCTTACGTTTACTTTAAGGCGGTCTTCATTAAAGGAGCTGGAGAGCACTTGTAGAAAAGAACCACCCACTCCAGCATGTCGAAATGAATCGACTAGTGACGGGGAGCTTTGTCTAAGGCCTTGACACAATCAATAAAGACGGCGTGCAAGTGACCTCCGGGCACAGCAAACACTTGTTCAACTTACGACTTGAGTACGTGGATCGCGTCCTGTGTACCTCGACCCTCCCTGAATCCGAATTGCTCCGGAGGTAGGGCTTTTTCCACAGTTGCAAGCGCCTTTGAGATAATCAAATTAGCGAAGATTTTTTTGAGAGTAAGTTTCGACGCGATACCCCGGTAGAGATATGGATCGTCTACATTGTCACCGTGTTTGCCCTTGAATAGCAGAGTAAGCCTGGCCTCGTGACAAACCTGGGGTATGTGTCTCCATGCTCGTAACAGATCCCATCAGGACCACTACTCTTCTCTTGGGTAACCCGCGCAAGATCTGCACAACTTCTTCCACCGTGAACGGCGAATTCATGTGGTTCTGCTCCAGAGTGGGGGTTGCTCAATAACTGGGTTAGGCTCGAAGGCGTTTGCATCGAGCAGAAGGGCAGCAAAGTGCTGCCGCAACTGCTCTTAATTCAGCCGGCGGACAATGTAGACATGGGGTCGCGCTCTGCTCTCTCAAGCAAACGAAACTTCTTCTTCTCATCATACTGGCGCTTATTTTCCACAAGCAGTTTCTTGTAGATTTCTCTATGTTGGCTATAGAGCGCCCTTCGATCAGTAACTATCTGGGGGTCGGGGTGTAGAGCCCGTGATCGGCGCAGGAGCCCCAAGACTTCCCGACGATTTAAGTAGCAGGCCTGTGTAAACCAGGGCCGCGCCCGTCTTTGTCTGTGCTTCTTCTTGACTACAGCCGTCTTTACAGTGGCCTCAAAAGCGTGGTTGCTTTGTTCAATGTCAGAAGTTGACCTCAGCAGCCCTAACTCGCGCGTCAATACACACAAATCTGGCTGCCTACACCAGTACGTTGTCGGCTGCCGACGCGGGGCGCATTGCTGGCCAGGCGCACACAAAGACGCCAGCACCGGCAGGTGCTTCCGTGCTAGAATATTAAGTTCCTCGCACTCTTGTCCGTCGGATGGAAGTATTAAGTTCCTCGCATTCTTGTCCGTCGGTCAAATTCCGTCGGATGTTGAACGTTGTGAAACAGAAAGTCGGTAGTGCTTCTTCCACTTTGGCAAACGTACCTTCAAGTTATCTAGATGTTCAAGGCTGGTTGGGGTGGGATCGTTCCAGATTATTTTGATACTGTAGGCGGCCATCGGAGCAATCTTCAGATCGAACAGCCTCAACTGCGGCTTTCTAATTGTGGTAATTGCTACCAGTTAGCCTGACTGGGAAGACTTTACGGAGGGGGAGGTTCGAATGGCTATACTAGCGAAGAAAAACGGAAAATCATCAGGTCCTGATGATATTTACTACGAACATCTTAAGCAGGGAATAGAGCACATAGCCCCAAAGCTAACAGCGCTGTTTAATGTATGCTTAGAACAAGGGCACATGCCCGAGCAATGGCGCCGAAGCTACCTGCAACCAATTTACAAAAACAAAGGCGACGCCACATACCCAGCGAATTACCGCGGGATAGCATTAACTAGCGTAGTCTACAAAATATTAACCTCACTAATTGTGACTCGACTATACAGCAAATGTAAAGACCTAATACCAACGGAACAGAATGGGTTCTTGGAAGGTCGCTCAACTGAACGAGCTCTCAGGGAAGTCCTTCGTCACGTGCGGGAACGTTCCAACGACGGACAGATGACCTACGCAGCGTTTGTTGACTTCAAAACTGCTTTTGATAGTGTACCTAGAGACTGCCTTCTGGATATTATGCGACAGCATTTTGGCATCAAAGGTCGAATGTTTAACCTAATGAGAAGCATTCTCACTGCGAACTATATCACAATCAGAAATGGGCCTCACTGTATTGCGCAAGAAGTTAAACAGACAATTGGGCTAGCACAAGGCGACACGGCAAGCCCTTTCTTATTCATCCTTTATGTCTCAGGGTTAAGCCAAATACTTCGAAATGCTAAAGCCCCGCATGTATTCTACGCTGACGATCTCATCATAATGGCCAAGTCAAGACCACATCTACAGTTTTACCTGAATGAAATGAGCCAATGGTGCGCACAGTATAAGCTGACAATTAATATATCCAAGACCAAAGTTCTTCGATTTTCCCGAGGAGGTCGATACGCCAGTCTTGACCACATCATCAGGGTCAATAACCAAAATATTGAATTAGTAAGTCAATTTAGCTATCTCGGAGTAATCTTGACCCCTGGCCTATCTTTTACAAAGCACATAGAGAACAAACGTGCAAAAGCAGTATCGGCCATGACGCTACTCGGAGATCTCACCCAAATTGACATTAAGACTGGAATGAACCTTTTTAAGATAAAAATAGCTCCGATTATAACTTACTGGCTTCGGGCCATTGCACCAAACTTAACCTTAGACAACATTAAGGAGATAGACAAAATAAAAGCAAATTTTGTGAAATATATGTTCGGCCTGCCTCGTAACCCATCGACAACCTTGGCGATGGAACTATGCCAAGAGCGAAGCTTTGTGGAAGATCTTATCTTGGACAAATACGTTTTTAGCCCACTCGTCGTAGAGCAATATCGCGCATACAGAGAAAAGCGTAATTTGAGCTTTGCCATAGAGAATTTCACTGACGGTCCTGCATTCACCACAGACCGTTGGAAGCAGGGAATGCAAGTGAACAGACGGGTACTCTGCAAACTTACCTGGCATGGCTACCACCAATATATATGCCTAAAAGGGTATTGCTTTGAAATTGAAGATTGTGTATGTAAACATTGTGGCACATGTAATATTGACCGATACCACATACCGCAATGCAAGGAAATAGAAGCTGTTTCAATGCATGCAGTAGTGAAAGATGTTATTAGCCGATATGAATTTTAGGTAGCATCTACCAATTTCTGGTGAAATAAACCTGTATAAAAATAATTGCTACCAGCGCCTTCTTGTATCTTTCCTTGACATGTTGCAGGAAAAATCGACCGTTCGACGTTAGAAGCAGCCCCAAGTAGGGAAACTTACTAACGTAAGGTAGGTCGGAACCGGCGAAACAAAGTCCATCGTTAGCAGCTAAGAGCCCGTCTCTTCTAAACATCTTAACCACTGTATTCGTCAGATTTACGGTGGGTCTGAGCTCAGACGTGGCCGTGTGAAGTCTGGCTAGGGCCTGTTGAACCTGAAAGTGACTCTTCCCGTAGATGACAAAATCATCAACGTACAAAATCACGTCTACCAGATTTCTCAGACCCCGGATTTTTGCGGGTAGGTCCTTAATACGGACTGAGAAAAGTAACGGGCTCAAATTGTCACCCTGCGCTACGCCCGTAGTCTGGAGGAAAATGGGCAATTTGGACACACCGTCATCTATTCTGGTTTTGTTGCCTTGCAGGATGGCCATCAACAGGTTGAGAACGGCAGGAGGGACATCAACTTCGGCCAGAGTTCGCAGAATATTGTCTCTGGGCGCTGAGTCGAAGGTGGCTTTAAATTCGATGAATACGGCGTACAAAGGTTAGGGTTTTCTTTGAGCCTCCCTGATGGCCCGCAGGAGAATGGTGCATGCCGTAATCGTAGAACGACTGTTCAGTAGGAATGGCGTCAGTCATCCCTAGGAACCGGTTTAGTCTTCTGGTGAGCAGCGACGCGAGCAACTTGTAGCATGTGCTCTTTTTCGCTAAACCTCGCCAGGAGGTCACCTGGGTTGGGTCACCTTTACCTTTAGGGATGACTAGCAGTGTAGAATCGAGCCATTGAGATGGAATCATGCCAGCACGAAGGCATTCCTCGATCAGTACCGTCCAGCATGGAGCCCAAATAGATGCGTTTTTAGATACTCATTCCTTACTTAGTCAGGGCCCGCTGCTGGTTTGTTTTGTAAACCCTGAAGAGCAACGATCACGTCTTCCACCATGAAGGCGGTCTTTTCGGTCAACGAAGACGCTGTCTTTCGTTGAGAGTGACCTCATCCTAGGTCGCATAGATCAAGCAGAATTATTTGGTTAGAGAATCGCCGGCCCTTAACATTCCTGCAAAGTGATTGATTAATTCTAAGGAGTTAAGCGGGCAGGGGATGAGGCCACTACGAGCGAGCCATTCATGAGGTAGGCGCTCTGTCTCTTGGAGTAGAGAAGTTGCCGATTGGCGTAAGTTTTCCTGCACATGGCCTTGAGATAGGCAGCCAGCGGTGTCATAGCGGCGTAAGCCCTTGCCAGACGTCTTGCTGCGTTTTGAGCCCTTTTTGGCAGGGCACAGAGTCGATCAACATCAAGAGACACTGGCAAAGAACTTCATGGACGCGCCGGTAGAGCACCTCCCTACTTAGGTTTCGTGGCAATGGCTTTTCCTACTTGTTTAGCGATACCAGAGATTGTAGCTAACAATCAATTGCAACTGGAATGTGCGATCTGTTATGAGCACCCTCTCTCAGCGAGACCTAAATATAATAGAGCATAAGGCAGGACACAGTAGAACTATCATAATTTTTGTATACAACAATTCACGCTTTTTTTAAAATTATATTTATTATTGTTATTATATTTATCATTCCTAAAATCCAGATTAAAGAATTCGAGCGCAGCGCACACACCAAGATTTTAAAAAAATCCCTAATTATTAAACTGATTTTTTATTGATCACTACGCCTGCAGCATAATAGCGTTTATCCGCGGTATCATGTACAAATTATTTTTTGTATTATCTGCCAAATCAAATAAAATACTATTAATACTACAACTGCTATTACTTTTATGTCGGTACTCTCGGTGGCTTTTAAGGCATGCATACGATTCAAAATATTCCGTGTGCTCAAAAGATAATGGGGTAATTGCCGACCCTGCGTGACCACAGTGTTTCATTCGGTTGTGGCAATCGCTCACGCAACGCCTGTAGTGGTAGGCTAAGTATGCAGCAGAGGTTCTCTTCGAGAAGAACAGTAGGTGTTGGTTTGCAATGTAGGGAACAACAAGCTACTATTCGCGTGCTTTGTTCGCGTTGAGCAGTTTCGTTGCATAGCTTGCCTTGTTTCCTTGCTCGGGGATGGCCCGCAGAACTCTGACGCAATCCTTCATCGTCAAGGCCGCTATTCGCCTTGTGACCCCTTTAGGTCACAGAAGACGTAGAGTGGCTTGAAATACAACACAGAGCTTCGTGGTCTGCCGCGCTGTTACTTTATGGATGACCCTGGCTTTATAACCTTCTTGATTCAGTCCCGCTAAATAAATATAATATTGATGACGGTAATCACATTTGTTTGGTTTTTGCAAGCTGTATACAGGAGATCAAATTTGTTTACATGCATTTGGCTCAGTTAAATGAATGCATGCTTCAATTGTGGTATTTAATTCGCTGATAGTTGTATGAAATAATTAGCGTATACTTCACTTTAAAAAGAAAATATAACTGAAACGTCTAATGCCGTTACATTGCAATTTCTCAAAGAACAGTGAATATCCACGTTATTCGTCCGGGACAGTTCATCATGAAAAGCTCAATTGTCTTGCCGGCTGTATGGCTTATAACTCGTTCGAACCAGAAGTAATTTGCATCGATTTCGTCCAAAATCGACTACATAAACTTAACGATTGCACTGCGAGAACGCTAGCGGAATGAAATAAGTATAATCCAATTATTTTTTTTGACCAGAGGCCGCACCAGAGTGTCACATAAAGCACAGATAACGGTGTTTGTGAATCACGCCAGGATTCTCGGTTGCCTAGATGCGACAAGGTTGCTTGTTCGCACTCCTGTTCGGATGTAACTGAGCTTCTTTAAAAAAATAATATTTTCGAAAAAATCGGCATTTCGCGCCATCTCGATAGCCCAGTTGATGAAGTTTATGGACATTGTCCCACATTGTCAGCCACAGTGGCGATATTTTCAGCCAAAGTGCTCCTGATCTTTTACGGCTTGGTGTCTTTACATACTGAACTTGCCCTTTGAAACTCTTGCATAAATTCACGAATGATGTTTTCACAAAGTCGGCTATATCCACCGTAAGTTGCATAAAGTTTTTAGTTATGCCTGCACAAAGTTTCATTTCTACAGTCTCTACACGTTCGTTTATTGTGTAACACTCTTGCTTACAAAGAAAGCAGATCACGAGGAAGGCAGGGTTGAGCGCAAAGAGTTTTGAAAGATCTGCTGATCATTTCATATAAATATATGTATTTTTCTACACGTTTATATATATATATATATATATATATATATATATATATAGACAGAAGAATGTATCTGTAACAGGTGTGGGAGAGCTTGTAGGAGATATCATGCGGGGGAGTGCCCCAGAGTTGAATCACTGGCCAGGCTGGCTCAGTGACCGTGTTTTTATGTATAATATTTGACTATATATTTAACAAAGGTGATTAATAAGTGAATGAATGAATATATATATATATATATACGCCTGCTAGAAAGAAAGAGGTTTACTTGCTTTAGTAACGTTATACGTAAGGAATGCCAGCGTTTCCAAATAACTTTATGGTATATGATGCGATCAATACGGGTTTAAACTCAAATAGTGGGAAAGCCCTATTAGATTTTTTTTAACAAAGTCTTACTTTAGGTTATTACTTATATAAACATATATTATGGTATATTATTTCATACATTTAAAAATATTTCAAAAAGTCGGTAGTGATTTAAACCTTCACCAGTTACCATTGTGTTGGCAAAAAGTTGCAGCCGGAATAAAATTACTCTTGTTTTCCTTTATGTAAGAATTAATTTAAACAGACTAATGTTGCCATCAATGACGGGATAATAGGTGTGACTTTAATTTTTTATTGACGTTGTTTAAGGATTTCAAACAACGCAAGCTGACCGGAAGAGTGTCCCACTCCCTAACAGCTTAAAGGCCAAATGTTTGGCTACCCTTGCTGTTTCGGTGTGACCGTGTTAGATAATCTGGTCTTTTTCGCCCCTCTAAGGCGATCAAGTTCTAGTATCTTCGGCAGAATCACATAGATGTTCTTAAAAGTCACTTTCAGTGTTAAGTAGCGCATGGAATTCTCTATATCCAATATTTGCGAGAGTAACTATGACTCTCTTTCCAGCGCTGCTGCCTATGGAGCGCGAGTTACGCGTGCTGTGGGTACTTTCAGAAGCCAATAGAAAATTAATCAGATGCGCAAGCGCCCAATAGTACCATTTCCTATGCCTGTAGGCAAGGCATACAGTGTAGCTTATGTAGCAACGAATTTATAGTGTTCTATTGTCGTGGTTCATTCGATGTTTGTTAAGGTTATTATTACTCTCGGCTCGTTATGCCTATTAAGCCAAGGCAGTAGGCGTCCCGATCGGTGTTACCGGGTTGACTAGGCCCGGGGCATTAACCGATCGGCCTAGTTTCGGCGTGCAGACACCGCCCCGTAGGTTAATAGCTTTAACAGCCCTCGAATGGGCCACGACAATATGACACTATAAATTCGTTGCCACATAATCTACATCGTATACCTTGCCATTCATGGCCAAAGGGCCAAGGGAATGTTACTATTGGGCGTTTGGGTATTTGGCTAACTCGCGCGCCATAGACAACAACGCTGGAAAGAAAGTCATAGTTACTCCCGCTGTATGTTGTTTAAATTATGTTGTTTTCTCTCTTGACTGCGCAATCCCCGAAACATACGAAGAAAGCGCCTCTCTGCCACACCTCTCTGCGACACCTCTCTGTCGCACCGCCCAAACCTTGCTGCGGACAGTTTGCAGTTCGGATGCATGAGTGAAGTGACTAAAAAATGCGTTTTAGAGCAGTTTGCATGCTTCAATCTTGTCCTCGATTTATCCTGATGAATTTGTAATAATAGTAAGTCGACGAATAAGGGATTCTACATGCGCGTTACCAGAAAGTCTTACATACGTGACAATAGCTGACTCGGGTGTTGTCAGCGGGGTGCGATGGACCGAAATGAGCTTGAAATTGCTTTTGAAAAGTATCAGTTAACCCAATCCTTCTTTTTCGCTGCAGCACGAAACTTTATTATAACCATGATGGTAATGAATGGCCTCTTTCTGGCGTAGCCAGGTGACACTAAGTACAATTATATCATGGGGAGGAGCAAGCGTTAAAGCAACTTTCTGAAATTTTAGAAACAAAATAATGCTGCGTGTATTTAAATTAACTATTTTGAGGCCGTTTGAGGTGACGTGTAAACCTGAGAACATTATATATATATATATATATATATATATATATATATATATATATATATATATATCTGTAGAATAAACGTTCATACAAGACAATTGTATTTTTAAAGACACAAAATAAATATATATATATATATATAATTTTTCATTTGGTTTTAAGTACCGTCATCTCCAACATTGAAGCACTCATGCCGAGATATATTCTGTCGTCGACAATAGTACATGATGCGCTTACTACGGTTTCTCCCGGAATGGTGGGGTTCAAAGTCGAGAGACCGCAACGAGCCAGGCTTACTGTGCTCTCACTCAAAATCTGAGGCACGTTACACAAAATGACGTCCAGTTCGTCAGAGCTGTGTTTCTTCTTTACCAGCTGAACCGAATTCATCTTCACCACCGAGGTGTCCAACTCTCGTTGTTTTTGATTAAACAGCACTGACTGTTTGTCCAATTTATTTACCAGTGAATCGAACATCTTGGATTTCTCTTCGGGTTATTTATCTCAAAAATTCCCATCTTGCTGTTTGCGAAAGCAATTGTCATATTTCCAATATATGCCGCCAGTTAAAGCTCCAGCTGGGTTACTCGTTTTGTCAGCTGAGCGATGATGCTCTTGCTGTCAACTGACGAGTTGGTATTGTGATTGCTTGCGGTAATGGGGCTGTCATCTTGGAATGCGTCGATGTTATTGCTGACGGAGCCCTGATCTACGTCTGTTGGCATACCGCTATACACTGCATTTTTCAAGCGTTCTCGCCTCAAGCATTGCTTGCACAGAAATAGTCGTGAAAAACAAACCTTGGCTAGGCCGGATCGCCAGATGACTCGGCGACAGCAAGAACCTTGAATCCAACCTTTACAGCCTGGACAGAGCCTATGTCGTCATTGGCCTAACAGATAGGCTCAATGGTGTTATCACCCGACCTTTTGGCATTACCTTTCTCACTTGGACACATGGTTGATTTCACTGCGAGTATAAGAACGGATAACCAGCACTATTTTCCAGGAGCTGTTCAAAACACGACTGCTCGTCGCAACGATCAGCTGACTAGCTGTGTTTGTGTTGTTCACAATTTGTGTGTTCTCTAGTAACACTCTGACCACTATTGCTTTTCGCAGCCTTTGGGTCTATATAAGCGTTATGTTTTTTAAAATAAGATAAAAAAAGCATGGCCCCTCAGCCTTTAGCTGTTGCTGCCAGAGAGTTAACAACGTAATCTTCATTCTTATCGCTTCGGTCTTCAGCGTGTTAGAGTCCAATTTTGGCGATACAGGTGGTCAGGGTAACGAACACTTGCTGGAAGTAGAATCTGTTCTATCAAGAGATGCTATATCCACTTTGATTGCATTTGTCGTAGAACGTGGACTGTTTATTCGGTTGCGCAGATACGAGATAAGAAAGGTGAACTAGTGGGCTTAGGTTGTGTCTGTACGCCAACCCATTCGTTTAACACTACAACACTAGCCTGCCTTATTGTCGACAGTTACGTGATTTGACTGCAAAATATATTTTGCCAGCCGACATAGAAGCATACAATTCGTTTGACTAAGACTATCCTAGTCACATGCCCCACATGTCAATACTTACCTGGTTTGACTGCAGAATATTTTACTAATTGACGTAACAGGTCGACGAGATATCTGGCAGGCCACCAGCGATGTATATGACAACCCGAGAAAATCGCCGCGCTGATCCGAACGAATTGGCCCAAGTGAGCGTTCAGGAAAACCCGATGCAAGCTACTATCCCGGAAAACCAGGAACACTTTGAATACGTAATGCTAGATGATGAGGTAGAGAAATGCACGCAGTCGAAACTCTAAATAGCCTTAAGTGTACCCTAGGAGTGGTCCTTGCAGGAACAAATTCGGCTGACGCAGAATACGGCAAAAGGATGTCCTAATAGCTTGCCATTCACAATGTGCTGTGTGGGATTGTGCTCATCACTGCTGGGGCGTTGCGTTGACTGCGTAGCCGCTGTTTGTCCCTGAAAACGCCGTCATCACCACTAGTCCTATCATCACTATCATCATTTGCGTCCCCACCGTCGTAGCCGCTGTTGTCATTAGTGTTGTCATCATCATCATATGATAGTGGAGCTCACTCCTCAATAAAAGAGAAGATTTCTGGTGTGCATTCCTCTGTATCAGAAGCTACCATACTAGTCTCCCTTACGTCCTGTGAAGTTACTTCAGCAGTTTGAGTGGAAACAAAGAAAGCCAAATACCAATGTTGTAACGGCAACAGATGCTATTCTGAAATTTTCGGACGTTCCAGCAGACTCCGTTCGGGGTCCAACACGAGGTCATGTTACACCGCGAGCCGACGCAATACTTCAGATGCTTCAGCATGGATTACTTGGTTACGACTTGTAAGGCGACAAAACCAGGATGTCGGCGATGTAGCCACACGAACATTTAATGAGAGACTGCAAGGCGGAAGCCCGTTGCCGCTTGTGCAATGGCGGATACGAAGCCCACAGGGCCTCCCTCCCATATAAACTGCACCGCATGTACCTACGGAATAGAACGTCACGGAGCATAATACAAAAGCAGACGTATGCCCCAAGTATCCCATGTCGCGCACCTGTAGCCTACGTACATGTTTCTGAGTAGCAAAACATTCTGATGGCTCTATTCAATCGATTGTGGATAAGATTATCCCATCTATAGTGGAAGCAGTACAAGCGGCAATCGCTAATGCCATTGACAAAATAATGCCACCTCTCTTTTCGCGGACTCCTTTAAGACAAAGAACCATCCTGAAAATAATGAGAGTAGAGATACGCTTCGACGCCTAATCGAATTGTCTTCGCGGCAAACGTTTTGTGTCTTTTCGAATCAGGCGATTATAGATACCGGATAAAAAGTAAGAGTCAAAGGCACTCGTAACCCAACCGCTCGCGTGCATGCAGTGTCGTAACGGAAAATCAATGAAGACCCAACTAGAAACGACAAGATCAACCTAATTTTTTCAATAGATTTGGGAGAATATAAAATTAAATTTAGCTTTCCTTCCTCTGAATATGACCACAGATTAGAGCCCCATAGATTGTGGGTGATCTCCACAGCCCAGAAACCCACCTACGTGGCTTCGCAAGGAAGGTTTCCGATATATATATATATATATATATATATTTGCCACAAACGTCAGGCATGATAGCATCAAATACAGAGATTCGCAAGTAAACACTGTGGTCACATCATAAGACAGCAAGCCAAAGGCGGCAACGGTTAAACGCTACGATTTACTTAATCCGGTTACTGGAGCTCTCGCGAGAGGTTATCTCTGTCCATAACCCCTGGAATGTCGAAGTTTATGCAACACAAATATGAAATGTTATACTACATTGCGTGCACAGCTCAGCCGAGCAAACCCCAAAGAGACACCCAACGATACAGCTTTCTGAAATACTTTATGATTCAGACGTATATCGTATCAAAAGTCTTCTAGAAATTACCTTTATGTATGCGAATGCCAGTCGGCTTTATAAAAAGGCTATGCGGGAAGCCAAACTGCAGTAAGAGGTCAAAACACAATGCAATTTTCTCAAATAGTTCTAGCTTCACGCGCATAGATGGTTGGGCTCCAACACGCGCTCAGCAGATTGCCCAGTATCACCTGAAAGACTAGATAGGCATTTTTTACTCATGTTTGAAAGCGCTTCAACTGTACCCCGATGTATATTTATGTATGGGGTCAATGGGCGACTCACTGCCGCCAGGAACTGGTTTGCCCTATTGGTATCTCGGAGGTACTGGATGCGATAATGAAGGCGCCGCTAAGCAAGGCTGCGTGTCCTAGACCTAGATCGGAATGAACATCTGTGAAGAGCGGTTATTCTACCTCCTTGCCTTGCTGTTCGCTCTATCAAAATTATAAAGACGTCCTACTTGTTTGATTAAAATGGAAAGTCAGCCTTTTAAACCCTCAACGTACCGTGGCATAGCAGAAAGGAACTTCATTTCCAAAGTTATATCTACATTGATAGCGTGTCGGCTAGAAGATTTCTTACAAAGTGCCGAGGAGTGCTTGCTAGTGCAGCAACACGGCTTTTGGCGAAGGACATCGACGATGACGGCCAGCGCTGTCCTTGTCCCAGCAACATTCAAATAGCCCTTCAAGGCAAACGATTTTTTTCTCTGCTGCCTTCGTTAACTTTAGGGCTGCCCTCGATACAACGTAACGAACAATCATCCTCAAGAAGTTAGCGTCATGCGGTTTTACAACGGTAATACTTAAGTTATAACAAGCCGTACTATGAAGGAGGGATCTGCAACTATCACGCGTCAACTAATTCGACTACAGGGGTCGAAAAAGGCGATAACCTCAGTTCTCAGTATTGGTAAGCGACCATTCAGACAAAATCCAGCCGCGCCACTCGCCAGTGCATACACTTATCCACGCCGATGGCTTTGTGCTCTACTTCCTGAGTCGGTTTTACCTGCAGCAATTCACCTGCGCTTGCATCACCGCAAACTTTTGGTTGGTCTTAACTCACTAGTAATAAATGATACGATAACACGGCGATATTTCGCTACGGACGTAGGCACTACGTAGGCAAAGTAAGTGAATTTCGCTTGAGTTCAGCCACAATAGAATTTGTTTAGCATTTTCATACCTTGGAGTAGTCTTCTCAACGTAAGGATTAAAATTTACCAAGCATATTGAGGAAATAGCTCGCAAGAACATTCTGTCGTTTTATAGGACCCGAGAGCTTCATCAGTTGTTGCTGGACGTCGCTCTTAGCAATTTTAATGATTTATTGTTTGATCCGACTGCTGCTGAGGAAATACAAATCGCTTGGGCTCACTTATCTAAATAGAATTTGGAAGTACTCGATTAAATTAAAGCCAGTTTCTCAAAAAGGGGTGCTAGTAATCCACTACACTAGACGCAACCGGCTTATATAAACGTTGGCCTCAACACTACTCTTTGTGTAGAACCTCAGAACAACTTATGCCTTACTAGGAACGAAGGCCTTCGACAATCATCTTGCTGAGTGGGAATATAAGTTTGCGGATGTTAATTGGTGTTTTTACGAGACTAGAGCAATGACATTTAGCTACTGGAAAAGTCCATGTTGTAAAAATAGGTACTTTAATGCCTGGTTGGCAAACATCGGCATACATGGATTTCATATGAAATTATTTTTATTATTTGTTTTATTAACACCCAAACTGGGTAAATGTGTTTATGTTACATCAAAATGTTTCGAGACGCCAACAATCTAGCGTTTTGCTAGTTCTGCTATGGACCTAACCGCCGGGCATACCGCGGCGTGGTATCGATCACATTTGCTCCAGCATTGTTTGCATTGACATTCATCCTGTGGTTCATGAAAACCCTCCACGTTGCACAGAACGTGATGAGATCCGTGAGCTGCAAATGCCGTCGTTAGATGTCGATCTATTACACCGCTACCCCGCCATGCAGTGCTCGTCATTGCTGCTGTTCCATAAATACCTATGTCCACCTCACTAATTTTGGTTTCCCAGTTTCGCATATAAACTTCAAAGGCGCACGTTTTCTTCAGATTAAATCGTTTTTGTAGTTCTTCCGTCAGCAGCGGGCCACCCTCCAAGACGTGAACAATTCTATTCCTGCATGTATTCGAAAGCGCAAAAACCCTCTTTAAAAAGAAAAACCTCACCCCATTAATTAAACGCAATTCGCCTACTCCCAACTTATCCCATATTAGTGGAATGCCGTATGTGGCTATAGGTGCTATCTGTATCCCGAAAAGAGCAATTGCTGCATGAACTGAAAGCATATGTGGCCATTTAATTGCCACAGCTGCGATGGTGGCCTTCCTGACCCTCTCCTGGATGTGTAATCGAAAACTGCTACCGCTTGTTGACAAGGTTATGCCTAGGTATGTAAATTTGTTTACATATTTAATTTCTGTTCCCCTGACTTGGATCACGTCACCCCTGGCCATACGGCCGCCCCTTCGGAATTTCATAGCTACTGTCTTTCCCCAGTTAACCTTCAAGCCCTTCTCATCCATGAATGTAACTAGTCGATTCATGGCTTGTTTCACCCTGAAAAGGCTGCCACCAAAGATGACCACATCATCAGCGTACAGTAAGATTCTGGCCCACTCTTGGGTCCAGCCCGCCCTTATCCACTCTGGTAGTCCACCCAATAGTACAGAAAACAGCAATGGGCTCAGTCCATCGCCCTGTGCGACGTCTGTGGTTTGAGCCACTTCTCCCGCAATACCGACCCCGTTATCAATCTGCACCGTGTTCTGCTTTAACATATTAATAAGTAACCTCAGAACTGCTCCCGGCACTCCCGATTTTGCCAACTCTTCAACTATTTTATCCCTTGGCGCTATGTCAAACGCTGCCTTTAAATCTACAAATACCGCATATATACAACTTCTTGACCTAGACAGCGTTTCCCAGATTGCTCCTAGCAGCTCCCGAATTGCTGAGTAAGTTGATTTTCCTTTCCTCAATCCATGCTGCTCCTCCGGTATTACCCCCCGCTCCTCCAAGAATGACCCCAGTCTTCTAGCTATTATTCCCGAAAATATTTTATACGGACAGCTTTTTATTACTATTCCCCTCCAAGCTTCCGGTTCAGTTTCTACTCCCTTTACTTTTGGAATGACTATTAAGGTCGCTTTCCTCCAGGCCTCTGGAATTTCCCTCTTGTTTAAACATTCATTGAATAAGGCTTGCCAGCAAGGTGCGAGAATAAGGGTATCTTTCATGTGTTCATTTCTTATCAAGTCTTTCCCGTGCGCTTTGCCCCGTGGTGCTCTGTCTATTGCTTCTATCACTTCCCTAATTGAGATTTCCCTCCCTATCTAAACCCTCGCTTCTTCCGTTGTCTGATCCCACGGGCCTTCGTATTCTAGCGGCGCTTTCGGAGTTGTGTCCGCCCCGGCCAATATTTGCTTAAAATGTTCGACTAACCTACCCGTCTCTACGGAACACTGTCTTCACCCCCTTCGTTTCAGCCATGTATGTGGACGTTCGTCAGCCTCCCTTATTGCTACCCACTCTATTTTTTCCCAGTGCTTTTTCTTCTCCTCCTTATACGCTTTCTTAACCAGCCGTTTAACCAACGCTGCCAACGGCCTCATTAACGGAACGGTATTTACATATTCTCGCGTCAGCTTACTAGCTTGCTTGGCTGCCCTGCACCTTTCATTAAACCAGGGTCTTCCGCTTCTCTCCTGTGGCGGCAGCATCGCAGACCTCAATAAGCCTACTAGACTGCGTTCATAGGAATCTACCTGGATTACCCCTGGCACCGGAAGTACCCCGCTAAGTCCTTGTAAAAGGACGTTGCCGCTAAGCTTTCTCCCTGATCCTTCCCTCTTCCCTCGTTCTTGAACACTGCCTCTAATTTTTACCCGGATACCCATAGGTATATGTTTTCTGAGTCCCGCACCTTCCTGTAAAGGATTGTCGTCCCCTGTAAATAGTATGTCCTTTCTGTCTATATCGGTTGCAAATATATCAATAACTGATGTCCCGGAGTGGCATTCATATGTGCACACATTTGCCCTGTTAACTACCCAACAGCCGATCTCCTCTAGTACGTCTAGCAAAGCCACCGTTCGTTCCGAGTCAATCCTGTCTAATCTCGCGTTAAAATCCCCTCCTATGATCATCGGAGCCTTCCGCGGTAGCGCTTCTATCCCCAGCAAGAGGCGCTCGACCATCGTCTCTGTGGACTCCGTCCCCGCCGGTTGTACATAGGTAGCCACTAGTTCTAGTTTAGGTGACATGACTGCGATTAGATTTTCTGCTACTATCCCTACGCTCATTTCTCCCACCGTCGGTCTAACGAAAATCGATACCTCCCCGCTCGGCCTACCCGGACATTTTTTACACGATGCCAGCGCATGGTATCCATAGAATCCCCGAATATCAAACTGCTCTCGTGCCCAGGTCTCCGTCAAAATTAGAACGTCTACCCCTTTGCACGCATCGTCCCCGAGCAAATCTAACACCCCCCTCCCCTCGCAATTCCACATCACTATCTGAATACCTGCATTCATTACGTCTCCGAACTTATTAATATCTTGCTGTATCTGCTGGTTCTCGCACGCGTGCGGCCTGCTCACTGTTGTCTTCAGAAGTCAGGTCGATTTGGGACGTGATGAAGATGACAATACATGATCTGCGCTTCTGTTCGCCCGTGTAGGTTGGGTGCTATCAGCGTTAATAGTCGTGGATTGTTGCAGCATAGGTGAGGGAGCTAACGGGGCGCCCATCAGTCCTCCCAGAATGCTCGGAATAGCTTCCTGAATGGCCCTTGCCACCGTCTGCACGATGATATCCGTTAACCTCGGCATAATCGTCGCAATCACCTGTTGCACTATATCCTCCGCTCTCGGTAGCGGCACTTGCTGGTCACTCAGTTTATGTCCGGTCATTTTAAGTGGGGCACTTGTTGCTGCTGGGTCCCGTTCTGGTTCAAGTCGTTGAGGTTTGAGCGCTGCCTCGTTTATCTTGATTCCGGTTCTTACTACGGAAGACCAAGTGCGCCTTGAGAAGTTGTCAGAGGCCTGTATGTGGCCCACAGGCGTGCAGAGTGGTACCAGCGGGGCATCGGAGCGCGTTTTGGGACGATTTTTGTAACAGTTCCATACGCTTCAGCCTATGTGGACATGAGCCCCAAGTGGCTTCATGTTCACCAAAACACAGACTGCATCGAGCCTTGGCCTTGCAATCCTTCCTCAGGTGCTCCGTAGAACCACACCTTCTGCATCTCGGTGTAGAAAGTTTGCAGTTTGCTGCAAAGTGATCCATGCTATAACACTTAAAGCATTGCATGGGCTCTCGATATAAGTCAACGCCGTGCCGTTTCAACCCTAACCGAACCTCTGCTGGAAAATCTCCACCCGCGAAGGTCAGAATAACTTGCTCAGTAGTCGATACAATATTTGTCTTCGCGTCTTTAGTTTTCACCCTTATCGCTTCGGAAACCCCAAAAGGCTTCAGAGCAGCCGATATTGTAGCCTCCGATATTGATGGATGCACACCAGATATTTTTCCCTTTACTTTAAACGGGGTTCTTCCATCTTTCCCTTGATGTGTTTAGCGATAAAGTCGCATACATCATTAAAATTGAGCTCCAGGGAATTGTCTTCCGACGAAAATATTACTGCTTCTTGCTTTGCCACGACAACTTTCGGCGCACGAGATCGCCTGGACCGGGTCACCGTTGTAAACCCCGCTTCGTTTGGTATCTCTTCACCGTCTTGGACGCCACCGGTTGTCTCGCTAGTGGTTTCAACAAAAGCCTGCGAAACACGCATATCCTTGCTGCGAGAGTCTTCCACAGGACTCGAAGCGGCACGTTTTCCACATCCCGCCTTTGGACGGTGAGCCGGACCGCCCGCATCGCTGATTGATTCATCAACGCGTTCATCCGCAGCTCTTTCCACTTGCACGTACGCAGGTTTGTCACGTTGCACGATCTGCTCTTTTGTTGGCACATACATATGAAATTATGTATACGATATGGATTTCACGAAATAGCGACCGAGTGCAAATGCAAGCTACGTAAAAAAATGTGTGACGTGTACCACCTTCAACAGTGTATAGGACTAATACCACTGAATGACGAAATGTATATATGCGGCACAACGAAATATGGACGAAAATCGAGCTCTGCATAAACAGAAAAGGAAAAACGGCAGTAAACAGGTATTAGAGACCGCTACAATAATCATATAAAAATAAGGAAAACCTATGCCGACATGCCCAGTAAGCGTTATGCTAATATAACGCTTGAGGACTATGGAGTACAGCTCCAGAGAATAGAACATCAATAATTACCCTAATGACCCTCGACCCCAAATTAGGGAGACCAAGGAGGAACTTTAACAGGCGCCGCTAGGCAAGGCTTCGTGTCCTAGACAATACCTAGTTTTATTCTCAACTTAAGTTACAAACAGGCGTTTGTTATATACGTTGAGGATAAAACCAGTTTGGAAATCGAGCGTAAAACCCGAAGCTATGAATTCAGAGTCGCCATCATGTGCCTAGATAAAACGACAACGGTGTCCGTCCGCCTTCCAAAGGCAGCGGGTGTGCCAGGGGAAAGCTAAAGATAGACTGCAAACACGACTAGACTAAAAAGATGCTATCCCTGTGGCGAGAGTTGCCAGATCAGAAAAAGAAACAGAGGTGGGAAAGTTTAGAAGAAAGGGAATTGAATAGTTTAAAATATTATGTGCAAAGCCCAAAAGCACTCGAAGATGAGACCTACGATAATAGTAACGGAGGCGTTCAAAGGGGGGGGGGGGCAAGCCAGGAGGCAATAGCAAAACGAGGATTAAAAAGGTAAAATAATAAAGACTTGCAATATTGAAGCGGTAACCGCGGATGCAGTGAAGGCAAGATTTAGCACCTAGATTGGTGCTGAAGAAATGCGTTTAAGGAGACTGGGAGCGAGCCAGGTTTGTGCCATTACCGAACCCAGATAAACCGGCAGGAGAGCCCTTGTCAAACCAGTGTGCTTATTACTAACCGGCGATTATAACCTACCGGCTGATTAGCAAGCTGGACCAGACCGCCCGACTGACGGACCTCGCTGTCCGAAGGTCACATCAAAGCAAAGCGCGGTCGAAACTGCGCTAGTTACATTGGCGAAATCCTAAATATAGGAGATCGTTGTTGGCGGGGATTATGATTTGATAAAAAAAGTTGTCTGTGAATTACATAAAAGCCACTTTTTGCTAGTTCTGCTATGGACCAAATCGTCAAAAATACCGCGATGACGGCATTCAGGAATACCAGCCTTTCCTACAAACCACCGGCTATCCCCAGGGTGATAATCTCAGCCCGCTCTTATTCTCAGTTTTACTCAGTGATCTTCCGGGCCTTATCAATGACCACTACCCCTGTGTCCGCATAACTCTCTATGCCGATGACCTGGTGGTATATAGTAGAGTGTTCATGGATCTAAAAAGGTCCCTGAGGCTGCTGGAGACATATAGCAAGCAAAATGGTTTAACAATTAACGTATCGAAGACAAAAGCTATAAAATTCAGATCCGGGGGACCCCTGAGGAAAAGTGATAGGCTCAGCTTGGGCGGTGTCTCTGTAGAATTTGTCTCGGAGTTTACTTACCTGGGTGTTAAACTAACGCCAAGCGGCACATCTTTCGCAGCTCACATATCTCAGCGAATTAATAGCAGCATTGTCGCCATGACCTCAATCTCGGCTCCACAGAAGCTCTCAGTAAAAACAGCTTTAATACTGTTTAATCTGAAGGTGGCCTCGGTGGCATCTTATGGCATCACATTAATTTGGGAACACCTATCCGCTCAGCAGCTTAGCGCTCTCGACACGGTGAAGGCAACGTTCCTTAAGAGAGTTTTGGGCCTCCCTAGAAATGCTCAAAACAGGCTAACTTATAGTCTGTCGAGGACCACGCCGTTCATCGAGGACATGGTAAACCGCTTTCAACTTCCGACCACCGCCTCACTGCGAGAGTTCCGTAGGCACTTCGAGCAGAAAATGAGGGAAGTGCCAGAAGCCTTCTACAAAACACCGGCAATGTTGGACAATACATGGATGGAACCGCTCTTCGAGCAACGACACGTTCTCACCCGCTACTCCGTCCATGGGTTCCACCACGAACTGTGCCACCGCAGTGGGTTCCATAACCCTTCTGATGAGTGTTGCTGCAAATTTTGCGGCCTTGTATGCACCAAATATCATCATGAAACATGTCGGTCTGCGCCAGCTATCTGGGCGTTAGGTCGCTGACATCTTCTTGAGATGCTTGATTAATGAATACGTGTAATGTAATATAATCAACAATACCGAAAGGTGATGTAATAATAAATAAAAATACCGCGATGTAGTATTTATCATATTTGTCCCAGCACTGTCTGCATCGACATCCATCATATGGTTCATGAAAGCCTTTCGTGCTGCACAGAACGTGATGTAACCCTAGTACGGGTAGATACGGGCTGCAAAGGCTGCAGTTAGATATCGATTTGTCACCCCGCTTGTCCGCCATTTGGTGCTCTCATTGCTGCTGCTTCATAAATCCCTATATCTACCTCACTTATTAGTCAGCTCCGTACTTATATTAAAGGGGCACGTTCTCTTCAGATTAAAAATCCTAACGTTTCTGCAGAATTTCTGTCAACAACGGGCCACATTCCAGCACGCGGTAACCTTATCACGTCTTCGAGAACGCAAAAGCCCTCCTTGAAATGAAAATGTTTACCCTGTTAACTAAACGTAACCCGTCCACTCCGTCCAGACGGTGGCCTTCCTGACCCTCTCACGGATGTATGTTCGAACGCTGCCCCCGCTTGTTGGCAAGATGATCCTTAGGCACGTATTATTTAGTATTTGGCACGTATAATTTATTGTTAGGCACGTATTATTTTATCATTTCTGCTCCCCTGATTTAAAGTACGTCACCCCTCGCCAGGCGGGCGTTTTTTTTCTTTAAATTTTATGGCTACTGTCTGTTCCTAGTGAACCTTCAAACACTTCTTGAGCCATTAATGTAAGTAGTCGAATCATGGCCTGCTTATTTCACCCTTAAGAGGCTCACCTAATCTGCCTACAGTGGGATTCTGGCCCACTCTCGGGTCGAGTCCGTCCTTGCCCGCTCTGGCAGTCCACGCAGAAGTACGAAAAATAGTAGTAGGCACAGTCCATCGCCATGAGCGACACCTGTGGCTTGACTTGCCTCCCCCGTAATACTATAATTGTTATCAACAACAAGCACTGCGTTTTGTGTTAAGATGGTAATAAGTAACCTCAGCATTTCTACCGGCATTCCTGTTTTTCTCCCGCAAGGGCGCACATCAGCATCAGTAGGAAAAGCCACATAAGCCGCAACGGCAAAAACACAAGGACTACCGGGCGTGACGACGGCTTTCCGATCCCTAAGATTAAAGTAAGGACACAGCGAATCCAATGCGGCCTTCGATGTTCGGCCGATGCGGATTAGCATGAAGGGGCTACAGGATGGGAGTTGCTATTTGGCTGGGTGGCAGCTAAAATCTGGCGATCAAGAATGACGATGAGGAACGAATACGGCAATAGGCTATATGGGAATCGCACGTCTACTTGATGATGTGCAGTAAGGATATAGTGGAGATAGTTTTTGGCTGGAGGAAGGTCAATCTCAGTAAGCATTACTGCATTGAATTCTCGTTCATCAAGGACACACAAACCGTAGCAACGCAAAGGATCTCCATCGTACTCTGTCTAACATTTGTATGTTGGAACGCCCACGGGTGATCTTCTTATTCCAGTCAGGTAGTATGCGGCTGCACTGAAGCGAGTAATCGCTGACAATAAAAGGGATATTAGAAGAATGGTGGAAGTCGACGACAACTCCTGGGGCCAATAGTACAAGATGGCGCGAGGCCAAATCAAGAAGACATCGAGATTGTTTAGACCGGAGCAAAAGCGCAACGACGCCCTAAAAAACTCTTTTCCTGCCATAAAGACTTTTCGGGGGAAGAATTCATAAAGCTAGATGGAGATAAGCTAACGGAGGAATGTTTCTGCGTGCTTAATGCAGGAAGTCGTTTAGGCGCATCAAGGTTGGTAGGTCTCCAGGACCAGGTGGCATTCCGACGGCGGCCGCCAGGTTGCTTTTCAAGATATTTCCTGCGGTATTCGCTGACGTGCCCACTGCGATTTCCGAAAGAGAAACTCCCGTTTTTGTGAAAGTCTGCGGAGGTAGTACTAATCCCGAAGATCCTGGTGGCTACAGGCCAATAACACGCTTGCCAAGAATTCGAAGGGAGGTTCGATGACCATCGAAGAACGGCTCAGACATGTTGCTGAAACGTTCGGACTATTGTCAGCGTCCCAATATGGGTTCTGAAAGCATAGATCCGTTCTCGAGGGAAAGAGGCGGTTTGCTCGAATAGGTCTGCAAAGGGTTCCATCATGGAAAACGACGTCAAAAATAAATGCAACGATGCAGAACTAGACCGTTCTACCTGCCTAAGGGAGGCTGCTTTGCGGAGGTTTTCAGACAATCAAAAATCTAAAGTTTTAGTCGCTAACGCAGGTAGTCTTGCGGTGAGTCCGACACCGTTTTGCTTACGCTAAAAGGTGGTGTCAGTTCGCGCGTAACGCTGTTTTCCCCTCATTAAAAGCATTAGCTGTTCCGCTGGTGACTGTTGCGCCGGCATACTCAGCTATTGCTGCATCGCGCCTGCTTACAAAAAAGGCCTTGTTTGCATACCAGGCAGTCGCATGCCGGACTGTAGTTTGCGTTCAATTGATAATAATGATGATAGCATGGGGGGGTAATCACAACGACGGCGTCGCTAATGATGGTTGTGATAATGGCTGATGATGGTGAAGAGACTGTAGGTGATAGTTAGTAGAGCTGATGAAATGAGCTAACGAGATAATGCCGCTGATGGTGAGTACACGATGATGATTATGATGACGATGATGATAATGGCTACAATGAGGTTAACGGTGGCGATAAGAGACATTAACTGGTGGTGGTGATGCTAGTAAATGCGAAGTTGGCATTTATGATGATGGTGGTAATGGTTGGGTGATGTTGAATGCGAGAGAGAGAGAGAGAGAGAGAGAGTGATAACGCTATAGGGGTGGAAATGATTGATGATAATGACTGTTAGGTCGACACCGCCTCTGACTAATTAGTCTCGAAGCACACTACAGATTTTTACACTAATCGATTCGCATAGTCCTAAAAAGCGTTATACTCGGATGCATATGGATTTTCATGCTAAATTATAAATTTAGCGGCATCTAAGAGCCACATATGAACACGTCCGCATCGCTTGAGAGCAACTCAACAACTATTCGTACAAGTTATTCATTATTCGCACTGTTGAACAAATAAACATTTGTACAAATCATCGAAACAATGAGTGTACCCAGCAGTATATAAAATGGTAGAGATATCAGGAAATCACAAAAATGAATATGTACGACTCGTATATATATATATATATATATATATATATATATATATATATAACTAGCTTAATGCTCACGAAAGGAAAAAATAAATAATATATGTTTAGATAAATTAACTTCCGTGTAGGAACCGGACAATGAAACCACAAAATAATTATACGGATAAACGTGCAAAACACATTTCACTATAAGATCCTTATTTTCTCGTTCTTTAACTTCAGGCATTTTAGCAGTTTGCCGCTCATGAGCTAACACAGCTAATTGTAAACGTGTCCGCTGATATAAAAAAATGGGCTGACTCTCAGCCAAGATTTAACGTCCATGGGACTCCCTTTCGCATTGCTTCACAGACGGATCTCTATAAATACAAATGTGTGACGGTGGGGCTCAAACCCCCGCACCTATGTGTCTCCTCCGGTCGCCAGGTGTAGACGAATGCACTACCCCACCGGGCTCGACGTGTCCGCTGATCTAGATTGAAAAGACCGAGCGCGGCGAGGAAGACTCACTATGGCTCTAATCATGTCATTCTGAACAGCTAAAATTTCGTCTAGGGTCGTTGAGTACCAGGCGCCCCATAGAGCAGTTCTGTAAGCTAGAATTGGCTCTAGAAGCGCTTTGTAAACACGTACTACAAGTCTCGCTTGAGCCTTGGCTCTCCCCAAACGCACGAACGAAGCCACCACGGCATAGCAAACCCTGACGTTTAAGCTGACTGTCCATATTCATATGCTTGTGTAGAATAATGCCAATGCATTTCGCCCCTGAGCTGATCGGTCTAGCAGAGCACCGTATTCGGATATTGTGGTATTGATATAAATTCTAGACGCCCGTGTTCAAGCTCTGTCTCGATGCCCGCCATCTGAGTGTCGTCTTTGTCGAGTAAGCGACGAAACCAAATATTTTAATTAAAGATATGGCCATCTCAATACCGGTTTTAACGTGCTCGAGATTACGTCTATTCTTAAATAACTAAATGAAGCACTAAACAGAAGATTTGTGTCGTCTGCAAAGACGACTGAGCAACAATCTACGTTTATCTGTATATCTCTATACCGATGCCTTGCAGGACAAAATTCATGTAGATAAAAAGAAAGTAAAGGATTAAGAACCGACCCCTGGGGCATGCCAGTGAATACAATCCCGTCGCAGCAATTTAAACCAAGATGGCACTTACTGGAGCATTTAAGGAAGCATGAAGCGGTCGAAGCAGCGGAATGGTTTGGCCACGTCAAGGAATCCACCAGGGTATATAATTCCATCCTCCGCAGGTTTAACGATCTCCCACCAGATATGCCCGAATTAATTTTTAAAGGTAAACTTGAAATATTTTACTCCTTTTGAGGCGAAATATACCAAAGATATCGGGTGGTAGTTACCGGGTTGGTCTCTTCCCTCTTCACCTTTACATAGCGGAGTCACCGCAAATGTCTTGAGACGTTCCCGTTTTAGCATAAGAGTTTGTAATATGGCAGCCAAACAGGCTGCTAAAATGTCAACACATTTAGAATGAAATATATCAGGCACATTTCCGCCACATTAGAGGAATCAAACTTTACGCTTTAGGCGGCTGTGATAGCACTAAGAAACGACCTTGTTGTCGATTCCTCATATGACTGAGCAAAACTGTCAATCGGCCCTTAACGGGATTCATGAACGTAATTTCAGCACCGATAGTTGAGAAAGTGCATCTACTATCTTCCAGAACTCCTCCAGGTTCCTGGTTTCGACTAGTAGTCGACTAGGCACCGCTTAGATCTTCTTGCCACGGTCGCAGCCTCACCCGCAATCTCTACACCTACCTTGCACACTACCTGCAAGCTCTAAAGCGGCTTTTTGTTTACCGCGGATTATGTGCTAATCTACTGATGACGAACGCAATCGACAGTATGCCTAATATTAATCAAATTGTTAGTGAACCATGGTGAACGGTTTACCTTCTTCGAAGCCCTTAGCTGTCCCAGCGGGAAGTAAGCACCGTACAGCAACCAAAGCTTAACATTATATGACTCGAAAGCTTCGTTGGGATTCGTTTTTGACTTTGGTGACACCGTTAAGAAATCTTTGTTGGCTGTCTTCATTAAACCTTCTGTAAAAACTCGTAGCTATTTAGCTTGGTTCGTTGTCAGTATAATATATTATTTGCGCCACGTCTTTCATTTATTTCGGAACGTTGACCAAGAGACCAATGAGTGCATTTCGTTGTGTTGTGTAGTTATTGATGTGTTCTTATCCGTGACGGCAGGTTGTCACTGAGCCGTATCTCAAGTTTTAATTGTGGTTTATTAAAGGGAACTGACATTTACAACGCTATAACCCGCGATAGTATTAGAGCAAACGCGTTGAAAGGGTGAGTAAAAGAAGGCATATGCGCAGTAGCCTCAGACAATACACACAATAAAAGTGCCGCAATTATTACACTGCACATTGTATAAGAGTAGAAGCATATAAATAACATTGCGGAGTGACATGCGTGTCGCGTCCAACTCACCGCCGTCCATACGTACTAATATGTATATATATATATATATATATAAAAGTGCGGCAAATGTCACTTGAAGCCATGTTTCGAATTTTGCCGCCATACAGAAATAGCAGCGCCGAGGGCAAGTTGTTTGTGAAAAACATTGTTCTATACCGTTTCACCAAGTATATCGTCAGATACTGAAGCTCATTAAAGTGTACTATGAAAATTTGTTTGGTTAAAAAATTGGTGGGTGATTCCCAGAAAACAGAGGTTCCATGGCCACCTCATAAAGCGATCTGACGGTAATTTTTTTTAAGAACAAGGTATTTGCCACTATGCCTGCTACTGCTATCGACAAGTTAAAATAAAATATTGGGAGGGAGATTTCGAAAATAACGCCCAGGTTACGCAAAAAGTTATCAAAGATGGTGCGTCTCATATAAACAATGCCGAAAACTCGCGAACTGTCATCATCTTTACATCACCTTTCAGACATAACGGCATGCAAGGTACTTTCCGATAAAACTCGAAGTTTTGCCTCACCTAGCCTACTGTGTCCTGTATGTCAAAATGTTTGAAACCTCAAGTGACTCGTGGAGCGTCCCATATGTACAATTATACTAACTCCAAATTTAGCTATTGCCCTTGGCATAGAAAGATAAAGTGTGTACACACAATTGTTAAACGAATAAAAAAATCAATCAAACCACTCATTATATACATACAATCAATCATATTTATTTCACTCAAATAGAGTATGTACAATATAGTTCATGTTATTATTAAACATAATTATTTGTTGTCCTGCCGTTCCACCGAGAGAAGATGTGTAAAGATCTTCGTTGCAGTGCCGGACAATCAACCGTGTGGTACTTAGCGCATTGCTGCGAGCAGAACTTATAGTCTTCATGAAACTCCCTACAGGAGCATACGAGGTGATGTGTACGATGTACCTGGTATAGACATGCCTGTCATTGCAGGCCACCCCGGCCCGCAACCAAGGAGACTTGAAGACATCGAGCGTTCTTACCTCCGTCGCTGCCTCCGTGAATTTGCGTCGCCATTCTCCCAAGAAGTGGTTAAGTGACTTCGTCAATGGCATACGCGGACCGCCGACTCTCGACCGGGCTAAGCTCCAAACATAGCTTTAACAAAACAAATATAACAGGACACAATGTCAGTTATCAGCGGCAAAAACACCTGTAGGCCGATATCGAAAGCCTGATGGAATCGGTCCAGCCATGGTCCATTAGACTGTCTATCGATGGTGCTTTTGGATTCGTGCCTTCATGGCAGTTGAGCTCCCTCACTAACAAAGCTTACAACATAGCCGTCCAGCGCAGGCCTGCTGCTTCGGTTTAATAAAGGCTGATGGCCTCCGCTCCAATGAGGCAAGAACCGACTTTATATATTATTATATTTTTATTTTATATATATCGTATACTCAATATATGTATATATATATATATATACATACGGATACACGAAGCGAGTACTTTGCTTGTTGAAGCAAGCGAGAGGCCGATCTCCGCGCCTTATATATCAATCTGTCTTCCAGTTACTGAAAGAATCTGACTGCTACTGAAAATAAATGCAGTGTACCCTATGGATGTTTTGACTCAAAGTAGGAAGCCAGAGTCAAACAGACGAGACAGGCGATCGAAGTTTTACCCGTTTTAATGCCTTACGCCTTTGATCTAGTCCTGCATGTGACAGTATGGACTTATACATCAGGCATCTAACGCATGGTTACCTAGATTTAAAACATTTGTTAAGGAGGTTGTTTTTAGCGCATGATTACTTGGTACGTTTAAGCATTGCTTTTGACGAGAAGTATGAGTTTTGCACCTGCCAATTCGGCGTGTAGAGTTGTCTCGAATTTCATGCAGTAGAACACAATGAAACCAAACCACAAATTGTCGTATTTCTTCTCTCGTTCAAAGAGCGAACACAATTAGAGGGCTAAGACGACAATCTCATACATGCAGTGTATACTATACTTAATTAAGAGGGTATATAGAACTGATGAATGATAGTTTTGAAAGCATCTGCGCTTACTTCAAATTCTTGTGTGTTGCCCGGAGCTTACCGGAAGAAGCTGGTGACGTGAGAGGATGACCATTCATTGTTATCAATGTATAGCGCAAAGTAAGGGTCCTTGAAGAAAACCAAACTTTGCTTTGTAAGTATAAAATAATGCTAGTATTGAGCGTTAAACTATTGCCTGGAAAGTACTTACGCTCGAAAGAAGACGCTGCACGCTTAAACATTCCGTAGAGTCCTGCGGTGACTCTCAACGTGCTATATATAGAAGAGCTTACAGTACACAGGTCAGTCGTTTTAAAAATGCCTTTTAAACTTCAAAATTGACTTTACAGCTGTTAAAGGTGGCATACTTTTTGCCCCCCTAACATACAAATATGTTAGAAACATCATTTAAAAAAAATATTGTGGATTTGCATGGTGCCTTTGACAGGTAATTCTTAATTAAAATACCTTGTTTTCGCACAACTTTATGTGTTCGATCTAGGAAAGAAAGCCCAACTACCTACATGATAATTACATATATTATATGCGTACATAGGGTTGCACTAATTGGCTTTACGGCCGCATCGATTGCATCGTATGGTATACATCCGTACATGTAGCTGTTGTGGGAACGGCTGGTTCTCTCATACATTGCGCTCCTTAAACGAATAAAGCCCGCCTTCCTCAAGCGTTGTACGCGAAGAAAATGCCAAAAATTGACCCCGTCATTTGCACAGCGGCGACAATGACAAGAGCATAAGTGGAAACCAATATGTATGGCAATTAAGCATTTAGTGTTCGTTACGCCAAAAAAATGCTCACAAAGTAAGCCCCGCAGAGTTGGTTTTCACGAGCCTTGTAACACGTGTGTCTGTAATATAGGGTCTCCAGGAATATATATAGGGTCTCCAGGAATTCGTCTCACAAGTACAACTCGGCGAAAAATTATTTTTTACAAAAGAACAAGGGACGGAAGTGTCTTCGTTTGGAGTAGGTGCGAAATTGCCAAAAGTGCTTATAACAAGCCGTTTATCCTGACATATATTCACTAGATCTGCAATTGCGAGAGCCCAAGTCATCCTCTCGACAAACCAATGATTCCTGCGTGTTTGGAGGGAATTTTGCATCTATTAAATTGCATTCTACGTCTAGCTCAAATAAAAACAAATGTTTTATTAAAGATAATTCTCACGGAATAAAATTTCTTGCAATTAATATATTGTCTCTCATGCTCAATTACCCAATTTTTGAAGGCATTTTCTGCCCCTCGTTCTATTATAAAAAAATATTTTTCGCCAAGTTGTACAAGACCATTAAGTTTGTTGGACGAATTTGGGGAGTATATATATATATATATATTTTTTTTTTAATGGTTTAATAACACCCAGGTTGAGTAAATTACATATATATATATATATTTTTTCTTTTTTTTTTGTAGAGGAGGGTGAATGCATTTACGCACGCTTCGAGTACGGAGTATTTCCGCTCTCGAGAGCAGTGTGGGGCTCGACCCTGGCGGTTGGATGTTGGTCCGCCAAGACCACTACCCACTAAACACACCTCCCCCCTTAAGCTTCACTCTCTAATGGCCCAGATATCCATAGAACAGTACTATGGGCCATTAGGAGAAGTGGCAAGCGCCTAACAGATCATTTGGCCGAGGTCACTCACGGGTTCCCCCACCAGTCCGACGTGCTTGTGAACCTGCGAACCCGCTTGATTACAAGCCACGTCATCTGTTGATGTCGTAAGCGCTATCCGTTCTCTTCTGTACCTGCCAAGCTCCGCTTTCTTTTCCATCACCGCAAATGCCATTTCCTCGCCCAGCCTCCATGCCGATGCTGTGCTGCATATGTACTCCAATAACATTCTCATGTTACTTTTCGGCGGGTCTGGTATCCCGACTCTTTGTTTTCTTGCTTCTTTGGCCCATCTCAATCGTAGCAGCGCTATGGCGGTTGTCCTTGCCTGCTCTAGTCCCTTGCATTTTAAGAGGGTATACCTGCGAGCACACAGTGCACGCAGGTTACCGAGGGAGCTTTGCCTATTCGAAACAGATAACTTTGAAAATCACCGTGGCCAGTGAGACACTGCGTGAGGAAAAAGTTCATTTCTCCCGCCGGACGGTCAATCCACTTCTTTATGTCCGGGATGAGCAGGCGAAGTGAATAACCCGGTGAGCCTGCGGGAATGGCATCCCATTCTTCTTGTTACGATCTTATCGTCTTTGCCCTTTCAGCTTCTTTGTTAGAGACAGACCCTTTTTCCCATATACTTTTCCTTTCATTCACTATCAAGTCCCAAGGTGGGGAGCATATATATATATATATATATATATATATATATATATATATATATATATATATATATATTTAAATAATGGTTACTTTTGTCAATGGAGTTGCGCGTTCTATAGAATAATCGTAAATCATCGTCGACAGAATGACACGGCATTGTAAACAAGAGACTAGTATCGGGTTGTGATCGCGTGGTCCATCCAACCCGTGCGCAGAAGCAATCCGCGGTCGCCGACCGCGTTCTCATCAAGGCGTTGTCGCTTCATGACGAGGCGCGAGAGACGCCTGACGGGAGACCGAACGTTGTCCAAGCTATTTGCATGAGAGGCGAGGCTTACACTGCCGAAGGCAGTTGCAATGTGTACAAGCCTGCATGCCGGTTGCATCAGTCTCCGGGGACTTGGAGGTGCATCTTGATGAATCAACACACCGCGCAGCCCGCCCTACTGGACACCGGGCGGAATTAACTTTTAATTAAGACTCCTCAACAAACATAATCATCATCATCGTCATCATCGTCCGACGCACGACACGTAAACACACGTCTGATACTACGCAAACTATCGCTGGCCCTCTCTCCCTTGAGTCCTCTTCGACCGTCCGAGCCCGGCACACAAATTTCGGTCGGTCGCATGCTTCAAACTAAGAACGTAGTAGCTGTTTGTTGCAAATGTGCCTCTTTTTAGCGCTATCTCTCGTATTTATCATAAATCACTATTAACACCCGCGTTGGGTAACTTGTGTTTGTGTTACACACATAAGTTTACATATACAGTGTTTTACCGATCTACCAGTTTTACTGTCGACAATATTGCCGCACAAACCGCGCAGTGATATTTACCACAAACGATCTAACATATTATGCATCAGCATCCATCTCAAGACCACCCGTAGCGCAAAACATGATGAAATCAGATATTTTATATGCGAAGAAAAGTTTACTTAAGTTTACGGCGAATTATTAAGCATTTAAATATCATTAGAATTAAACTACGATAACTTGTCTATCGGCTATGTATGCTTGCATACTAAATATATAGCTTAAAATATACTTAATTCGTCAGCACCTTTAAGTTACACAGGTCAATAATTTAGGTAAATACCATCGTGTCCTCTCCGATAATTCGTACCGCAGGATGTGTCCTTCCTTTCTAATAGTTTTATCATAAATTTTTTTAAAAACATGCCACATGAAATCAAAGAACTTAAATATGCTAAGGACGCTATAATATTGTGTTAAATAAGACCACGCATGAAAATGTGTGGTTTCGAACTCTCAGACTTTGTTCAATTACACTATCACTTGGCGAGTCAAATTGTCATAATTACTCGTTAACGACGTTTTTCGTTGTTTTATATCGTTAATGATCCCGAAGTAGCATACGTTTACGTAGACAGTTTGAACTTGCTAAAACAATGCTTCCTGGCCTTAGAGCGTAACCGTAAAAAATGTCCGGTTTTTAACTGTTTCGCTGGATATGATCTCGCAACCTGCAAAAGTATGATGACCTCTGCACTTCCGTAATAATACTGATTGCTCTACGCCAGCTTAGGCAAACTGACGTTCTTGCGCACTTCGTTAATAGCAAACCAAACAAGCTCGAATCCAGTCTTTCACGTGACTGACAGGGTGTTGTCGGGCACCATTATTCTTTTCTACTGAAGAATATAGCGTACAACGACGTGCTGCGACCAGAAGGATCATCTCCTTGGAATCGATCTTCTTGCCTGCGACGACAACGTTGTCCTTACCGTACAGGCTCGGACACCGGACCTGCTAGAGAGACACGTAATCGAAGCACTGCTGATTTTTGGACTAGACGCAGGCCGCAGCACTTGCCCTAGCTCTAGCTGTAGTGTCCACCACCCCCCATGGCTGGGCGGCGACCGTTACGAGTTCGCCATTCCCTCGCTTAAACAACACACGTCCTCTGCCTGGCTCGCACTAACGACTACTGACTCATTTATTCTCATGCCTTCTTATATACTTAGGGATTGCCGGCGCATTTAGTGACTTCCCGCGTCTTCGCTAGTAGGGTGGCGGCATCTTCTATTTGACGCCATGTAGTTAGCTTGCTTCGGCATTGCCGCCAACCGACGCTATCTATGCCCGCGCTGCTTAACGGACACTGCTATCCTATACTAGCCCTCACCAAAAGCGAGACGATTCCCTTTATAGATCGAGCAGGCTGACCAGCCCTCCACAATCAGCTTAATTACCAAGATGTCTTCTAGGTATCTTAGGATCATGCTTGGCCTGGGTCTTCAGGATACCCCGAATCTGCGTAAGGCAAAGGACGAAAGCCTATGGATGGTCAATGGTTTCAGCATCATATATTCGACACCTACGGACCCCGACGTTTAAGACGGCGTATGAGAACTGTAGACGTAATCTGGATAACGTGGCTGAATTAACTGTCTTATACTAAAGTCCAGCATGGATTACGGCAGACCGTGTCATAGCTGGCAATAGCATTTGCATGCACGGAGTCTAGATAGTTTTTTTTTATATAAGTGCGTTTTATTAATAACATGTGCGATGACCATAACTTCATTTGTTTTTCTGTAAGGCTAATGCCCGTGTACGGTTTTGCACTGTTACATCCAAGCGTCATCGTCAAAGAAAGAAAATATTGTGTGTAGACACACGTATCTCGCAAAGTTGGAACACTCAAGTTAATAGGATATTCTGGATATATACATATATATATATATATATATATATATATATATATATATATATATATATATATATCTATATATATATATATATATATATATATATATATATATATATTAGAGTGTCAGCGCGAAGCTGGCATTCAGCCGGGTTGATCCCCTGCGATTTAAAGGTTAAGGAGCTTCGTTTTTTGTTGGAGGACCTAATGCGCAAGGAGTTCGAGGGGGATTGGTACACAATATATCAATAGCAGAAGCAATAGAGGGGGTGGGCAGGCACCCGTTTCAGCTTGAAAACGTAAGAGACAGGTTAGACCGTCTAGGAATCAACCGTGGTGCCTGTACAAGATCCGAAAGGCCCCCAGCTTCACGTGCGTTCACTGCAACTGATGGGCCCGAGGATATTAAAAAAATCCTTTCGGGGCTGACTCTCAGCCAAGATTTAACGTCCATGGAACTGCTTTTTGCATTGCTTCACAGAGGGATATCCACAAATACAAATGTGCAACGGTGGGGCTCGAACCCGCGTACCTTTGTGTCTCCTCCGGTTGCGAGGCGCGGACGCATGCCACTACGCCACCGGGCTCGACGGCCCGAGGATATACGGGCATAATACTTGCTTGCCCAGTCTGGGCTAAACAGCGCACATCCCTAATACTTTATACAAGAACCCTGTACTAGATTCTAACAACAAAGTATGGGACGTCATTGACATGGCGATGGACATCGCGCTTGCTTAAGGGAGGTGTCGTAAACAAGGGCTCCTTCTTCTAGATCGCAACGTAGTGCACTCCACCGACTATTTAAATCGATGCGAATACATCCCCCAGTCGGTACCGCGGATGAGAACATAATTCTAAATTTGATAAACTAGATCCATTTATATGTTAAGAATAAAGTGCGTCATAATATGAGACTTATGTCAGTACCTCTATGTGACAATAAAGGTGCCTTCATGTTAAGGTATATATATATATATATATATGCATCCAGGTTCAAATGTAATTTATTGTATTTTTACATTGAAGGTATTTTATTTCTCCGTTGGGTATATGTTAATGTAATGCATAGAGTTGCTTCTTCTTCCCCGCCATGGCAAGATCTCCAATTAACCCGTCATGTGCCCAATATACGATATTAAATTACGTGCACTGACATATGTACCTATTATATTGTACATCAACAACTAAAATTGAAGACATTTAGTAGTTTTGGTAATCAGCTATATTTTCAGAGCCAGAGGGACAGTGAGTGTCTCCGTATAGGGCGGTACTTATTCCAAGGTGGGCAAACATGATAGATATTCAAATGATTTTAAATCGATAGTACTCACACAGATTGTCTTCCTAGAAGTGCAACTGTGCCGAAAGAACGTTTTTTCATTTTTACAGACCTTTACAGAAAATCTAATTAGCAGAGGATATGACAATGTTGTGAAACGACATTTTGAATAACCAGAAGAACGCAACATTTAATTTGTTTGTAAAAAGTTTACCAATTAACCTCATTTTGAAACTGCCCACCTTGATTTGCCTAATTGGCTACTGTTTTAAATGGACGACTGTGTATGAGAGACTTTGTGGATACTGATATTGATAGATACTATGCATTACACTGCACGGAACTCGACAGTACGAAAGCGAGTGCACGAGAGATGCAATTATAAAGTGTAATCAATTGTGATCACTTCTACGACCAGAGAGTGAATAAACAACAAGATTCACTTGGGCTACTGCGACGTTGCAATATTTCTAAGTGAAAAAAAAAGCTATAACACGCGAAGAAGACTCATTAAAGCTGTGCAGCAAAGCAGAATCATATAAACCGGTTGCGAGGCTAAAGTTCCGTCAGAAGTGCATGAAAAGTTACACTAAGCTAAAATGATTGTTCATAGGTTCCAAACTTAAAATATTAGTAGAATTCACTTTAGGGTAGTAGGTTTTTTGCTTTGGCCCAGCGCAGTAGTGCAGTTAGTATGAGAGACTTCTGACTAGGCAGAGAAACGATGCAAGCGCTTTGATGATAATTGATGCACGCTTAGAAATGACCAAATACACGTAAATACGATAATTGACACCTGTTAGCACGTAGGCGTCTTTAACAATTTAGTTTGATAGCGATGTTAACGTGCCGAAAGATTTGAGTGTGTAAATTGCGTCTGCCTGACGACGGCCCCTACACCCACAAAGTTTAGGCGAGACCGATTCGATCGGTAAGAGTCTATCCGTCTTGCATCCTTACGAACACTGCGAGGTGCTCTAGGTCGTATTCAAGTGCCTTATGCGTGCACTATTAGTTTATTATAATTGGTAAAAGTCGATGAAACTACCTCATATAGGATTACATTTATTACATTATGTGACGTATGCATACAAATAACGAATTATGAGTGGAGTCTATGGTAACCTAAACATGTGCATCTTCTTAGAGCTCTGTACACTTGGCAATCGGCTTCGCCGTCAGTTCAGCATAAAACTACAAGTTTACGACATTCGCATGAGCTAGAGATAGTCAATATGTCTGCCCGCCATCATGTACGAAACATCTGTGTGGGCTATGTGCAACATTGTGGTAGGCTACTCAGAGACCGTGCTTAGGCATTACGTGTGCACACGTCAATCGCCTTCAACTATGCAGGTGGTAATGACATTATCCTATCGAAAGTATGCCATGCACGTTAATGGCTCTGCGCGGATAACGAGGACGAGGAAGAGGTGTGAACAGGTAATTGGATTGAGCACTGCATCTCCGAGGTACGTGAACAGTTTTCCTCATTTGATCTATGCAGATCAATCAACGCCGAGTTTTGGCTCGGAACTTCCGTTCCCTGCACCTTAATGCAGCTATATTAATATTACGTTTGTTTTCATTATTAGTATTAACTTATAAACGCGTATTGCAATCCCTTTATAAGTGTGGACTGGAAATGCGATTATTATTATTATTAATATTGATACATGTACATGTTAATAATGATAAACCCTTGTTAAAAATATCATTGTTATTAGTATTAATATTATTACTAAAATTTAATAAAGTTTGCTGTATTTGCGTACAATTGTGGTACCTCAACGTGTAACCGTTTAGGCGCACCCCGAAGCCTACTTTTTAATCCGCCGGGTCACCCGAGTTAGCTTTAATTTTGATACCTGGGTTATCGAGGAAGATACTTGTGCTATTGTTGATCGGGCCATTTGTTTGCGTGAGCACGAAGTGCTATCTTCTCTTTAAATCACAGTATTTGCGTATTCTTGCGATTTTGGCATGTTCAACAACCCACCCCGATTTGGTGGCGCTGTGCACCAAGTATGACGAAGCCACTGCTGCCGTGCAAGCACACTAACGAGACGCCTCACGGATTTTTTGACATCACTGGCGTTTATTCTAGATAAGCAGCATGGCTTTGCGTCTGGCAAGGTCTGAGCGTTCCACTATCTCAGCCTGTGAAGTTATTTATAACTACTAGTTACTCAGCCACTTACGACGCATCGGAAAAAAGCGGCACTCAACAGTTATGATTCTGCTCTACGCAGATGACCTGGTTTTATTCAACAGAATCCGTACTGGCCTGCACGCTGCGCTTGCGTCGAATTCGCGCGACAGATTAGTACACATGCTCGCGGGCTCTATATAATTTACCGATTAATTCGTTAACCACTAGCTTGCCGCTAAAAGCCGCCCTGGAAATGTTTCAGCACGAATATTCTCAAACAATGTCTCTAATTACTAGATAATTGCATTTATCATTAGCTATGGCTTGGAAGGAAGCTTTCCGTCCATGTCGGCACCTCGTCACTCGCTACACTGTTCACGGATTTAATCATCTATTACGACGGTCTGCTGGGTTTATAAACCCAAAGAAAACTGCAAATGCCGTCGTTGTGGCGGGCCGTGTCCCCTCTATCACCTTACCGAATGTACTGAATTCGTATCGCTCTCTCAGCTCCAGAGAGAGCACCCATAAACCATTTTTACGGTGTAAACTCCCAATAGTAACTTTCCCGAGGTCACTTTTGTTGGCATGGGAAGCAAGGCATACGATCTCGATTGAGTGGCAACGAATTCATATTGTCATTTTGTCGTGGCCCATTCGAAGGCTGTTAAGGCTACTATGAGTGTACGGGGAAAGTGTGCTGCACATGGAACCCGGGACGGACGGTCGACGCCCCGTGCTTTAGCCCGGGCTTTAGCAACCCGGTGGTACCGTCTGGGACGCCTGCTGCCTTGGCTTAATAGGCACAATGAGAGCGAGTTAGCCACACGAAGTCAGACCTCTCGTCGAGAGGACCATCTGGCTCCGGTGGTGCCCTTCGCAGCGGCGGGTAACCCCTGCTCTGGAGTGGTCGATTCTCCCTCCAAGAGGGCTAGTGTATATTCCGGGGTGTAACGCAGAATCGCGAGGTGATCGCGTCTAATTAGCGGGTAGGAGTAGTGTGGTACCTCCATGCCGAACCTCGATAGGGGGGAGGGTGGGGGATCCGCTGGCTTTTATTATTATTATTATTAACAAAAATCGTTCGTATCAAAAGTACTTTATGATCTACGTATACCCTTATTTAAATGCTATGTCCGGCAAGCTTACGGCCTTGTTGAGTATGCGTCTCCCAGGACTTGACGCACATCATCTAAGCGAGTAGCTTCGGACTTTGGACTGATGTCACGTCATGATGAAAGGTAACTGGATACGCCAGAAGTACGACAGTCACTAGCATTCCAGGGTGCATATACATATCGAATAAAATGCCATTCGATTTACAATATAGAATTATGGGAGTTGTATATGCTATTCAAATTTCCCACGTAATGTAGAGTTAGCCAAAAATCGAGCCCACTTATTCCGGCGGTTAACGGATAACGGCCGGATAATCATCGCCATTCTTTGTTCTCGAGAAGTTAAATCATGGCGATGGTCAAACCAGGAGAACCAAGTGGTACAGAGGCGAACGATTGATATGGTGCAGAGTGCCCACTAATTTGTTTGCTGCTGATTAGGAACAGCTCTCACACGATGTTTTTTTCCACCACGACAACGCACCAGTCCATCGGGTTGAAAGCACTGAGGCAATCCTCGCCGCATCGGGAATTGCTTTGGTAATACGCCCAACTTATTCACATAACCTGGCGCCGCACTATTGCTTCTTCTTGTCGCAAAAAAAAATAAAGGAAGACGTTTGGATTCGCTCTTGGCAAAGAGCTACACATATACTAAACGTCGAAAAATATGTTTTGGAGGTTGCTCAATACTCCGATGCATTGATCCATCCCGTCACGACATATATATATATATATATATATATATATATATATATATATAACGTAATAGAAATTACGTCGAAATCTAACCTTCATAAAAACATATATAAATATTGATCTGTATTTTCTCATAGAAATGTTAACAACTTTGCTAGGTTTTTAACGTAGTCGTAATTAAAGTGTGTTCGTTTTTTAAATGAAAAGTGTACGTATGCGTCTAGAGTCTAACACATATGCCCTGTATCACGAACTGCCTAAACACGGAACTGGGTACTCCAGAGATTTTACCACACAAACAAGAAGTTAGGGATATAGCATGTTGACAGAGAGAGATATAAAGCACAGTTATTGGCCAAAATCCGTCATATACCTCTAAAAGCTCTCTGCAAGGGCACATTTGCTCAAACAGATCTTTTTCTGCTTTAGCCCAATAAAGACGAGTAAAACTTTGTCAGCCTACTTTAGTCTTGCAATAATATCTCTAAGGAGAGGAGCCAAAGTTGTGAGCCCGACGGCTTAAACGAAGATTTAGGCGTCGCGAAAAGGCCAAGTTACTGTCCCTAGACGAAAGCTCACATCGACGGCAGCAAGCAACACAGCTTTGCGTTTAGCCGCTTACGTAAGTGTGGTAGCAAAACTTTCTAATAGCTAATGTCAACACCAATTTTCGAAAATGTAGTCTTGGGAGACACTAGTGCCTAATGCCTTGCCGTCGGTTAACACCGTAGATTTAGGTTGAGTGTATCGTCGCAATACTTGAGGGATGAAATGCAACGATACAATTAGTGTTTCTTCTGGAAATGTATTTACTCGAAGTGGCACCCATGGCCATTGCCGTGCTAGTATTTGGCGCGATATAATTTAACCAATGAGGCAGCTGCAATGTCGCGACGAGGATGGCGGCAATAACAACAACATCGAATAAGAACAACAACAATAATAACAACAACAGCAACGGTAGCAATAGCAACAACAACAGCAATAACAACAGCAGCAGCAGCAACAGTAGCAATAGCAACAACAACAACAACAATATTTTTTTTTGTACTAAGGCAAATATAATAATATTATATAATACGATTATTAGATGGTGATGCGCTTGTTTAGAACGGCATTGAACGTTGGTCGGTGCCAGCGTTGCAACTAGAGCTATTTCGTCTAATCAGACGAACGACCGGAAGACCAACCGTTACAGACGATGATGTGCAAAATTTCTCCAGCGGAAAACGGAAATGACAGCAGCCGTAGCGACTCCAACCCGAAGGAACGAAGTTATGGGCCACATGGAACGAGAGGGGACACATAAACAGAGGTAGTTTCGCAGACTCAGGTGATCGTGTGTGAGGGACACGACGCCTCTGAGGTAGAGCGGCATACACATCGACCAAGCGTTTGTCTCCGCCTCGGGGAATCCCTCGCAGCCTATCGAACGTCCCAGAGATACAGAATCAAATTTACAAAATAACTTGAACCGCAAACCGCCTAGGTTGGTGCTGACGTTTTAATGTACGGTATTTTGAAAGAAGGGTCTGTAAACTCAGGTTCTACACCGCCAGCGTATTCAGCTTGCGAGCATTGCGTCTTCGCCTTACAGACGGGGTAAAGTAAAGTTTTCGCGCTGACCGTCCGCCAAGAGTTAACGTCCACGGGACGGCATTTCGCATTGCACCATAGACGGACCCCCATTCATACAAATGTGGGGCAACAGTGGAGCTCGAACCCGCGCACGTATCTAGTGTCTCCTCCGGTCGCGAGGCGCAGACATTTGCAACACGCGTCGATCTGACAGACGGGGTGCAAACCGTAGCAGTTGTAGTTGTAGAGTCGAGCCCGGTGGCGTGGTGTATTCCGCCTGCGCCTCGCGACCGGAGGAGACACAAAGGTGCACGGGTTCGAGCCCCACCGTTGCACATTTGTATTTATGGGGACCCGTCTATGAAGCAATGTGAAAAACAGTTCCGTGGACGTTAAGTCGTGGCTGAGGGTCAGCCCGAAAACTTTACTTAGTAGTAGTTGCCTGCTGTTGCTTTGCTGATGCACATATGCATCATCCTAGCTGAGGTGCCCCGGCTTACATAGACGATCAGATTTAGAAACGCCTTCCTTCGGGTGCTTTGTTTTCTTCCGAATAATTTTACATAGAAGATTAAGCCGGAACGCATCTATGTACAACAGGTACATGAGTTCACTTTTAGCTCTGCCCAGGTTAAGTATGCAGTTCGCAATAGACTAGAGTAAAACAATTAAGGATGCTATGCTTAATTATAGGCTATCCTCCGTCTCTGACGGGCTTCAAGTTGCCGTAAGGCATGTCTTTAATACACCGAGGGTCGGACATGTGGCCACAAGAATTTGCTCTCAAGAAGACACTGAACAAGACAATATATCGGTGCAAAACCGTTTACGAGCATTAGCCTTGAGGAGTAATTAAGCCATCATTAATCGTACATGTGATTAATAAAACGCACAATTGTTTTATTACACCGGGAAAACTCGGGAAACCTTCGGGAAATGATGAGGGTTCTAACCAGTCAGCGAAACAAAACATACGATTTATCCGCTGAGCTGACTTGGTCTGTTATCGCGTCTGTAGCTTCAATACAACCTAATTTAGTGATGTGCTTTATATCTTAATAGGTTTGCTAAAACGGCTATACTAACCAAACGAGCTTTTAGCTCGGATTCTTGAAAACTCCCTTTTTTAACATTCAAATCTTGAGTGGAAACTCTAGCAGTAGCAAACATATATTTTGGAAAAACAGTGCAGCAATAATATTACTTAACACGTGCACATACATTTTAAGAGCTATCGTGGTATAGAAGTCGTAATATAGAAAACTTCATAATTGAACACATTATTTTTTAATAGTCTGCATTTCTTTCTTTTATACATTTGCAATGATCTTTTTGACATAGTTGAATAGTGCTATTTTTGGGTTATCGGACATAAAAGCTTGCGTCCATGTCGTTGACTGCAGGGCATGCTAATTGTTCACGACTTTCTAGTGTGCTAAATATCAATCTTCTACTAATAAATCATTCTTGATTCCACTGCAAAAAAGCCACGATAGACTGCAAGGCCGATCAATAATCATCATCTGATACCGAGGGCGCCCGGGCTCTTCGTCCACAGCAGCTGTCAAAAGGGGTTACTCCAAAAAACGCTTGCTAATCGTAGAGGTGATCCTATCGCGTTTTTTCTACTGCTCTTTGTGCGCAACTTGAAAACGCTGTAGTTAATCTAGTTATGTTACATACTTTTGCGTAACACGCGGCTCGGTGCAAAGGCTTATGCTTAGAGATCTGGACGCTACAAACGGGAACGGAAACAAGACGTGGAAACGGACGTAGCCACCTGACCTTGGAGCAACATGCGTCCGTTATGACCCTGCGGACCCTGCGGACCCGGCGAACAGCAGAGGCTTACGTGAACGTGAAGGAAGATTAAAAAAAGATCTTAAGATTTCAACGAACTCCTGTGGCTCCTGAAGTACACCCTCCCCCCTCCAACGGGTACCCCCATATTTTGCGAAGGAGTGCCACAGGTGTGGAGCTCCGGACCATCGGACTGCACGTCTCCAAAGGCCAAATACAAATTCGGTATGAATTCAGTACCCACAATTTATCGATGCAACGTAAAGTAAAAAAATATATATATGTCCGGTACATAAATAGTTCATCATGTTCGTCCTTGGTGTGCATTATAGTGCCATTTGTCTTTCCTCCGTGTCTTCCACATAGTATGCTATATTTATGCCGCATTTTTTTTGAGAGGACTAACTGGAAAATGCGGAACGCACACACGGGCCCAAGGACAAGCTCTACGCCAAATTCAATAAGACCTGCTGTGGACTAGGGGAGGAGGAGTACCGTGCACTAGCTCTCCCCCTTGCTCACCTTGGCTTGTCTAAAAGTGGCGCATCAAATGAAGGCAGAGGCGGCCGGAGCCACCATACATCTAAATACCGGTACAACGAAGAAGTCGATGAAGAGACAGGAGTATGTAATAGACACACCTGGAAAAACACAGACGCTTATAATCGGTTAGCGAAACGCCGATGCGGGGGGAGGGGGGGTACGAGGAAATGATGTAGGAAGCTGTTGCTCGAGTCAAGTTCTAACCGGATGAGTACAGGGCCGGACGAGACTCCGAGGGCCCAAAGCCAACAGTTTGTTGTTCGACATCGATTGGGGTCGCATCCCGGGCGTCACACTGGAAAATGTGTAAGGAAAAAGCTTGGGCGCCGTCCCCCGAAGTTGTGAAGATGTTCTTCTGAAAGATATTTCCGAGGATCTGAAAACGGGTCCAATTTGCGTAGAAGAGCCTAGAAAAAAAGGGAACGTCGGCGTTTCGGCTTATCAGTCTACTGGACGCTTTGGGCAGGATGGTAGAGAACGTCCTCGTCTAACGCGTGAACGAGAAGTTCGAACCTAAGAGGGCGCTATCGCAGGCTCAGTACGGATTCCGAAGAAACCGCGAAATAAAGTAAGGTTTTAGTAGCTAACCCCAGATCACCAGGGAGTCCCACTCTAGCCATGCGTATCACCACGAGGAAGCTATTGTTCAAGCCGCATTCCAACTGGATGAGTACAGGGTCTCTCGAACGAGACTTCAAAAACTCACCAAGGCCAAGAGTAAGACACGAACGTAGAAGGAACTCATGGAAGCTGTCGTAAAAAAGACGTTCTCGTGCGGAAGATTGTTGGAAGCCGTGCGCTTCCTTGACGGAGATTTAGTCTTGATCATGGCCAGGAATGCCAGCGTTGCAACCTGAAAAGATAAATGGATAAAGGTAAGATCCAGGGTAACGTCTGTAAACTATGCCGGTCCAAAGTTACTGCCGTGCCGGTTCGATGCCGGTCGTCATCCAAGATATTTCGCTACCAACGCCGTGTCTTACACCGTGCTTTGCAAAGCGCCCAGATTCCTTCAGTAAAAGAGCCCCTCCGGCATGTGCGCCAACAGCTTCCTACGCCCAGATGAAACGGGGTCGTCTGTTAGTATGAGACGCCACGGTTTCATGTACACTTGCCAGCAGTTACATTGCGCGCACACGTCGGAAAGCTGGCGCTAGCGCACGTCTTGCTGAAAGTCGCAAATTGTCGAAGTGCAGGGAGCTCTCGTCGCAACACATAACTCAGCCGACGGCCATTGAAACGTTAGAGCCAATCGGTGAGGCGACCGTCAAGTTCCTTAAGGAGCTTGGAAAGAAAGTGCTGTAACTGCTGTGACGAAAGATGCGCGAGCCGGGGAGTACCTGGTGCAGCGGATCTTTATAGGAGCTCAACGTGGTAATGCAGTGGCGGTAGTGGGGACGCTTCCATCGCCGGGGGTAGGACTGCCAGAAATGGCGTAGGAGTGACAACTGATATTTGACTATTAACATATGAAACAATAAATAAACTTGTCGTACTCTCGTTCTGAGTGCGATCCCATCCAGGCGTAATTCTGACACGACGACGAAGGCGTAAAACGAGGTGACTAACTGGTTTGACGCCGCTTTGACTTTTAAAATGAGACTCTGGAGAGAGCCAGGAAGGAGAGGTCGAGATGAGGTGGCCAGAGAGGGCGGAGACGAAAGGGGTAAGCAGCTGGGCTCCACGGGTCTCGACGCGCCCACTCAGGTCGGTAAAACTAGGCACTCATCTCGTCCATCTGGACGAACCACGCGGTGTTGCGTGGAGATGGGGAAAGCAAAAAAGATGATCATAAATAGCGATATAAGCATATCAATCGTTTGCTTTATCTTGCACGCAACGTACATCGCGTTTCGACAAGGGTACTCGTTACTAATTAGCACAAAATAATAATGTTCTCATTGAAGGTTTGTGTTCTGCGAATACCAATAGAATTTACATTTGTAGCGGGTTCGCCGTAATTCCCGGCAGGAAATCCACAGAGTACTTCCTGTAATCACGTTGTGTAAACAAATATTAATTATGACAAAGTTTTAACAAATTAAACTGGTTATGTAATCGTACCTAAGTGTCCGTTTAGCTGGACGCTTTTAGCTTAAGCAAATGGTAAATTTGGCTATTTAAAACCTCTTCTGAAGAAAGCTATCTTTTAGAATATAAATGTTTTCTGGTTCCCGAAACCTGTCCCCAATTAGACTGGTTAAATAAACATCTGCATTATTAAAAATGGTTGGCACTTACACCGTATTGAAAACATATTGCTTAACTGTCTATATTCGAGTGTGAGTGTCTTATTGTCTCTGAAGGCGGTAATTTTGCTTTATTTCCATAAATAACGCCAGCTGGACATAACGCCACAATTTTATTTCATTCATTATATAAATGTTAATAAGGATGTTTTTCCACTCGCCGGTAGTGGTGAGACTTTTTCGCATGCTGGTCTAGGATTAAACTCCTAACAAGCTTACCACCAAAAAAGCATATAATCCGAAACATTGAAGGCAGATAATGTAACGTAGATGCGAAGCTCACAAATAAAAAGCCTGTGTATCCAATTTGTTATTAGTCGTGCACAGTGGTTCTCCTCTAGTGTGATATTTTTATCGAATCATCTCACAACTTCGATCTACGTCATATTTTTACGCATGCATCCCTTACGGCATTTAAGGTTTAAGCGATTTTTTTTCCTAGGGTGAACATTCAACAGAATAATATTTACATTAAATGTCACCTAGTTCATAGTATTTGTTTACAAATTATGACGAGTGCGGCCGTAATATTATGTAGGCTGATGTTCAGTTTCTGAAATGATCTTGCGAGATAAAAAAAAATCGGATCACCAATGCTAATTTGCATAAAAGCCAAGGTCGTGCAGAGAACTTACACATGTGTATGTATGACACTCGCGCTACAAGTAAAGTATCATATATGTTAACCATTTTATTAGATATTTGGTTCTTATAAGGGCAGCTTGTAAACTAGCTAGATATATATATATATATATATATATATATATATATATATATATATATATATATATATATATATATATATATATATATATATATATAATAGTAAAATAAATAAAATGCACCATGGACTGGTAGTACTGGGGTGTCTTCTTCTCCATAGGGTTTTAATGAGATACTTTAATGCTATGTATGTTACGTTCTTAGCTTTCTAATTACTCCACGCAGCAACGCGGAGGAAGTAATTCTAGCATATATAAAGGCCAAACCCGGTTAAGCAAAATTAGTCGGAAGCGTCTGGTCGCAGGGAATGCATTTTATTGAAAGTAATATTTATATTACAATATATAAAAATCAAGCCTTTCCCTGATAATAGCAGCAGTTTTATTTCTGGAAATTGCAGCTCGGTGTGCGTGTTTAAAGCACGGCATCACGAAACTGGTATTGCTTGAATAGAGTAAATTGAAGCATACGACTTCAATTTAATTATTACGTGTGGTACTTACATAAAGCATTAACGTTTTGCACTAGCTTTTTTAGCACGATAGGACGCCTTTTTACCTAGTGAATTTGTGACGTTCTCTAGAACTAAACCTAAAGTTTTAGGCTTTTGATTTAAATGAATTTTAACGTTTATTTAAATAATAACGAATGTACACTAAAAATAATATAGTCCGGTAAATACCGATCGAGCTATTTGGAATTTGTAAGACACTTCAGACCACACCGCACTGAGTGTCCAGCATGGGCGGAGCATCGCGCACCTCTATCGCTTTTAATGAATACACAGGCTTTTAACCTACGTGACCTCTTTAAAAAGATGACGAAATTGCTTTTACACTGGAACACCTGACGTTTTTAAAGCCATTCTTCAGAAGAAAACGAGGGCCAACCACCTAAGGCGCCCCCCCTCTCCGTGGCTCCCAGAAAACACACTCGGCAGGAGTAGTAGACTCGCCCCCCTGACTGTTTGATGAGATGCGCAAGCAGTTCCCAGTGAGATCGGGGACGGGGACACGACTGGGTTTTAGTGGGTTGGAGCCTCACACTACCAGCCCACTCTTGCAGTGGGCCGGTGGTGTGGGGCTTCATACCGAGCCTCCGTCTTGTGGTGACCGTGTGTGCAACCGCATTTTCCAGTGATTCCTCTAAAAATAGGTTTTTTTTTTGTTTAAAGCAAATTCTGCAGCCGCAAAAGTTCTTTATTGACATTTAGCAAATTTTATTAGCAAAAAGATCGAGACGCTGTGACTTCATAATTCGTACAGAACGATTCTATAATCTTGACAAGTAGATCTCTTTAATATGGACGTACTTGCCTTTCTTGTTCCAAGTTAACTTGAATGCCTGCACAATGTAGCCACGGAGATCAAATAACTTAAAAATCTAGTTAAGCAGCCGCAGATAATTAACGCGCGCATGACTGTTCATAGAGAAGTGAGAACACAGGAAATGTATAACTACTTTGTGAACATAGTTCTTTTTAAATTGCAGAGATGCGTTTTCGTTGACTGATATGATTGCTGTCCGTATAATATACTTACGTCAAGACATTCACAAACAAATCCTAAACAAAATATTGGAGCCCAAGTAGAGCAAAACGCTTAAATATGCCCCAGGGGTACATCTGGTGCTTGTCACCCTTATTTTCGTCATAGATGATATAAAAGGATGAGCATCAACTTACATTATACAGCATCTCTTTTGTCTTGATAGCAGAATTTTTGTTTCTCTTCTTTGCCTTTATTTAAACCAACCGTGTATCTATTTGTACAGCGTGCCCATTATTCTTTGACTAGCAGCCTCTTGTGCCCGCGTTCTTTTCTTTATGTAGATTAAAGTGTGGCGGCCGTTAAGGCCTCTCTCGATCGACGCTCTAAAAACGTATCTGGTGTACCTGCGCAATCCAGCTCCGCTGGTTTATCTCACTAAGTTATGCCAAGCATTTTTGTTTCTTATCTTCAGTCTGTCGTAATCTTACAGAAACGAATTGTCTTCACCTGTATTTCTGTTGCGCGCATTGCTCTTGCTACCGCTACACTTGTTATGTAATAATTACGTTGCCGTCGCCGGCAAGGTTAGTTGTATGGCTGAGCCAGGCGCAGGCAACTCTGGTTCGTTGCTATTTGTTAAATGGCCGGAGCCCCGTATAGGGCGACTGACTTAGCCATAGGCATGATGATGCGTCGTCTGGAGTTCCGCAGCTTAAATGCTGCGCACGAGCTGGGCGTAGTCATGGGCTATATTAAGGGCTGTCTCCTTTGCCCGGTAGACGTGAGAGGTGTGTCGGAGATACCGGCCAAAGACTATTCCCTGGTATTGTGCCGTGTTAACGATATTGATCTTTTCGTTGCTAAGGCATGTGAAAAGCGAGTTAATTTTCTCGGCTCACTTAAGGAAATAAATCGTCGACGAAATGGTATAATGAGACATTTTTACTGCGGAGAGCCTCGTGTACAACTCTCCACGGAAGGCTGTTAAAAGCGTTTTTGACGTTAAGTAAAACAGCCAGGTGATCTGCGGCGGTGTTTAGTTTTTGATTTAAGCCACCGATGACGCTAACTGTCGAACATTCTTTGCGGAATCCATGTTGGGAGTCGGTAAGGAAACCATTCCCCTCCACAAAGTCTCAAGGGCGTGCCTCCACGATGTACTTTAAACCTTTGGCCGTGGATTCAAGCAGGCTGATTTGGCAGTATAAGGTAGGGATCAGAACGAGGTTGATCGTCCATTTGGTAGGAAACGAGCCCAGACGGAATATCTTCGTCACCGCGGCGGCCACCGCATCCGGTATTCCTTTATCAGTAGCTTGGCTGCAGAAATGGCGATGCCGTTTGGGACCTGTGTCATTTTCGTTATAATCCAATGCTTCATATATATCTTGCAGTGCTACTGCCGGAAGTTGCTTTTATTTAGTGCCTGGGACCCTCAGGTATGGGGCGCAATCGCGAGAAGCGTTCTGTCGAAATAGCGATTCTTTGATGCCTTCAAGCGTTAGGTTTGCCCTCCGCTTTAGGCCGAAGCGACCCCGTAACGTCTTGTGTAGGCAGGGATCGACCTCTAGCTCTTCGAAAAAGGCCCTCCAGGAGCGTTCCTGATTTCTGATGATTTTCCTAGGAGAAAAACGGGCAGCCGTTTGTACTCGGCGGTGTTATGCAGGATCACCTCCACCGCAGGCGCAACCGTCTTGATGAGAAGGCTGATTGCAGTTCCTCCTGAGAAACCTTGAGGTTCCGTACTTCCCTGGGATGAAACTGGCCGCATCCGTAAATTTGTGAGCTGGCTCGCCATCTTTATCGGCCTCATTTATCGGCGAGCTGAACATACCTTTACGTTATTAGTAAACGCGTTTCATTTAAAACAATCAACAAACAACGAACCACATATTTTGTAAAAATCCAACCTGGATTTTAACACAAAATTGAAGAAATTTGAACTTAAATGGTTCTTTTTACATTTTAGACTTAGACCGCTAACGTGCTCAAGCGCGCTGCCACTCTATTATCCACTCTCATGCAGAGCAGAACTTCAGGATGCACTCACTGCCACTGGCTATAGTAGTTCTTGGTTGCTATGTACAGTCGTGTTAATGTAAACTATGCTTGTGTACTATTCGTATATTTACACATATATACACACTTAGTTATGTACACAGTGGACTGCCTACCGCTAAGGCCGTCCAGTGCAATTGGTCAACCCTTTGCACTCTTTAGGTTCTGGCACTCTTCGACAAAGTTTTACGAAGCGAAGCCAAACACGACCGAACCGAAGGACTAGCAGAGGTAGACTGGCTAGTTGGGGCTTGCCTATTCGTTATATGCACACAGTGTTTTTGGTACTTCGCTAAGTAATGCCGTATGGTTATAGAAGTGCTGTGAGAGTTTTTGTAGTTGCATGTCGATTATTGCAGTATTTCTTTAATGCTTGTGCACCTACTACGGTCGCAATGCTGTCAGGGGTTTTCGCTTCAAAGTTCTTCGTCGATCTCTAGAATGTAGTGACCACACATTTTGTGTATAAGCACTAGAACGGTGTCGAGAGAACTGTGGTGAGGTTTTATCGAGAATTTAAATCATTAGAGCATTGCATTATGCCATATTCAATATTGGGGTATATAAACGTGTAAACGTATAAACAATGACTAAATATAGTACAGGTGTAAGTCGCTCGAAAGTCATAGCTCAACAAATCTGATTCATGGAACTTGAGTATTAGAGTTTATCATGCTGTGTCCGGCAGACTCATCAAGAAAAACATATTATGAATGAGTTGTGTAAATTATCGGCCACTGCTTAGTGGAAACCATGCAGTGTCTACGTAAGCGGTACTTATTTCGAAATGTATCAAATGAACGGTCAGTGAAGTGACTAAATATTTGTATGTGCACATGTAGCTAAAACGCGCACTAAAAGTGGTGTTAACATAGCATTTCATCAGCAGACAAAACGTGTTCACTTCCAAGGCGAGTGCGTGCGACGTTACATTACGGCGAGAATAATTGATCAAATAGTTTTTGTATTTATGAGGTCCAACAGAAACATCGTAGATATGTCCATCGAATGCAATTGAACATATTTATTCCAGATTACTGTTAAGATAAATTATTGAATATGTTCTGCATGTTCATGTACCTCACTGTAGAAGAACTGTATAGAGAAAAGTACCCTGTCGGCCAATAATGCCTGCTCAAATAAACAAAAAAAAAAACAAAAAACAAAAAAAAATATATATATATATATATATATATATTATTTTTAAATATTTCTTTACTTGTAGTTAAATATCGACTCAGTCCTTAAATATGTGCAATTTCTATAATAGTGTTTAATTATTTTTTTCCTTAAATATGGCATTTATTTGGATTTTGACTTTATTTTTTTCAGTTTCTATACATTTCTTCAGGTGGTAGATCAATATAGTCACGCACACCCTAAAAATACGTTTTTAGATTCATTCTAGCTTCACCTCGATGGCCTCAAGCACCAATTTGATTAAATAGTCTTCCTCTATTTTTTCATGTTCTGAATGTTTCTAGAAGGAATCGCATATTGCTACGTCGGGTGAACAAGCTGCGCGCTTTTATAAGTTAAGCTCAGATGCGGAAAGAAAAAGTGCATTGTCTTCTTGTACTAGTGGAAACGATGCCTAAAAGAAGCTTTGCAGCTATTCCTGGTGAGCTCACCAGGAACCTTTCGTCGACGTTCTGTAGTTTACAAATCGCTTGTCACTGTACCTTCTTCTAGTTTTACCGCCCGACAACTGCGAGCTCTAGACTTTAATAGAGTGTTAGCAAAATGTACACAAGTTTCATCATCTGTGATGAGTCTCGATGACAAAAAAAGTCGAATTTGATCAGAACCTTTCAAACCAGAAAGACCTCTATTTCGTTGGTGAGTTCGTTAGTCGATGAGAATGATCTTATAGAGAGATACGGTGTTCAGGCCTAAGTCTTGTCTACCACCGCTACAGGCCATATTTTCTTCATCTGTTGCTGGGCGTCACGGGGTCCATCATACGAGTTCGGCTCTACGGCCTTAGAGGATTACACCTCAATCCACAATTGCACTGGCACACTCTACAAAGCAATATTGCGCAACTTGCTATTTTTGTCGCTGGCTCACGCTTTCCATCTGTCGGTACCGTGCAGAGACACATCTTGGTCATATTTGAAAATAGAGCGACCTGCCGTTGGCCAATAGTGCAATTTTTGTGATATCGTACAAACCGACATCGTGCGTGCCGATGAGCTGTGGTCAGTTGTGGACGTATATTTTGGGTGTAATATAAATGTTGGGCCATTTATATTACAAAATACTGTGTAATATAAATGACTCAACATTTATATTACACAGTCTTTTGACGGAGCTTATGTTTAGCAGGGCAGCAGCAAATCCACAACTTCGTAAAACATTGTGTAAAATAATTCCGTCGCTCTGATCTGTTGTCGAGTGGGCTCAGCCCGAACCCGTCCTTGCAATAGAATCTGCCGGCAAGTTACCCTTAGAAGGTTCCGCGAACGGCAAATTGGCTAACGAGTTCTTTTCAGTTGACGAGCTGTTGAACGTAAGAGACATGACCGACGCTCTCTAGCGTGCTTTCGATATTTTAGAAGTCGTTGTTGGCTTTACCATTGAGCAATGTTACTGTTGAACTGACATCTGATCTAAAATTATATATAATTATAAAACAACATTATATTTGAAACTCGGTTATGGGTTTAAAATGAAATACTTGCGAATAGAACCGAGGTGACTGAGCAGAGATCTTATATTCAAGCGTTTATTGCTGCCTAAAACTGAGAATTGGACGTATAAGCAATTGGTTGCATTTTAAAACTGATTTAATTGTCATACGAATGGTGTATTCATTTTTTATATGTCTAATACGTCTAAAGTCAAGTATAATGGGCAAGCCAGTTTATTTATTTGAAAGTATATGTATATATTAATTAGTATTTATAAAATCTCTAACACGAGTACTTCAGACTGTTCTAGAAAAATCGAAGTAAAACGGCATTGCCAAAGTGTGACGGGCCTTACTTTATATGCTTATGGGTATGGGCATCTGATAATCAAAAATCGTCCCCCCTCAATACGGGACAGGAATGATACCGATAAGGAACACAATCCTCTGCTTGAGTACGTGTCCTATCTGTAAATATATTGTTTATCAGCAAATTACAAAGTAATATGCAGAAGCGTGAGCGATTTTATGTCTGTGGGTATTATATATGGTCAGACGAAACGGACGGAATAGCATTGTAATAAATTTTAAAATAGACAGAAATCTTTTTCACATCTTTAACCTCACACTTACTGATATTAACAGCAACCGGCAGCAGAAAGTGTCCTAAAAATAATGCCTGGGTAGAGTTATTTCTTCTTACTTAATTGATATTCAAGGTTAATTTTGGTCGTGCTGTTATATCATTCTGCTGAAAACGGCCAGATACGTTCAGTATGAGCTCGCTATGACTTGACTAAAATGGCAAAGACGAAAGGATGACATATAGTTTTTTTCCTACAAACCAACACTAAACGCAAGTAAAATATGTTTGATTATGCCGATCCCTCAGCCGTACCTCAAAGAAATGGCCTTAAATAGATTCGCATATAGGGCAGTCGCAGACGCTGAGAGGTTTCAATATGTATGGGCTCGCTCAATTGCTTAATATCGCCTATTTCATAACGAGCCAGAGAGGAAAAATCCAGCATTATCGAATGTCTTGTGAATTTGTTGATATTCCGATTATGGCAAGCACCCCAGTGTGTGGGATTGGTGATATTAGAGAAGAGGAAAGGGGAGGAGGCGGTTCAATCATGTCACCATAGTAATGTTGATCGTCAGTGAGGTATTTAAGAAAATCTTTCGGGGCTGACTCTCAGCCTAGATTTAACGTCCATGGTACTGCTTATCGCATTGCTTCATAGACGGACCCCCATGAATACAAGTGTGCAACGGGGGGGCTCGAACCCGCGCACCTATGTGTCTCCTCCGGTCGCGAGGCGCAGACGCATGCCACCACGCCACCGTGCTTGACGATCGTCAGTGGGGTATTTGCGCATAGTCAACTACTCACCACGTCTAAGACACGATCACGAAAGTGTTTGAACGGGGTACGCCATTTACACAGAAGAAGCTTACAGAGAAGAAGTTTTAAGTCTTGCAGTGTACGTGAGTTACACTGAACGACAAGTGGACGCCAGCAGTTTTGACCTTACTCGCCAGTCAACACCGCTCTCCTGTGACCACGAGGTGACAACAAGAATGGGTAGGGCGTCGGCGTCTATGCCCACTGTAGTCTGAAGAACAACGACACGCGAGCGCTATGGCAGCTTGCAAGCGCTGAGCTTATCCACCGTTTCTTCGATGTGACAATGAACAATCGCAGAAGTCAAATAATGTTTTTACCAAAATGTATTGCAAGACTTGAAACGATCAATAATATGTTCGCCTGGCGTGTAGCCAGATAATCGCACAACAAGGCGGCTTCGTGGGCGTTATTGCCTACCTAATCTCTTTCTCCACCCTTTATTCGGTAAATAAAGGCGCTTTCTATTATATTCTAGTAATAAATGTTACTTTCGCTACGATTACCAACGGAGCCACCATGCGATACAGTGATGCAATTGAAGAATTTTTTCCCGAGCACAAGTTTGACGCTCCTTATTGACCTGTTAATGGATGAAAGCAAGTTTGGTTAATTTACTAGCCGGTTGAGATTACAAAATAGATGGTTTGAATGGAGTCCTACATAAAGGTCGTTAAAATGCGTTGAGGAGCACAATTCCGGTCAGTTTTTACTAGACCTCGTGAATAGTCGAGCCCGGTGGCGTGGAGGGTGCCTTCGCGTGCGTCTCGCGACCGGAGGAGACACATAGGCGCACGGGTTCGAGCCCCACTGTTGCACATTCTCATTTATGGGGTCCGTCTTACGAAGCAATCCGAAAGCAGTTTTGTGAACGTTAAATGTTAGCTGAAAGTCAGGCTGAAAAAAGTAGACCTTGTGAGTTGTATGCAAAAATTCAATTTTTAAGCGACGTTTCTATTTGTGCACCTCTAAGCACTTGTCTAAGTACCTGTTATAACAATCGTTCGTAACAGGAAAGAGCGAATTCATTCAGTAAAATTGTTCCACATAGTAAAAATATGTTAACTTAGCTAAGAGCGAGAACGTGCGTACATTAAGCAAGCCCTGCTCTCGTTGGGCTTTTCTGCACAGCGTATATAAGCGCATAGTAAAAACTTATTAATTAACGTTTGGCGACAAATAAGCATTTTAAACGTCGCCCAACTCTGGCAAAATTTCCATTCGAGTAATCAGCATTCGCATGACTTGTGCTGCCTCACAGGAGTATTTCCGACCCAGAAACTAAGTATGTCCGTAATTTAACAGTTTCTACGGGATCTCCGGAAGCCCTGCGGCTGACGGAAGAGACCCTTCCACGGCCGCGGCGTTGCCGCGTTGAACCTCGATCGATATGCGCTGCAACAGGTGTTCGCTAGCTCGGGGGTCCTGAGTTGCAGCGATAACTTTCCGGCCCAGTTCCTTAATAAACTTTATAGACTCCGGTCCGATCGGTCCAAAGGTCTCTATGGCAATCGGCTGAACTATAAATTGCGACGCTAGCTCCTGGTATTTCGTCACTTTTCGGTTCTCTGCGAGCCGGGCGCCTGCGCCCACCTCACGGATCGTGTTTTGAACGTAGCTTTTGGCCAGCGTACATGACACTGTAACATCCCATACGAGAAGACGACCACGAGCCCAGGGGGTAAGAGTTTTTCCGTCTGGCCTCAGCTGACTATTCTGACTAAGACCGACAGGCTCCATCACTGCCGGAATGTGGGCCGAGTGAAGAGCACGGAAGATAACGTCGTTGATGGCGAAATGAGGGGCATTGCCAAGAAGAGTTGTATTTATAAGATTTTGGCATCGGTGCTCACAAAACGCCTTTCTATATTCTTTCATCACCGTAACATAATACCACAAGAACAGCATGGATTCCGTCAAGGAAAGTCGGTTATAACAGCATGCACGAAGTTATTATCCGAAGTGAAGAGAAGCCTGGAACTTCATAAGTCAAGGGGAAGGTTTCTATATGCCTTATTTGTCGATCTGAAGGCCGCTTTTGACACTGCTCCGTGAAATATTGTACTCCAGAAACTCGCCAATGCAGGTGTTGGCCCCAGGACACTAACCCTAATCGCCAGCATTCTTCAAGCAAACCCAATAATCCTTGACGATTCGATCTGTGAGCATGAGCCCGTTATCCAGACCACAGGTTATGCTCAAGGTGATAATCTTAGCCCACTGCTTTTTTCTACCCTTCTCAGCGATCTGCCGCCAATAATTCACAAAGAACACGATACGGTCGGCATCATACTATATGCTGACGATATCGTCATGTACAGTCGTGACAAGTTGGAGTTGCAGCGAAGCATACGCACCCTGGAGGGGTACTGCGAGAACAACGGCCTTAAGATTAACGCCGAAAAAACAAAAGCTATCAAATTTAGACCTGGGGGACCGCTAGCTCGGTCCGATCGCTTGAAACTCAGTACTGGTGCAGTCGAGTTCGTTAACACCTTCTGTTACCTTGGGGTTAACTTTTCGATGAAGGGCACAACCTTTGGACAACACATCGCCGAACGAACTAGAAAAAGTCTAGTCGCGATGTCTACAATCGAAAAGCCCCAACAATTATCCCTGACCACACTCAAAGCACTTTTTGACCTGAAAGTTGCTTCGGTGGCGGCCTACGGCATCCAGGTGATATGGGAACACCTCAGCCTATCACAGCTAGAAAAACTAGATGAGGTTAAGCCTACGTTTTTCAAGCTAGCCATTGGGTTGCCATGAAATGCGAAAAACCGTCTAGCTTACCCTATGACTTCTACTCAACCACTTGTAGAAGATCTAGTAACTAGATTTCGTCTCTCAGAAACCGCTGCTCTTATTCAGTTTAGAGAAAACTTTATGAAGAAAGTTCGAGCAGTTCCCGGAAGCTTCTTTAATTCGCCAGCAATGGTCACACAGAACTGGCAGAGACCACTACAACCCAACCGACATCTCGTGACCCGCTATTCACTTCACGGGTTTCACCATAAACTCTGCCATCGAAGAGGCTTCCACGATCCTGATGTCGGCTGTGTGTGCTGTTTATGTAACCAGCCGTGCCCTATCTACCATCTCGGTACCTGTCAGAGAGCTATTTCTCTTACGCACTTAGCTCGATGATATTTTAATACTTATCTATAAACATGTGTTTTATTACAATGATCTATATATAGATACCATACATATGGTGCAATAAATAAATAAATGATAATGATGGCGAAATTACGTGAGTGGGGCCCAGCGCTATAGCGACACGACAAGGCGTGTTCACCCGTGGCACTTACCGGTGCTCTGCATAGGTTGCATGGGTGGGGTGCGCAAACGGCCTCCCCAAGCCGTAAGCCGGAAACGATGCGGAGTGTGTTGTTGTCCAGCATCGTTCCCAGTTGCGGCGAGGGGAGGGCTTGAAGCCACTTGCTACTGATTTGATCAAAGCACGCTTTTAAACGGGCCTCCCTGAGCTGTCGGGAACCCGATTTTCTAGGTCGCGTTGGAGCCGAGATACCACGATTCGATCCAGAGATCCTTGTGTTATGTGCTCCGGAACTGAATCCCACTGGTCGCGAAAGTTAGCGAGTGCTGCGTTGAGTTGACAATCCAGCTTTCAGTCGAAGGGGCCCCGATGGCGACGACAAGCTTCTTAACTTCGGACAACGAGCCCAGGTAGCAGGATAGGGCAATATCGACCGATCTGCGTACACCTAGGCCCCCAGCACTAACGGAAAGTGCAGCTTGAGTCCAAGACCGATCGTTTAAATCAACGTTTAGCAGGGATTGTAAGGTCTCCCGAAATATCTCATCAAAGCAACGTAGTAGGTCGCGTCTTCTGAACGCTGGCGAACATCGAAGTTGGTACATTAAGCGAGGCGTTGAAAGACTGTGTCTTAATAGATACAATGCTGGGTGCGCGTCTAAGGCTTTAAGTCGGCGGCACCATCGGTTAGTGTCTGCGAGCTTTTTCCCGAGGGCACATTCTACCGCCGCTTCCGTGAGTGGCGCACCCAGTAGTTCTAAACTGTCGTCGGTTACCTCTCTGAAGTTTGGAAGCTGTTCCCTTACGAACGTTGAAGTTTTCGTGCGCGTATCTTGAGAAAGCCAGAATACCTCACACTTATTGCCGTTTAAGCGTATGCCTGATTCAAATGCTCTGACTCTTTTGATATCCTCAATAACCGTTAAGCTGTCGTCGGCTAAGGTGGCGTCGTCGAGATACCACGGCCGCAACTCCGACACTAGTCTGGCCTGGAGATCGGAGATTCCAATGCAGAAAGGTGCTGGACCGCAAGGGTCCCCCTGGTTGTATGGTTTGTGCCTGCCAGAGGAGAGTTGTGGGAAATCGGTACATCTGATAAACGGCTGGAAAAAGCCCCGGTACGTTGGACTTCACAGCGTTCAGTAGATGGTCGCGACGCATTGAGTCAAATGCGTTTTGAAAATCAAGTTTAACTAAAACCCCCTCCTGGTCTCGAGGAACCCCCTTGTAGCGTGTAGCGTTGCTTATGCTCCACCCTTAATCCCGCAGCCAAGCTGCATCGGAGCCACGAGCTCCAAAATACTTGGCAAGGAGTTCTTGATCAGGATCTTTCCCACCAGCCGCCGTAATGTAATTTAATAATAATAAAGCCGACAGCGATCGGCCTAATTCCGCCGTCCTTTTTGCGCAAGGCAATGAGATTCGCACCGTAAAAAATCGGAAGTATAAACTCAGGCAAACAACCGTTAACCGCTAGGGTGACAAATCGCACAAGGGCCTGCAGAAGAGGATTTCTGTCGTCCTCGTGGGTACCAATGAGATCTTTCAAATGGCGAGGTCGTAGGCCGTCGGGGCCGCCGGAAGAGCTGTTAGGGAATCTCCTGACGGCGTTACGGATCTCGGTCAGCGTAACAACGATTTCCGATACTAATGGCGTAGGCGTCGGTGCCGGCGGAAACGACGAGTTTGACGGGTGTTGGGGGTGTTTCTCCAGCAAACTACGAAGAGTTTGTGAATCAAGAGGGGCGATCGTATCAGTTGAAAGCAGCGTTCTTGCGGCTGCTGACACGTCGCCTTGAGCCAGCTTTGCCTCTGCGCTTATTGCTCTACGACGGTCAGTCTGCAGCGGGGTTTGTCCTAGTATGTCTACTAGTCGTGTGAGGGTTATTTGATATAGACGCACCCCTCTGAAAGCGAAAATCGCTTCCTCAATCCCGCAGCGAAGGTCTTTACCTACGAGCGAACTTTTAACTTAAGGAGTAACTCCCGAAACGTTTGCTCTAGTGGTGACTAGACCCGGGAGGAGTGACGACAGAACAGATTCGACAACAGCACCAATTTTTTCCACGATCGTTTCCACTAGATGAGGAATTGTATTTTTTACGATTGACTCTACTAGCAGATCCACCCTATCCACGAAGGGAGCAGCCGAACCGCAAGGCGCAGCCTTGGTGCTGAGAACGGTTTCTGAAGCTACATAGACCGCATGCACCTTAACCTTGAAACCATTTTGTACAACGGCAGCAAAACTGCGCTTGCTGAAGGTTGCGGCGGGTTGAATATCTGCAACGGGGGCGCACAACTTCACGGGCGCGACCTCAGCCTGCGGCTGGATAGTTCTCTTTGCAGACTGTTTAAGAAGCTCCATGCAATTCAGCCGATGTGGACAAGAACTGTAGCCGGCTTCATGATTACTCTTGCAGAGGCAGCAGCGCGCAGGATTAGTGCAGTATTTCCGGATATGTTTAGTGGATCCACAGCGACGGCAGCGCGGAGATGGCAATGGGCAATCGGGTCTGATATGATCGAACCTGTAGCACTGGTAGCATTGTTGCGGGTCACGGTACAAGAGAACTCCGTGGGTTTTTAGGCCCAGGCGCACCTCCACTGGGAAATTGCAGCCCAAAAAGGTCAAAATTACGCTGTCAGTTGGCATGACAATGCCCGTTCTAATATTCTTAGACCGTACTCTGACGGCATTCGTCACCCCGTGGGGCCTCAGGGCGCTGGAGATTGTCGCGTCATTCAGCGACGGATGAACTCCAGTAATTTTCCCTTTTACTGACGAAGGGGAGCCGCTTAACCTTGATGAGACCGGCACTCCAGCGAGGGACTGCAAACTGAGCAGCACAGCCTTGTCCTCTTCGTCCTCCGCCACAATAACGAGTTGGCCATTTCGAGTGAACCGTGGTTCCTCTACTTTCCCCTTTATGTGGCCGGCAAGCGCATCGCACACAGCGCTAAAGTTTATCTCCAGTAAATTTTTCACCGCCGAAAAAATTATAGCTTCCGGTCTGTCCTTAGCAGTGGCCTTCGGCACAACCGCTTCTGCGGGACTACTACATGGAGCGACAATAGTTTTACCGCCAGCTCCCACCGTACACCATCCAACGTCATCCCCCTCCTCAATAGGCGTTCCCTGCACCGCGACTTGATTCTTTCCCATTAAAATTGTGTCTTCCTGGTCTACTGATGGCATCGGTTTGTCGTCCGAAACCTCAACCGTAACGTTTGCTGCGCCATTGCTCTGCTCTTTTGTTTCGATAGCATCCTCCGTGCTCGCTGGGGAGCATTCAGATTGCGATACACGCATACCTTTGCTGCGGGCGTCTTCCACCGGGCTTGACGAGGCCCGCTTTCCACAACTCGTTTTTGAATGACAAGCTGAACCGCCCGCATCACTGATTGATCCAACAATGCGTTTATCCGCTGCCACTGCGCGATCTACGTGCAGCGACGTGCGTGCTTCGGGTGGCTCCTTCTCTTGCCGTTTCGTTGCATGACCAGCTGCTGCGCCGCACCTGTTTACAAACAAGGTATTGCTTGTTTACAGGCGGACGCGAGCCGGACTGCAAATAGCGTTCTAATAATATAATATTGATTACCGTAACGGGGGTGGAGGCCGTGGCGACGCCAATGATGAAGTTTGTGATGGAGGTTGGTGGTGGTGACTGTGGGTGATCGTTAACTGAGGTGAATGATGAAGAAGATGATGCTAAAGGTGTTCCGATGATGATGATGGAGATGATGCTGAAGGTGGTTCGATGATGATGGTGAAGCTGCTCCAATGATGATGATGCTGAATAAAGTAACTAATGAAAAAGGCTAAGCACAGCGATGATAATGATGACTAGGATGTTGAAGGTGATGATGAAGATGAAAAGACGATGATGGTGAAGATGGAGATGAAACTGACGATGATGGCGATAAAGGTGGTGATGCTGACTGTGGACTGCTGATGATAACAAAGGGTCGTAATGGCGACAGAGTGCTGGCAAGTGATTATGGAGTTGAGAGGTGATGATGATGATGATGACAATGGTTGTTCAGGTATACACTGCACGTATAGTTAATGCGTACCGAAATTAGCAGCAAAGTTTCACGCTAGTCGACTCCTCTGGTCTCAAAGGTTGCTAAGCTCGCGAATGTCTATGGATTTCTACACTAAATTCTAAATTTAGAGATACTTTCCAAGAGCCACACACGAACACGTCTGCACCGGTGAGATCGTAAACAAACGATTTGAGTATATATCATTGACGGAGATTGACGTACTTTTGGCATGTGCCGTAATCGTGGAAGTCACATATGATGAGCCACACACATCACAATGCAGAAAAATACTACCAGTCAGAGACAGCATATAGAAGGGAGGATAACATTCTGTCTATAGAGAATCTCCAGCGCACAACTTTTAAGAAAACTAGTTTCGTGCACAATCGAGCAATTGAAACTATTTCTTAGACACTCGTATAATAAAGCTTCACGGCAGGGAAGTTCTAACGTAGAACTTTTAAGAACTACATTTGTACGCCATTGAGCAGAAGTAAGTACTTCTTTTTGTCGGGCTCCGGCTATTGAGATCTGTAACTCAAGTTGTTATGAGGAACTCTAGTTGTTATGAGTAGCTCGAGAAGTACAAAGCATGTTGTCTCATATCTTTGTATACAATTGAATTATTTTTAATGAAACATCCAAAAAGTATCCTAACAAGCGCTAGGCACGGCCTGGCAACTTGCTCGAAACGGTGGTCGGAGTCCAGGTTAGCGGCAAGTGGCTCCCTTGGGTCCCGAGCAAAAAACAGTCGCGAGAAATATACAGCCATTGATGATATATTGGCGGTTACCACATTTGATTGCGTGATACTCTTTGAACAAAAGGTATTTGTTTAAAGAGTATCACGTAGTTAAATGTGTTCATCACTCTTAGATAGAACTATCTCGCTCTTTTTCGCTCTCTACTTATACGCTTCTTCAGTTAATCTGTCATGAAGTATGTGATTCATTAGGGCAGTGGACACTTGCAGCCACCGCCCTAATGCTTGTCGAAGTACGCTGGGCTATTTCTTTAACAATAAGCTCTTCCATATTGGGCATTCTCACTCTTCCGAACCAGTGGATTGGCCGGGGCGAATTCATCGCTTGGCCGGCTCGATCTCCCGACCTTTCAAGTCTAGACTTTTGTTGGGATTATCTGAAAAGTCTTGTTAACGCGACCCCTGTTGACTCGCGCGAGGAGCTGATCGACAGAATAAACGCCGCTACTAATGCTATTAGGGAAATTCTTGGATTACTTAAACCTTAAAACCTCTGCAACCGCTATTGAAGGTGTATAATGTTGGAAGGAGGCTCTTCCATGCAATTTTTGTAATTAACTAACAGTTGAGTGTGCTGCTAGAAGTCACACGAGTAATTCATTTGATAAAGCAAGTCGAAATGCTAGCATATGTGCATGCATTCATATTGATGTGTACGTATGTTACAAAACCGGTGTTACGTCTCAACCACAGCTCGTAACAACACGGGCTTAGTACCAAAATAGTCGCTAGTATTAGATGTGCATCCGTTCTGATGAAGTAGTTAATATGAGCATGATGTAAAACATAAGAAATTGAGCGTAAAAACCAAAATATTTGAATTGCAAAGTTTTATTTCCTCAGAATGATTTTTATAGCTTGTTTATGCTTTGAACTAACGAATGTTACAACCCAACAGATGCAAAATGTTTGCTCAGACACACAGGTATGGTTAGTATGTCCATAGAATGACGGGTACTCTCGCGATCGCAGATTCGATGAAAATATCCCAGGATATGCAAGAAATTTTCCCCGTTGACGTTTTCCCGTTGGTCGGCGTTTAGCGCATTAAATTGAAGTGTATAGAGCTTCTTCAATCATGCTTGAAACGTTGGCCGCCATTGCATTGCGAGAATTGCAGGTTGGCACGTGAACAGTAAAGTGTGCTAGCTGAATATTCTCAGGCAGAGGAATCAAGTAGTAAAATGTATCAGGCCCAAAAGAAACAACTAGCGAAGCCGGGGTTTTAGTAGACGGTCTGGTGACTTCTATATATATATATATATATATATATATATATGAGCCACGCAGCTGGGAAGGCACTCCCCCTTCAGACTTCCTCCTCGCTCTATGCGCAAACACTGCGCGAGTGGGCTTTAGGTCAGCCCGCCCGCGGCAAACTGTGATGACTGTACTTGGGTGTGGCAACGGTCAGTGCTCCCAGGCCACCACGAACAGAGTAGTAGAAATGTGCATTCCCTTGGCCATAAAAAAGTACAGTGCACTTATTTACTAATGGTTTTAAACCAAAAGATTCAGCCCACTTGTTAAACGAATTTACCGTATCCTGTGGCCATATGTAGTCTTCTGTTGAGTCTGACATTGCGCATATTTTAACGTGATTCACATATATCTCACATTGCACATTTTTATGATTAATACCTCTAAGCGAATTTATGAGAGCAATACACATCAGTGGTCCAGGAATGATTCTTGAGGGCAGCTGGAGGTGGCTTTAGCACTTTTCGACAGGAACCCGTGAGCACGTACAAAGAGGATGCGCTCACGCAAGAAGGCACCTATTTAAGGAACTGCCTCGAGTAGTTGACTGTGTGCAGCAGTCTAAAAAGCTGACATACAATCGAAGTATATGACGTCAAAATAGCTTGATGTGTGAATATGTTTAGCCTAATTATAGTCCCGGAGGGTTGAAGTATGCAGCTCCTATCCGGGCGACACGCAGCCTGTTCGTTGGCCAAACTCTGCAGATCAATCTCTGAATGCCATCGTTGTGATGTATAAAGCAAAAAATAGCGCTTTCTAATGGATTGCAAAATGTCATGATAAAAATATTTTTCTGAATAGCGCCGTGCGAGAACTATATATTACCTTTATTAAATGTACGCTTTCCTGAGTTTTAAAGCCAAAATATTTTGTTACTTATGCTCTTTACAAAAAGATGCTTGCAGTACACGCACATGCCTGTAAATGGGCGATGTGCGTCTACTTTGTGCGTCGAACTGATAACGCGGAAAGAAAAGTTTAACCTAAGGATGCCTATACACCTACACACACTGACATAAAGGATCTATTCTACGAGAGAACAAGAGAATCAGGACGACCGACACTAACTGGTGTACAAGCCTGGTCTATTTGATTGCGTCGTGGCGGGCATCTGAAAACGTCAGCCTACTACTTAGGTTGCGGAAATTGCCGCCACTGACGTAATGAATAAATAATTTGACTCGTCCAAGGGCCGTCCAGTCGTTTACGAGTGCAATGAAGTGAGGGGCTGTCTAGTTTTTCCGGCTGAACGCCAAGACTCCCTATTATTACGTTCGGGCCGAGCCTCGACCCTTGTTTGCCTCAGAACCAAGGCAACATCGATTTAAACATCTTGGATTCGCCTTACCTACTGAATAGTAGGCGCCCCTCCCCCTTATTTTACAAAAGTAATACACCTCGATTTATTGTATTATATATCCAACCATATTTGCTGGTCTTTTTGTTGACTAAATTATGCGTGGAGTCCAAGAGTATTCAACAGTCGGCGCTTCTATCGCACCTATTTTCCAGTATGGAATTCTAAAAATAATATTTAGTTAGGAATGTTTAGTGTTATACAAATAACATGCACATTATAATATGCGTTTTTTTGCGTCATGGAATTCGCGAACGTATGACTTCGGAGCTGCGGGTTATCTCTACCGCACCGTCTGAGAGACAATTCTGTGCCATGTACAACATAGGTACAATGGAAATGTCAACAATAATATGTTAAAGCGCGTACTCGTATGTTGCAAATAAAAAATGCTTATGTATACATGATTTGTCATAGAATGGAGCTTTGCACCGATGATAGCAAGGACTTAGGCTTTTGCTATCATACAACCCCGTTGACTATATATAAATGTAAAAGCATAGAGACTTATATATATAATCATAATAGTACACAATGACAATAATACACGAGGAGGATGGTGCCAACCTTCATCTCGTGTAATTACATCGCATGACATTTCCAATAGCTCAATTATACAGACCCTCTAGGCGTAAAAACACTAGAGATCTCTAAACATGTCCGGCCCTCGGTGCATTGAAGATATGCCTTACGGCGATTCTAAGCCCGTAGGGAGCGGCGGTAAGTCTATAATTAAAATTAACCTCCACACATGGCACAGTCATTGTCGTATATTGAAAAAAACATACTACGTTAAATGTTTTTTGTAGATGAATACAGAAAATACTTTCATCGGAAGTGGCGCCATACTTGAATTAGAAATATATTTTAATATATAATATAAGACGCTATCCGGTAACAGACAGTGGTAAGTAAAGACGCCAACGTATGATAAACATATGGGTTAATTCTTTCTGGCCACTACTGACCATGACATTCAAGCATTCTAGTTGCTAGTAATTTTAACTGCAATTATGCGGTGCGGTCACTTAAGCACACATTAAGCCGGATTATGAACATGGGCTTTAACTTTTGTATTGTTGAAGCCGGACTGCAGTATAGTTAAGAGCTTGTCCAGTTTAAGCAGCTTACAAGATGCACGATTCAAAATGTGGTTTATTACAGAAACTGCATAAAATAATACTTTTAGCGTATTCGATGCTGGACCTATTAAAAACGTAGCGGAAGCACGCTGCTCCGCCCATGCTGGACACCTCAGAATCGTGTGTTCTGGGCTGTCCTCGAGCCCATCGCCGCAGTGGACGCACGTGGCGCTGGGAGCCTTCCCGATCCTTAGTCCCCATGTCCCTTCAAGACCTGGGTGGTGTGGAAGGTTAGTTCTCCCCCGGACCGGTTTAACCAGTCTTTGATGTTTGGTATACGTTCCTTCATGCCGTCCCACTCTTCCTGCCATACAGCGATGCTCCGTCTTCCTCCTCGCTCTTGGCGGGGGCTAACGCAAGCCCTGCTTTTTGCATCCAGTACGCGACGTCAGCGATTGCCTCATTCGCACGCTTTTCCAGGAACTCTGGTGTCCGGGCCTGGACAGTGAGGACGAGGTCGTCGGCGTACGCAAGGAGGTCGGCACCGGGGGAAGGTCTCCCAGCCGCAGCACGTCGTCGTGGGCTATGTTCCATACTACGGGGCCAAGTTTAGAGCCTTGTGGCACCTCTGTAGTCATATTGAAGATTATTCCTTAAGACTGAATGGTCCGGCCATGTAGATAGTCAGATATGACTCTAAGAAGATAAAACGGGTTTTTTTCCTGTGGAGGAGCTCGAGTATGACTCTCCACGGGAGACTGTTAAAAGCGTTTTCGACGTCGAGCAAAACAGCCATGAGAAGATCGCGTTCTCTTGGCGGAGACTTGCAGAGGAGCTCGGCTTTCGATGGAATTCGCTGAATTACGCTAATTGTCGAGCGCCCTTTCCGAAATTCGTATAGGGCACAGAAGCCTGGGAGTGCCAATATCACGGATCTACATTCGACTGACCCGACTCTTATCACCTGAATTCTTGGGGTTAGGTACGAGCTGGAATACACAACTGTACTCGTTGAGCGCCCAAACACCGCGCATTATTTAAATGAGAAATGAGTAATTGAGACAACTGGAGACCCCGACAATGTCTAAAAAGACTCTGAAATATATTCTGGCCGATTCCACTGAGTCCATCACAGACCGCCGGCAGGCGAAGGTCAACTCTGTAGATCGACCATTAAGGCAGTTAGAGCAATGAGACGATAGAAAGTCTGAGGACTATAGATCATGATCAATCCGTGACAGAGGAAGTTTTTCAAATATTTAGGACGCATAGCCAAGCCGAACTTGTAGAACCGACGGTAGATGGCGAGTGGTGTTTTATGACCCGTTCTAGTAACGCGGAGACAACAACAATGCCTTGAGACGTGTGGGGAACATACCTGATAAGATTTGTTTTCGCCAAAACGCTATTTTTAAAAGACTCCCATAGGCCCACTTTTCCAGCTCGTTTTTTGCTTAATTTTAAATAAATGAATCTCGAACTCTGACGCTGCGCATTAGATCTGAAAAATTACTGACAGGTCACTTTCTGGGCAGAAGGGCGCAACAGCAGTCGAACCTATGGTTACAAAGTGCTAAGTATACGCATTAACTATTTATCGTAGATTACTAACAGATCGATCGTTTATTTTGCAGCAATGCAATGTACCTCAATTATTTGAATCATCTACGTGAAACTGGTATAGCTAAACTGAACGTTAACAAAAAAATGGATAATAAACTATGGTCTATCCGGCTAAACTAAATAATTCGGCTGTTTGTAGTACATACGGTTATGGAAGACCCTGTATGTAAAAAAATAATATACAAAACGAAGCAAAATATCTAACGAGTAATAAATACTACAACCACAAACCCACAATAAATCATGGCTGTGCCCATGTATAGCAGTATCACCCATACGGCAACACTATATTCCGTTATTATTAGTAGCTCTGCGTTAAGCACCAGCAGGTGGTTTCTTGGTGTCGTAGTAAATCAAACACATTTTTGACTACAATAAAGAATAATACGACGTCAAGTACACAATGATTCTAACGCATCTGGCTTTGTCAGCTTTTTGATCAGTTTGCGCCCAAAATTTGATACTGATGGAGTGCGAATCTCTATAGGGATGGAACCCTAGATAGACGAAAGCTGGCTCGCGAGGGCTCGGCTGTTTTTGTCACAACAGGCACAATAAAAAATTGTGGCTAGCCCTGTATACGGGTTCACGGACAAATACAGATAAAAACAATACGTCATATGTATCCAACGCTCACTAAATAGGCCGCTAAAAGATACCTACAATTGCAAAATTTGGCAGTATTGCAAATTCATATATGACATATAACAAGGTAGCTTCGGAAAACAGAGTTAGTTGTTTCCTAGTCACAAAAACTACTAGACAGTAAAGCTGTAGTTTAACCGCCATTAAATTTAACTTAAGCTGTGTGTTTAATGACCGGTGCTCGCGGTCCTCCGTAGTCTTCTTTCGCAGTCTCTATGTGTTTCGCGTTGTTTTCCTAGCCCAGCTTAATTTCGTATGTATAGAAAATATTGCGATGATTTATTAAACATTTACAATACATTTGCACACTCGGCAATTCGCCTTTATAAAAACTGTGGTAAAAAATTGTCACGTGGAGTTAAGAATCAGCTGTCCGTGTCCTTGCTTGATGGCAGCCCTTGCTCTTATGTACTCGGTGCGAGCGGTATATCCTTAAGGTTCCTTGCAGTGTTAAGATGGTAAGATCGATAAGAGATTCCTCTTCCTGACGCCGAGCCCCAAGAGCGTACTCGCAGATTCGGAGTCACATACACAACGTATATATATATATATATATATATATATATATATATATATATATACATATATATATATATATTTTTTTTTTTTTTTTTTTTTTTTTTTTTATATGCATACATAACCGACGAAATAAAACACAAAAGTGTGTCTTGCACTAATGCACATGATATGCAAGCCTCGAGGCGACCTATATACACGACGAGTGTGGATAATGGCGATAATCGCTTGCCCGACAACGTCGTCTTTGGCTTTTCTTCGGCGTCTTTGTATTATGCTGAGTTCGCCCTTATTGCTGTTGTTGTTGTTGTTGCTGCTGTTGTTGTTGCTGCCGTTGTTGTTGCTGCCGTTGTTGTTGCTGTTATTGTTGGTGTCCTTTGTTGCCTTGACGGTTGTCGTTCGCTGCTGCCCATCGAACGTAGTAGGTTGCAACTAGCATTATGTAGCAACCGAAGCCTCTGCCGCCGTCGTGAGCGAGGCCGGTCTAGGTGGGTGACTGCGGAGGCGGCGGCGTCAGACCTGTTCCTAGTGCCTAGGCCCTGAAACGTATGTAAGAAAGTAAATATCGTCAGCCTCCCGCCATCACCGTTATCGGCGTCCGTCGGTCGCTCACCGGCGTCGTCCGCTTTACGCTTGCCTAGGTCGATGCATAGTCGATCGTGCATAGTCCTACGGCGTTTCGCATGTTGCCTATGTAGTAGTCGTAGTAGATAAGATAGTATAAAGGCTCTTTTAACGATAGCACAAAGCATGTAGTAGTAGTAGTAGTACCATTGCTACATGCAGCAAGGTCGCTTTGTTAGCCTTGTTGTTTCAAATCGCTTTGTTATTTCGCTTTGTTTCGTCGGCAGCATCAGGAGCGTGGACTCGCCAGGTCATCCCTGATGTCACGAAATAGTATAATAGATAGTAATACAGAAGCGTCACCTATCATTTGGCGCAGGGTGCTAGTGGCGCAACGGGTCGTTGTTGTTATGCTGGAAGTACCTACACAGAATCGGCAAAGCTCCGGACCCTGCGTGCGTCATGTACGGGACCGGCGAAGAAGATGGTGTCACTCAAACCAGCTTCCTCTGGGCAGAGGACTAGAGGACGCCCGTATGGAGCCACGGGACTTGGCTGCTATAGCTTCCTCGGACACGACGGTGACGGATCTAGTTCTGCCATATGCTCGATGGTGAGCGCAAATGGGACCGAGAAATGAACCTGGTGGGAGCGTCCTGAGAAGAAATAGCGAACGATAGACGGAGCGGGCGCGCTTGAGAAACGAAAAAACACGGAAAGCGCCGAGCCTCAATTTTTGATCGACGTAAAGCGGAATTAGTTGTCTCGACAAATTGTCGTTGTAATTCAGTACAAGTGCAAGTACAGTGTAAGTGTATTTCAAGTGCAGTGTAAATGTAATTGTATTTCAAGTACAGTGTAAGTGTAATGGTATTTCAGTTTTTAAAAAAAACGTTGGGCTAACACAGTGGCGGCGTAGTGGTCATCTCGGCATCTGGGTCGTTTGTGGGTCATCTGTGGTGCAATACTTTCCTGACTTCTGGTGCGCTCGGTCACAGGTTCAATCCCGGTCGTAGCAATTTACTTCAAACACGTCAAGAGTGTTTAAGTAGCGCATTAGAAAAAATATACACACGTCAATTCTTGCCTGGAATTTCCGGGATCACAAGGATGTGTGATCTTGGAACCTGTTTGCCTAAGATCTAATGACGGGGGTCATTCATCCACATACAGGGGAGAGTTCGACCGTATGGTTAAGATTCTTTCGACGACAACGACCCGAAGTAAAACGAGACAGTTTGACAACCGAGCTGGACGAAGGGTTTAACATCCGAGACAATGGTTCTTCTGATGGTGGATACTAGAGAGAAATGAACAGCCATAGCCTATTTCGATGATGATATCGCAAGTGTAATCGAGGTCATCGAAAGGTCAAGAATCGCTGAGCGACATGCTATGCAGCCAAACGCGGCAAGCGAATATAGCTGCAAATTCTACCAGAGCGTCTGTCTGCTATATTTTCCTTTGGCAGCCCATTGACGCATATTTCTTTACTCTACCAGGCAGTTTTTCAGAAATATGTCACTCTAGTCGTTAAACCACAAAGTATTTAAGGAGCCTTTTATTAGAGCGAAGCAAATGCGCCTCAACTATGGCAACCAAGACGACAAATATTAAAGTTTGCACCTTGAGCTCCTCTTTGATAAACCTTAAACTAATAAAGACCTTTAATTCAAAGTATTCGTACCCGTAGCAGTAGCAGTAGTAGTAGTAGCAATAGCTAGTTATACATACGTCGTACCTGCTATTTCGAATGTGTAAGCGTTATTAAGCCTGCAACCATTACTGTTACCTTCGCTGATATGTTTCCGTCTCGTCTGCTGGCCCCACAACGGCGGCAGCGGCAGGAGTCGCGTCGACAACCACGCTACACCGTCTATGGTCCTGTAGCCGTACGTGGGGCAAACGTATGGAATTGCTTGCACGCGACGGGCCACTTACATGAACTGCTTGGAGATGCATCATCACTCGGCGCGAGCTAGACGCGTCGGGGTTCTACCACCGCCTCCACTATCGTTTGCATGCATCAGCAATGAATACTCCGATATGCATTTATACATATATATATATATATATATATATATGTGTGTGTGTGTACGTGTCGTCTCCCGTGATATATGCCCTGCTCTCCCCCTAATTCTCCCGTGTATTTCTCTCTCTCTCTCTAGCCGTATGCCCCTTTCTTTGTGTCCTTCATCTTTCTCAACCCAGGTGCCTCGGCAGGTCTGGGTAGAGTTGTTTACCCCTCGAGGCGTTGCCACTACGCGTGTCGTGCAAGTAAGTGTCATGCCGTAATTATGTGTGAGTTTTCTCCGTAATGCCGGCGTCATATGTACATATGCGTGTGAATTAGAAAACTTCTGCCTTCTCCGTACGTACGTCATAGTCAGCGCCACATTACTCACACAACAACAACAACAATAACGCAGGATAAAGGTGTCCATGGTCATAAATCGATACCTTGACGGCCTGATCACTTGAGGGCTGATCGTCATCGCCGTCGTCATCAGAGCCGCTGTCAAAGCCCTTTGGGCTGCGAGTTGTGCTGCACTGAGCCAACAATGGTGTTGCCACTCTTCTTTCTGCCTTTGTTACACTTTGTTAAACACCAAACACCACGCCCGTAAAAAGCGGAACACGTCACGCGAGGCATCGCGCTTTGCTTTGAGCTTCTTCCTCGCGATGCAGTTGTTGAAGGCGGCGCCTTTACACCTATTGTCTATGCCTATGCGTCTCCTCTTCCATATTGTAGTCGCGTCCTGTGCTGTTGTTGACTGACATCTTTCGTTCCCTTCGTCTCCTGTTCTGATATGACCGTGCGTCTACTAATTTAAAGGGCGGGCACGACTAACAAGGGAAAGGGGAGAAACAGCAGATATTGTTGTTTACTTATTTGTGTTTATCTCTTCTAACACTTTACACACTTATTTGCACGGCCGTACAGCCTATAAGTGTCTGAGTAAAAACGCCCTTTTTGCATACTTACGAGACGCACGTATGCCCTTAATGTATACACCCGTGTACAAAACACTTACACGCAGTTTTCAACCTTAGGAAAAACATATGGGGGGAGAAGTCAAAAACAATACATTTTTTTCACAAGCATCACGGCATCACCACTAGTCTTTTAAAGACGGTATTTCAAGTATTAAAGTCAGATGAAAAAAAAATGCAAAATACGATTTGCACTATGCACACACCGGCTAGCTGTTTCCGTCGTTGGTCGATAGGGCACGCGTCTGACAAGTGTTTACCATATAGGATTGGAGATAGTTACGCTAAACGCCTATGTTACTCAAGTATATATGCTTTATATTCTTCATTCTCTTTATTGTCTATATTTGCTGTAGTTGCAGATAGTTACCTACCGTCGACGCATAGACACTTTACAATGCTCAAAGTGGTCTCGAAAGAGTAAAAACGTCGCAACTAAAACAAAACGTGTTTGCTGATACGACATCGAGTCAACCTGCTAGTCTAGGCAGGGTCCAGGAATGCTGTACTTTGTCGAAGAAATGCCATGCACTGTCGAGACTGAGGGCACAGGGAATATTCCGGGTTTCGTTGGGCTCGAGAGTCTCGCAGCCTAGATACTAGCTACTTGCCAGCGAAGCGGGTGCATCAAACATTTCCGAAACCTCCTATATAAAAAAAGAAAAAGCTGCACTTAGAGCATTATAGGTAGGCCGGGTCTTCTACGTCAACCCAAAGCTACTATTGACTGCGTAAAGTTTCCTCTCCCATGTATGTGCTGCTTAGTCCGCTCCGCCACAGCCTCCGCACGAGGAAAAGCAAGTGGTTTTACGATCATCTCGCCCTTGCCTCGGCGAATTGTGCGTGCTCTTTTTAGATGGATGCTTGCCTGACTGAACCACGATAGTCACTGTTCCACAAACTGGCAACTGGAAAAAAGGGAGTGCTAAGTAAAACCCATTACTATGACTGAATGTGGGACACATTACATTAGAAGGCCGCGCACACCTAAGTCAAATATGTTAATTTGCTAGCACAAAATCATCATCTGGGACAATGATAACGAAGGCTTTTCCTTGAATAGCAGTGCGCGGGCTTTTGCCGTAACGTCTATTTATACACTGTACGTGCACAAATAATAAATAAACAGAGATCCTTAGCACGACTGTGAGCAAGGAGCGAGATTGGATCTTGAAGAGATCTACCGGCAGGGGCATGCATTGTGAATGCACTACATTCATAGTGCGCCGGCACGGCAAAAGTCGCAAAATGTTCTCAATTTGCTCTTCAGTTGCAACGCTGTCCTACGAGGATATTACTATTCATGGCACACAATGCTATGGGACAGTAAAGATAAGAATAGCAATAGGTGGAGGGTATCTCAATATAACAGTAGATGTGTCGTATCGTTGTCGAAAAACGTCATCTAACATAATACATTGTGTTACTGATGGGGGGAGGAGGGTAGTGAGCAAGCCGACTCAAGCAGCAATTTAAGTAGTCGATCTCCATGAACGTGCAAGTAACGCTGTGCAACTACGTCGATTCTAAAAGTATAGAGAAGATGCGTCTGAAGCCAGAATGAACGGCCCAAATAGCAATATACAAAAACCTAATGGCAAACCCAATACATTAAATACGTACGCACACGGACAAAATTTGACTTGCTGACGCTTTGACTACTTATATAGTGCTAGATCAACTTGACTAGCTTACGTCGGTTAGTGCCGTCCGGCCTGTTTGGGCTAGTAAGTTTCTAGTAAGTTTCGATGAACTTAGGTTGACCCGCATTCCGATAGCACGGTAAAGAGCGGTGTTAATTAGACAAAAGAGCGACAATATGATGCAGCAGACCAACTGACTGTTTGAATGTTGCGAACTGCGCTGAGATATTCTCTATATATTTAGCAGCGACTATTTCAGGTAATATTGGCATATGTTTTATACGTAGACTAAAATAATAGCAGGAACAAATGCGTTTATTGAAAACTACTGGCTTACACAAGAAACAAGACATTGGCGCCCTATAAACTCCATCTCTCTCTCTCTCTCTCTCTCTCTATATATATATATATATATATATATATATGTATATATATATATATATATATATATATATATATATATATATATATATATATATATATATATATATATATATATATATATATATATATAGATATATATATATATATATATATATATAGCCTTAATGACATCGTTCAGCAGCACCAGCAATGGCAGACGGCGTGCAGTCGCCCCGATCGCACTCGATATAATCTTAGCTCGAACGGAAGAAAAACACTCACGACGGATTCGTCAATGATTTTACCTTTTTGGCACTTGCTTATCGCCGGGGCTTCTAGGGCTCTACGGTTAGTATGTCATTGGTTGTGTACGCCTGTGTGCATACGCTCTGCATTCCTTTCGAGAAACGACGTTGTCGTGGCTGCTCTAATTAATATGGTCTGTGCGTACGTTATAGGCTGATTGTGGCCGGTCTCGGTACAGGTTTAACCATGCGCGACGACAAAGGGGCAAAAGAAACACCTGCTTGCTTGCTTGCTTGCCTGCCTGCCTGCTTCGCCTGGGACGTCACGCCAATGTTGTACCTGTCGTGCTTGCGACGTGCCAGTCGCATGCCACCACTATACATTTTCGCCTGAGTTGTGCTTTCAGCTAACACCGGCCGTCGCCTGAACGGAACCGCTCGTGTCCGCGGCGTCAACCAGCTACGCCACCCAGTGAGGCTCAGCATCGGCCGACCACTTGAACCAGCAAAAGAACACTCTTAGCAGACCCGGCGAAGTCTCCAGGTAGAAACTGTATCCAGCCTAAGCGCAATGTTTGATCTGACAAAGGTGGACAGCTACTTATAGCGAATGCATGACTATGTTTATATATTTTTCTGTAGGGATCTTTATTATGCACGGTGTTTGCACTGTCCGCTATACAATTGCAACTATAATTTATATATAACTTAAGAATTAAGATGGGGGGGGGGGGGTGACGAGTAAAACACTTAAGTATAGTTGTTCCGTTCGTATTTATTTGTGGTAGCAGCAGATTTTGTAAAATCAAATGAAACAGGCGCTTGATCGTCATCACACAAAACGCGAACTCCCGTACAGTTATACAGACAGTATGCAAAATCTATAATATCTTATGCACAACTTGTGTGTGGGACATAGGTCTCGGTAAAGACATACATCTGACTCTAATTATACTTGGAAGGTTTGCCATTCCAGTATAAGGAATGGTTAGGGTGGAGCAATAAAGACTAATAAAATGCGGAGTAGAAAATATTTGCCAAAATTGCTTCGATATAAGGATAGCGGAGAGCATGTATGAACTAGTTAGAATTTTGACTAGACCAGATTTTAGTAGGACCAAAACAATCCCCAGGAAGGATTTTGTGAGCAAAATGCTTGCCTGCCCGACTACAAGTCGATTTAATAGAAGCTATATACTATGCAGCAGCATTGTAATGGCTCCTTTATAAACGTCATTCCAGAGCATGGTTGCAGGAGTAATGATGTATATGTAAGTTCTTAAGCACTTCCGTTACCAGAAACTCGCGCTCCTCCTTGAGTTTGGATAGTTCTCTCTCGACCTCTATGCTAGCCTTGTGCCTATGGCCTCTTGGAGCAGAGCTGCCGTCCGGGGCAGTCTCTGGGCCAACTCCTTGAGTTTCATCTTCGTGGTCCTGGCTCGACACCGCGACCTGGCCGATAGAGCAGTTCATCCCCATTCCACAAGGCCCGATCGCACTGTCTCGTAATAGTTGTCGTTTCCTGTCGTCTCTCCCATTTGGGTCGAATCGTTGGTTTCCCGCATCCGAAACCTCTCCAATCTTCGCCACCAATCAATATGGCCGCCCAAGATGGCAGCAGCCATCGCTGACCAAAGCCAATACGGCGGCACCACGTGGCCCGTCCAAAATGCAAGTACACGTTTATTACCCGCCTAATCCCAACAAGCGTGCGTACTACGGGGCTTGACCAGATACGTCCGCATCGTTCGTCTGCGATGTTGGCACATATTATAATATATATTTTATCTCAATACGCCAAAACAGACCGCTTGTTTTAAGGTAGAGAAGCAAAATGTGTATGCCCATAAACATACAAGGTATTGTTTTTGTTATTACTTTTTTTTGTAATCAAATATTTACAGTTTTATTTACTTATATGCAAGAGGCAACAATTGTCTCCTTATGAACGTGTACACCGGATAAATCAAGTGAAAACGTCACATATACTCCAGGTTCGGGCGTGTCCAGTCTAGCAGAGTTCCACACACAGAGACGGCGTTACATCGCTGAATGTCCAGCGATAGTCTCTGGTGCAGGTACTCGACAGCTCTAGTGTCCCATGTCAAACGATTGAGCGCCTTGCCGACACGTTGAATAAGTTTTTGCGTCCTCAGGCCAGGTCCCCCTAATGTCTCGAATGCCAGTGAGCGAAAGTCGTAGGGGTAAGTAATACTAGCATACTTTCTGCACTTATTCGCTTCAGCTGACATAGACGCGTGACCAGCATGTTCCGCTCCCGCACTGACCATTGAGGGGGCTAATGAGTCAGTAACGGTTGCATCCCATACCAGCATGCGACCCATCTCAAAAGACGTTAGTGTCAGCCCGTCCGGTCGCTTTCCATCATTCCTGCAGAGGCCAGGAGGCTCGAGAATGCAAGGAAAGCCGGCCGACCTCAAAGCTCGGCTAAATGTCTCGTTAAGTGCTGCGTGTCGGGCTCGACGACCTGAGCTTAAGGCACACGAGAGGCCATGGTGTGCCTGTGGACCCACTTGATCGCCGCATCTACATTGGTGGGGGATTACGAGAGCTGTCCCCAGGCGTAGCCCCGCGCTAATCCGAAGTGTCGTCATCTAGTAGAGTGCCTAAGTGAGCACTGGCAAAGGGCCTGTAAGCAGGCCCCGTCGCTTTTTTAGAGACCGCCCGCAGCCTCTTCTTGTCAGTCGCAGATGCGCAAATGTCTTCTCCTGCAGTGAGGTCGACCAGTCTTTCTCGGAAAGAGTGTCAGTGGGTATGGCACCGCACAGAGAGGTTAATCTCTCGAATAAGCCTGCTAAGTGTGATCGAAAACACTTTTACCTGTGTCGTCCAGTAACTGTTTGGACTTTTCCAAAGCCTGGGACGTAGAAAAGACGATGGCAGGTCCAGCCAACGCTACAGCGTCGGGCATTCCCAGCCCACCTAAGGATATGGGAAGCAAAGCCTGCAAGCCTGCATCGGGTGGAAGGCGTACGTTCAGGAGCACCTCCAGTGTCTTAAAGGTCTACTTGTTGAAAGTTCGAAGGTTATCGGTTAAGTCCAAACAATTGGCCTCTCTAAGCAAGTGAGTAATCCGGGCCGCCGAAAAGCACGAGTAGTATATTTCGTGATGAGATCCCAGCCATGGAAGACAGCTGGCGACTACTTCAAGCTTTTCTCTCCACTTGTCCAGAGCCCTGGGTAGCCCCTCTCGGCAGAGAGGAAATCCGATAAGCTCAATGTCACTCTTCTGGATTACCTTGCAACCCGGAAGAAGATGACATAGCTCCGATATATCCGGCGAGATCATATTCTCGGGGCCCGTGACGTAGACCTCGCATTTTCCGGGGTTTAGGGATAGATCGCTTATCCTCTTAAGGTCTCGGACTCTGTGGATATCACCGATTACCGTTGCTAGGTCACCCCCAAGCACACCATCGTCCAGGTATCAGGCATTGAGAGGACACTGTAAGAAGTCGATCAAGTCCTTTACGCACAAGCAAAACAAGGGCAGACCTAGAGGGTCTCCTTGTTGCAGGCCGGACTGATATAGTGGCCTGTGGCAAGACCAAGTGCGACGGTTGCGCGTAAGCCGCATCTACCTGGTGAAACATTTGTAGGATTTCACCGCGTTTAGCAGGTGGTCTCTTCTGACACTATTAAAGGCATTCCTAAAATCTAGCTTAACCAGAACGGTCGGGCCACTGCGGGAGTTTATAAATGCGCGGGAGGTGTGAATTCCGATATCCGTACTGTAAGTAGTTGCAAAAACCAACTGATGAGGACCAATTGCAGATAATATTTCAACCTTGCTGGCAGCGCACTTTATTTTTGACGCCAATCTTCGGAGTGTAGACGAGCATGCTATTGGACGGAGAGAGCCGTCTTTTTTCTTGCGAGCAAATAGTCGAGGTTTGTTATTACTATTTTTACTCTTTTTATAAACTTGTTATATTTCTTTTCTACTTTACTTTGTGTGTTTGATGTAAATAGAATAAAAGGTGAGATGAGGCGCGTTGCAGGGAAGCCAGCAAAGCCGGCTTATTCTGTGGTTATTTTACTCATTCAAAAAATGAGATCATTAGTAACACGTCAGACAGACATGTTACTAGTGATCTCATATCGTGCGACACATTGTGATATAAGCATTATTTGACTCCTACGTTTCTACCAACGTCAAGTCTTCGGACAAAAACAATGCTTTGCATTACCTTTAGTTCCAACGGGCTCGTTGCCTTATATTCGCGAACCCTACGGACACCTGACACGTTCCCTAGAAAACGGATCGCCTTCTTGGACTCCTGTATCTGGCATAATCATTTTGCCCGATGCCGTCAGCATGGAAACTTCCCCACCACCCGGGCGCAGTTGTACATGTGGTAAGTCTTCCCACCACTCTCAACGAGTGGTTCATCTGTTTTAGCTGATGTTTGTCGGTTTCCTTTCCTAATGCACACGTGTGCAGGGGCAGCACGGGACGCAGGTTCCCTCGCCGTGAGGGATCTCTCTAGGATCAAGGAGGATCGCCGACCACATAATGATGTCGGCGGAGACGTGGAACAAGGCAACAAACTGGTTCGACCCCATTTTTACACTCAAGAGGGCCCTAGAAAAAGCCAGAAGGAAAAGGTTCAAGCAATACAACGGTTGGAACGAGGTGCTCAGAAGGAGAAAGGGGAGAAGGGGGGTGGGAGCTGTCTGGCCATCGGGATCTTGACGCACCCAGTCAGGCCGGCTCAATTTAGTATTGATCTTGTCCATCTGAACTAACCACATGGTGGGGCAAAAGAAGACAGGAAGCAGAGAAAACAAAACTACCGAAAGAGAGAGACTTACACTTCCGCCGCCAGGAGCGCCGCCGGCCCGAATTGACAGGCCAACAGATTCCACCTCCCTCCCCCTATCGAGATTCAGGAGAGGGTGCCACATTACTCCTACCTTCCCACGCCCACAAAAGGGACCTCGAAAATGTTGCTATCGGAAGTTTATACATCTGACTAATTTTCTATTGGCGCGTGAGGGTACCCACGGCCTGCGTAAATCGCGCGCCGCAGGCAACAACGCTGCAAAGAGAATCATAGTTTCTCCCGCGGACTAAGGGCGGACGGCGCGGAGACGCCTCTCCCGTAGTTTTGAGGTAATGCCAAAGCAATACTGCGCTTGGGGGAGGGAGGAGGAGGGACACGGTTTTAGTGGGTTTGTAAGTCCCACACTAGTCACGCTAGCTGCTCGCAACGCATATGCACCAGCATTTTCGAAACCACCTAAACAAAACAAAATTTAAAACATATTTTTGTCTCGGAAAGTTTAGCATCAATGTAGACATGGGCATGAGTTTAACCCATTATACGAAGTCCTTGTTTTTATGGAAATCGGTAATCACTGCTGTGAATCAACTTATAATTATCTGTATATGTATACTTTTATTTATATAATTTCACTATGTTAGCACTTTGGAGTGGACAATTGTCTCCGCGCGAACGTGTGATTACGGGTTCTCTAACCCAGGGTTAGCCCAGTTCAACAATGTGCCCCGAACAGACGCTGCGTTTCCTCGTTGAATGCCGAGCGACAGCCTCTGACGCAAGAATTCGGATGCCCTCGAGTCTCCTGTCGAAAGATTAAGGCTTTTACCGACCCGCTGAATCAGTTTGAGCGTAAGGGGGCCTGCAGCTCCCATAGTCTTGAACATCAACGGACAAAATTCGTGCGGATAATCGACGCTTGAGTATTTTCTGCATTTATTAGCCTCAGCTAACCTGGAGGCATGACCTGTTCGGTTCGCACCTGCACCGACCATCGAAGGGGCTAATGAGTCGGTTACAGTTGCGTCCCAAGCAAGCATGCGGCCACGCTCAAAGGGCGTCAAAGTCAGACCGTCAAGTCTTTTTCCATCATCCCTCTAAAGACCCGGGGGCTCTAGAACGCACGGGAAGCCGGCGGACGTAAGTGCGCGGCTAAAGGTGTCATTTAAAGCGGAGTGACGCGCTCGTCGGCCTGCACTCAACGCGCATGAGAGGCCATGATGGGCCAAGGCGTCCACGAAATCACCACAACGACATCGGTGGGGCACGACTAGGTCAGCACCAAGCCGCAGCCCTGCGCTTATACGCGTCGTCTCGTCGTCTAACAGAGTCCCAATTCGCGGGCCGGGTAGGGCCTGTAACCAAGCCCCAGCCCCTTGATTACTAACAGCTCGAAGCCTGGCTCTATCAGCAGCAGAAGGTGCTCTATTAATTAGGCCTGCTAGTCGCTTTTCGTGTAAGGGGCCTGTCCAACTACCCTGGTTAGCCCTATCATCCGGAGGAGAATAAATTGCAACGACAATTCTTCGGTGAGCTTTTGAAGTTTAACGTTATAGGCATCCCACCCATCATTGTCCAATAATGTTTTAACCCTGTCCGCGGCCTGGGTCAATGACGCCACGATGGCGGTCCTGCCATCATGACCACGTCCGGCACACCTAGACCGCCTAAAGAAACCGGGAGCATTACTTGTTGCCGCATCAGTCAGCTTAAGATTCAGTATGATCTCTAAAATGTTTAAATTAAGTCCATTAAATGGTTGTAAAAGCTCTGGTGATAAAAACAGGTTGGAACCTCTAAGACAGGTGTGTTAACCTCGTGGCTGAAAAACAAGATCTAAGAAGGATTAGACCGCAGTGGGCGCCCAATTGGGGTAGTCTGCCTGTGGCGAAGTCGAGTTTATCTATTTGACTGTCTAATGCTTTCCGCAATGCCGTCCGGCAATAAGGGGACACCTAGCAGCTCCAGGTTAACCTTGTCCACTACGCGACAGCCCGAGAGTAAGTTAAAAAGGTTACTTAAATCTAATGGCTCAATTTTTTTGGGAGCTGTAACATATACTTCACATTTGACCGGGTGCAGTGTCAGACCGCTAATTGCACTAAAATCATTAACTTTCGTCAAGTACGGTCGGAAGGTCCCCGCCCAGAATCCCGTCATCCAAGTACCAGGCATTAAGGGGGGACTGCAGTGAGTCCACCAATTCCTTGATACACAAACAAAAAAGTGGAGGACCCAGGGGATCACCCTGCTGAAGACCTGTCTGCGAGGGCATAACGCTCTGGGGCATTACTAGGTGGGATGGTCCTGAACCATAGGCCAGGTGAAACAGTAATGGTGCCCACGACTTGACGGCTCGAAGCAAATGGTCTCTCCGGATGCTATTGAAGGCGTTTCGGAAGACCAATTTGACCATTACCGTCGGCATTTTGCGCGACTGCAAAAATGCGCGGGCACAGTGGACCACTACCTCTGTACCCCCGGGGGTAGCGAATCCTAGCTGGTGTTGACCAAGGGTTGCTGAAATAGCTTCCTTATTATCGTAGCAGCCGATTTTGGCCGCCAGTCGGCAAACGACTAAATTATCTGTATTCTCTCCGTATTGTCCGTACCTTCGCGTTTGAGCCGGCAGCTGTAAGTAATTTGTATCCGGTGTAGAATCGGGTAAAATGTCACGTAGACGACTGGTCCGCATCTGAGACTCCTTCGGAATGCTTGTCGTAATATTAAAATAAATGGACGCACTCGGTACGTGTCTACGCTTGTGAACACTGCAGCGCTATCATTGTGTGTCGACTAGATAAAGGGTCTTTATAGGACGTTACTTCTGATCTGGGCTCTAAATAGATAAGGGCTAACAAGTCAGAGATCTCAAAAACGGAGACTAAGAAAGCTTGCCACTGCTCGCTCTATAGCAGCCTAACAAATGCTTTGATAACATGATTCTTTTTTGGCCATTTGGATAATACACGCTTTAAGAGTCTTAGGATTTTGTTGATGCAAGGGTCCGTTGATAACCTTTGGCGTTTCAAATTGTTTCGCAGCTTTCAGCGATTGGCGCTTAGGCTCATTATTGCGTGCTTGGTTTATTGTCAGCCGATTTTAATTCGGTGGGCGGCGGAGGGTGACAAACTATTATTTTTCATCTTCATACTTACATATTTCTATCCATAGCGCAAATTGTTTTGACTTGACCGAGAACCTTCGAGCCTTTAACGAGTGCACCTTAACGACAATGGAGGTGCTCCATCTTCTTGACCAAGCCCGTACTACGATTGACAAGGCCAGGCTGCGGGTGGTATCTGCAAAAGGCGCCGGGGCCTGGCATATAAACAAATAAAGCTGTAATTAATCACTCATAAAATGTTCACTATCAAAATAAACATAGCTATTACATTTTGTTTAAAAAACCTGTCTTCACCTATAACATGCATAGTCAAAGCCCTCGCAGCTCAGATCTGATTAGAATTTGCGTTCGTCGGGCTCTGTTGCTGTCAGAGAGTTCTCCGAAATGATTGCAGAAAAGTCTTTAGTTGCGGTGGTGACCTACAAGTGTACAGACACCCTTGCACAGAATTTTTGATTACGATCTGCAGTATAGACTTGTTTGACGAAACTTCAGTTATCGTTGATAGATTGGGCACCTCCGCAGTTAGCGTATGTGGGCCTTATTTTGACCCTGCCGTATTAGGTGACCCGGTTTGACACACCCCCCGCAGGTAGAACTGGTTTTTATGGCATTCGGCAGACCTCTGTCTAAACTTGTGACAATGACACTGTAGGGGAAACCCTGTACACAATGTCACCCGAAAGGACTCGCACTCTATAAACGCTTTTGTTAATGGTGTGTCATTGATTTCCAGGTACCTTTATTTATAGAATTATTAGATTATTATTATTAGATTATACCTACACGACGTTATGCTGGTAATCTGCACCGGCTATGGAAAATTTCCCTTTTTCTTCACCCACACATTGCTCTTTTAAAAATTTTAAGGCAATTGTGCTTTAACAATCGTGAGTTTGCTTCGCTAACGCGGTAGAGTAATGAGCTCGGGCCGAAGATGCACTGATACTCCACATACGTTTTTAGCTCCCTACCAGTTACCTCGTGTTCTGGCTCAAAGAATCGGATTGCGAGTTTACCTTTTACTGTAAAACAAGTATGTGCACTAAGCATAATTACTGAGTTACCCTAGTCAGTGCAATTCTTATAAAGACATAGTTCGACCTCTCTAAATATTTCCATTTGTTGCTGACGGTCCGTAGAATGTAACACACTTTAAACTGTGCGGATTCACACACACATACACACTTTATTCGTATTTATTGTGATTGTTGTTGACTGCACGTAACACCGGGCTGGGCGGCTACGCAATTGAACCGCCCTCCTTGTTCTACGATCTCTATTACAACAAAACAACAAGCAATATGCTGGCACCGGTGATCGGTGTATTGCCATGTCGACGATCGAGTTGATTGATGGTAGCCCCCGCTCTTAAGGATCCGGTGCGAGCGGTATATCCTCAAGGTTCCTTGCAACGTTAAAACGGTAAGATCCATAAGATTCCTTTTCGTGACGCCGAGCCCCAAGAGCGTCCTCGCAGATTCGAAGTCCCATACACCACTCATAGAGATAGTGATGGATCCGAATCTGCAAGGTTTTTGCGGGTCGGGGAGCGCCGCTCTTAGGAACTCGACGTCATATTTGGTGATCTTGTACTGCCGCGCTTTTGCCAGGTCCCGGTTCGGGCCGCAAACCTCGACATCCTAAAACCCAGACCTCGGTAAGTGTTGTTATTACAAGGTCGAACTTTAGACCCGGTGAGCCCGGTTGACGGAATACTCGCTCACGAACCACCTCATGACCCCTCTCGCGGAGAAGACGCGCCACGCGATCACAGACGTCGTCATGTCTCTTTATAGTTTGTATGTGTGTTGTATCGCACATCTGAGCGACATGAGCCAACGTCTCAGGCGCATGACACCCGTACCTACAACGTTTGTTGTAGCCCGGGCGTCCCCTGGCCAATCTGGCACGCGTTGGTAGTGCGTTGATCCTAAGCTTTAGTAGGTTTAAATACTCCTTACCAGATAGGTAGGGCATACCCTTAATCCAGTAATGTACAAAGGGAGTTGCGTGTGCTTTTTTAAAATGTGCCCCATCGAACGTGTTGTGTAGTTGTTGAGACCAGTAATCGGTCTCTTGTGTAGCGGTCTCAATGGAGGTTCCCAAGCGCTCGCAAAGAAGTCTATATATAAATAAATAAATAAATAAATAAATAATATAATAATAATAATAATAATATATATATATATATATATATATATATATATATATATATATATATACAGGGTCATTCAGGGAGTATTGTACTTCTTTCGAGGTTTGATAGAACTCGGCAAGAAAATAAGTTTTCCTCATGGAGGGAAGACGCGGAAACGTCTTGTTTAGGAGAGAGAGTGAAGTTTATAAAAGTAGTTTTTCTGCCTTTTTTCTCCTACATAGTTGTGCGAAATCTACGTTTGCGGGAGAACCAGTCAACGCATGAAGGAACCGATTACACCGGCGTGTTCGGAGGAAAATTCTGCACAACGAAGACACTTCACTAGCTTGCGTAGCAAAAAGCGAATACCCAGATTAAGGAAAGTCATGAAAAGCCGATATTTTACGTTAACGCCTTTTCATGAAAAATCGTAATTTTTTTCCATTGCGGCCAAAAATGTACGTCCAAAAGACCACTCTAACGCAATAGCAAATTTAATACCCATCATTTTCGTACCAAGGTGATGTTGCTTCGTTACGTAGTTGTCAAGTCACTAAGCTTTTTCGATAGCCATAATTGTTATGTTCTACGTGCAAGTGTTCACGTTCAGAACCGTAAAAATTTGCCAAGACGTTTCCGCCCCCTCCTTCCACTAGGAAAAATTATTTTATGCTGAGTTCTACCAAACCTCAAAATATGTACCTAACTTTCTCATACGCCCAATGGAAATATGCATGCCTTCGCTTTCGATATGGCTATCGAAAAAGCTTAGTGATTTAACAACTACGTAACGCAGCACCATCACCTTGGTACGAAAATGATGGGTATTAAATTTGCTATTGCGCAAGAGTGGTCTTTTGGACGTACATTTTTGGTCGCAATAGAAAAATTTTACGATTTTTCATGAAAAAGAGTTAACGTAAAATATCGACTTTTCATGACTTTCCTCAATTTGGGTATTCGCTTTTTGCTACGCAAGCTAGTGAAGTGTCTTCCGTTGTGCAGAATTTTCCTCCGAACACGCCGGTGTAATCTGTTCCTTCATGCGTTGACTGGTTCCCCCGCAAACGTAGATTTCGCACAACTATGTAGGAGAAAAAAGGCAGAAAAACGACTTTTATAAACTTCACTCCCTCTCCTAAACAAGACGTTTCCGCATCTTCCCTCCATAGGGAAAACTTATTTTCTTGCCGAGTTCCATCAAACCTCGAAAGAAGTACAATACTCCCTGAATGACCCTGTATATACATATATATACAGGTAGTTCAATAAGTTCTTAGAATGAGCTTTTTAGAATTCGAATTTTGGCGCGCTTCCACCGCTATTAGGAACTGCAACTTTTCGACTGCTAGCACTCAAAATATTATGGTGATTGGCCGTGGCGATTTCGTTTGATAGCTTTTCCCGTGCAACGTATCGGCGTGATTTTTAAAAATGAAGAAAAAAGAGTTTCGAGTGGTTATCAAGCATTTTTATTTCAAAGGTTGGAATGCGACCCAAGTAAAAATTGGGTTGGACGAGACGTGTTTTGCCATGTTTTGCGCCATGTTTTGCCACTGTTTCCAACTCGATTAATGTGTTAAAAAGAGGTCGCAGGAGCACCGAGAATGAACTACGTCCAGGAGGCCAAAAAACGGCAACTGATGAGGAAAACATAGAGAAAGTGC